>OX578148.1:71665279-72265279 GCA_951213105.1 Amaurobius ferox
GTGAGCAGAGTAATTGGACCGATCAGGACTGGGCTTGCGTTCTATTCTCAGATAAGAGTAGGCTTAGTCTGCCATCGGATTGTAGACGCCAACTGATTTGGCGTGAGAGTGGTACTGCTTATCGTCAAGAAAATATCCAGGAAAGGGGCCGAAAGCCGACATGCTATATCATGGTATGAGCCGACATCAAGATTAATGACCGCACGCCCCTACATGTGGTAAACTGGGACTAAGACCGGCCTTGAAGAAGTTCTACTGTCTCATGTTCGTTTTTTCCGTGGTGCTGTCGGTGACAAATTTGTTTTCATGGACGACCACGCACCATGTCATAGAACACTTGCTGTTCAGGATTGTCTAGTCAGCGAGGGTATTCACTGCCTCGAATAGCCAGCACGTTCTCCAGATCTAAACCCCGTTGTAAATGTTTGGGATGCTTCGGGGAGGCGATTTGCTGGTCGAAAATAGCCTCCAAACAAGAACACCCTCATCCGTTCACTGACAGAGGAGTGGGATATATTGCCTCATTAGCTACTGGATAATGTTGTACAAAGCATGCCACGATGTGTGGAATGTTGCATCGGATTCCACGGTGGACATATCCCGTACTGACACCTTTGTCAATGGTGCCTGCTGTTGTTCATATGCATTTTCCATTTCTCCGTACACAGCATTAAATGAACACTTTTTTCCTTTCAGATGTTTCAAAACCTTCTGTATTTTCAAGAACAATAAATGATCTTTGTTCTAAAGTCCGAACAATGTGGCTACAATATTTTATCCTGCTGGGCCTCCACCTCCGCTTAATGTTGTGCTACATTGCAATATGTGATCAGTACTTATGAAGTGTCCAGCAGTGTACATATATATATATATATAATAATAGTAGTTTGAAAATCCAATGAACGAAAAGTAAGAAGATGTAACACGATAAACCTAACTTTTTAAAACACCCACAGAATAAAATATAATACAGCAAATCATCAATCAAATGAATAAAAAATACAAAACTCAAGCTATCAAGTTACAGAAAATCAACAAAATTCAAAGGTATGGAAACAAAAAAAGAAAAACTTCAACTAAATTCAACTATCTAACTGGCTTACTAAACTAAAGTAAAAATCAACTAATCCTCAAGCAAATGGAAAAAAATAAATAAAATAAATATCGAATCAACAAGCCAATGAAAAATATATAATACAAAGGTATGGAATCGAAATATGTATAACAAACGAAATCAAGCACAAACGCCATACACGTGGACGAGGCTCTAAGCCTAAATCATGAATTGTTAACCTCTACAAAAATCTAATCATGTCCAAGTTTTTTGTAGAAGCAAACACAAAAATGTATGTTTCTGAAGAAATAGATAGATTAAATCTATAAACTATTTCTACTTGGACGACATACATAAAGAAGGAATAAAAAAGAAAAAATGAATACCTGGAAAAAGCACAGCGTATGTACAATCGAGTCGATACCGGGACGACTGCATACATCACCGCCATTTATTTTGTCAAAGAGTTTTTTAGCTTATATACTGTGTTTAGCTAATGAACTCATATATTGTGTTTAGCGAATAAATTTATTTAACTGATTGTGGAAACAGAAAAATAGTAGAACAGATATCATCTAGTACAATTTTAGTGCTTTCATTTAGTATATACAAACGGGATCAGTATGTTTAATTCTGATCTGCATATTCGGAGCTACGAATTTGGCAGGTTATCGCTAACTTGCCAACTTTTCTTAAATGTTGCCAAATTAAAGGAAATGTCGCCAAATACATAAAAATGACGCAAATCAATAAAATGTATTTTGTTTTCTTAGAAGAGAGTACTGAAATGAAGTTTAGTTAGCATTTGTCTAACAGTTTATCCTACTTAGTAACACATTTAACGAATTTTTAACCACTTTTTTACCATTTATTTTAAACCATTTATTTTGTTTTGTTAGAAGAGAGTACTGAAATGATGTTTCGTTAGTATTTTCGTGTTAGTTTAACAGTCCTACTTAGTAACACATTCAGCGAATTTTTGAAATGTCACCAAATTGATAAAAATGTTTGTAAATCCATACAAATATCTTGAAATTGATACAATTGCGCTAAATAAATGAAATTAATTGTGTTTTGTTTGGGGATATTATTGTGATGATATTTCGTCAATTTGTCGCCAAGTGGGACTGTCAGTTCTACAGTCTCACATGGGGATAAATTTGGCGATTTTTTAAAATGTCGCCAAACCTTCCATAGAGATAGCATTTTTCAGCCGATATTTTGTCCACCAAATTATTAGAAGCTAATGATATCATGTTGCTTAGCAACGGATTTAAATCCAATGTGTTTATGCGGCAGACGATATTTATTAAATCTTCTCCGATTTAAAAAATAAAGATATGTATATAAAACAAATTTCATTGCCACTGCATTTTTGACTGGATACTATCAATTACGGTCTTCCGGTTTAAACATTATTATTATTGATATTTTCGGGGGTTATTGATTCAGAAATTATTGACATATTCAAGTTCTTATGCCATTGTTTTATTATGGCAAAGATTTTTGAGACAACTATTGTAATACGGGTAATTTTCTATTTATACTCTAATCATATCTTCTGATCTAGACATTATAAGTAGTACGGGTATAGCTTCCCATATAATTTTAGCACTTTCATTTCTGCATATATTGAAATTAATTACTGCCTTCAGGCTTAAATATTACGGGTTTATTGATATTTTTAATTTATACATGTAATCTACTAATACAGTGTATATCTTTTAATATTCGCGGATATAAGTATTATGGGTTCCATACAATTTAACGCTTTTATTTTGCATATATTGATTCAATTCCATATTTTTTGTAAATTTGCTTACAAAAGGAGTCAGGATGTTTTATTCTTCCGATCTGCCCGTGAAGATTATTTTGTATAGCGAGAACAGAGATTCTGAAACTTATTTTCAGGAGCATTAAATTAACTGTTTTAACAGAATATTTTGATTAAAAATGTCATTTAGTATACTATAGGAATTTGCACATGATTGTGAATTTTAAATTTCTTTATGTTATATACTCCGTACGAAGAACGGGTATGCTGCTTGTAATTATAATAAATATTTAAATATTTTGCAGTAATTGTGAAAATGCAGTCATTCTTCTCATAACCCATATTATGTATTGAACAAATTTCTTTTTAAAGCTATTTTTACAAGCAATCTGGAGGTCTCGGCATAGGTAATATTTTACTACCTATTTTATGTGATATCTATATGTATTAGTTTTTACAATTTGTACGATTTTACAATTTTTACGATTTTAATATTTTTACATTTTTTGCAATTTTTCGATTTTTACAATTTTTACAGTTTTACGATTTTTACAATATCAAGTGTTGGTTCAGATATGTGGATGATACTCTCGTGTTAGTTGATAGCAAATGCATTCTTCCTAATTTGCTTAATTTATTCAATGCCATTGAACATTGTATTTAGTTTATTTATGAACAAGAATTTAACAATCCTTCCTTTGATGTTTTTATTATGAAAAAGGCTACTACTCTTTCTCAGCCTTTGTTTTTCATAAACCTTTTTCTGTTTCTTCGCTTTCTCATGCCAATTCCAACCATCCTATTCTGCAAAATTTTTCTGATTTTTATATTTATGTTTACCGAGCTTTAAGCTTTAGTTCTTATTCTCAATAAATTAATTGTGAAATTGACAGTCTTAAATCCTTGGCCGTTATCAGAGGCTATAAACCCGTCATTATTGACAAGGATATGCTTAAATTCAATACTGCCGATATTGTCTTTTAACCTGTTATAGCAAAACTTGTGTCCTCGATGTTTCCCTATCGCTTTACATTTTTACTGATCGGTTAGTTATATGGTTGCTAATATTCTTTCTCTTTTTAATGTTGGATATGTATCCAGACCTAATAATAACATTCGATTATCTTCCTTCAAAGACCTCATTCATGTCTTGAATCGTTGGAGCGCTTTACCATGCAAACATTTGGCTACGTAGGTCAACAAAAGTGAGTTCTTAATTTCGTATTATGGAACACATGAGTTCCATGGTATCCAAGTTCCCAAATGCGGAACTTTCGTGAAACACTAATCATGTTTAAAATTTTCGAAGCTATTTTCAAAATTTCAAAAATAAAATTACTCGTAATTTTATTTTTGAGTTATACTTCCTTGAAGGTTTATCTAGAGTTTCGCAATCTATCTCTCTTATTAACAACCATTTATCCCATTCCGCTTAGAATTATCTTTTATAATTTTCTTCCATTTGAGTCGTCTTCATCTTTCTCGCTTATTTTTCTGCCTCTTTCATATTTTTAGTTATTTTTACGCTATTTTTGGACAAAGTTAACTCGTGTGGCTTCAAAAACTATTTGGTTCCTTCATATTTAAGTGCAATTTTTGCTTATTTTTACTTACTTCATTTTTACTTGCTTTTATTCTAATTAGCTCCTTGTAGTTTCCAATTTTTTACAGCCGGTTTAAATGTATCAGTTTTAGTTAGTGTTTTTGTAAGTGTTCTCTATATTCCGTTGTTTCTATTCGTTCTGCTATCAGTTCTTTTACTGCTTTTAGTGTTTATCCTTTCATTGTCTTTCTGCTGCTTTCGCAACTAGTTTTTCCTACTTTCAACCACATGTGTAATCCTCAGTTGAGAATGTGAGGTCGCGCTTCTTGTCTATCCTGAAGAAGAAAGGTGTTATTTGTCTTTGAAACTAGTAGACAAGTTTAGTTTTGTATTTAATGATGCATTTACGAAACTTTTGTGTTTTATTGGGACAGTTGTTTTTTTAGTGTCTACAAGGGAATAAATGCATTTTTATAATAACAGCAGTTAAAACAGTTTGCTATAAAACCTACATTCTTGCAGATTGTCTGGTGAAGTTGCAGCAGGGTGATTAAAGGCTGATTATTGATTACTGACATTTCTTATAAACGAGTTTAACTCTTTTATTGAAGTTTAAACTCTTAATTTATTTTATATCTCTCATATCATACCTACAGAATCAGCTTAAAAGACAAAATACAAAAATTTAATTGTGGTTTTAATGTGCTGTAATTTCAGCAGTTCTGTTTGAACCTTTAATTGATATTATTCCTAAACATTCTAGATTTGAGCGTTAGAAAAAAATACATTCAATGCTTATTTTACTTAGTTTGTCTTATTTTATTTAGTTTGTCTGTTGGAAAACTTATAATACCTTTCAACTACATAAATCATATTTGTACGTCTGTAACTAAATTTCAATGGAATTTCGATTCTTTATAAATTGTTTGCTACTGTCAAAGTTTTATTTACTTATTTCTAAAGACTGAGACTAGAAATTTTCTGAAATACTTGTTTTAACAATTATCTTTAATATTGAATAATAATTGTATCAAGTGCTACTGCTGGAAATAAAATAATTCCCTTTGAACTGAGAAATGTTAAGCACATTATTTAAATAGTTATTATGATTTTATGCAATCATAAAGAGGAGCATATAATTTTCAAATCCATTGTCGTGCCATTTTAGAAAAGTAAACATTCAAACGAAAATTTGTATGGTTTATTATCTCAGAAAAATTTTTGCCAACTTCGAATGTTGAGTTATGTCAACAAAATAATTACATTTAATTACCTAATATAAAGTAAATGAGAAGAAACAAAACAGTACAATTGCATTTGCTAAAGTAATGCTAAAATACAACATATGGAAAGAAAGCAAATAATCAAATGTAAATAAACTGCGTTGTCATCGTTAGATAAATAAATTATATACACGTATACATGAAGAATAATGTTTTTACGCAAATGTATTTAGTTTTATTTGCACTAATATATGCCTTCTAACATTTATTATTATTTTGCTATCACTTTTACTCTATTACAATACATGCAAAAAATGTATTTGAAAATATTGAAAACCGATTTTCCTCTTATTGATGAAGCTAAATATAAAACTTTTAACCAAAGTTGTTTAATAATGCCATCAGAAAATATTATTAGGGAAATTTAAATAAGTTAATAACTAAATGAAATGCACACGATGTATACAAAACTCGAGTCTAAGCATGATTTGAAGCTACCTATCAGCATATGGCCTATTGAAGGCTCTAAGCATTTAGATGTGGGTACATTAGTTTTTCTTTCCATCATTCATATTGGCCCCACATTTTTTTAATAAAGATTCAATATAAAAATGCAAATCTAAATTTGTACGTCGTCATTCCTAATCTTGTACTTCGGTCTCACTAAACTAGAAGAAAATATGGTAATAGAAGTTTGGATTTTAACAACTATTCTTGATAAATATACATTTAGTAGTAGATTAGGCACCCTATTTACTTTTATCTTGTAGCCTAAGAAGAGTATGAGGATCGGGATTTAAATACATAAAATAATTTCCTATTCTACAGAGTGAGTTTAAAGTCGCGCACATCAAGGGTCATTTCACTGCTGGAAGTTGATAAACGTTACTGCGGGTTCCAGCAGGACGGTGCGGCTCGTCATACATCAAACAGCACTATCCATCTTTTAGCTGATTTTTTCCGGTGAACGCATAATTTCCGGAGTATCGTGCCCCCCTAGTTCCCCACATTTATAATCCCTTGATGTCTTCTTCTGGGAGTATCTGAGAAATGTGGTTTTTGTGACTAATCCGCACACTATTGCTGTCGGCCGCCCATATTGCTGCTCTATGTCCTCACATGAGCCGGACGGTCTGGGCTTTCGACACACTATTGCTGAGTTGTAAACGAACACAATTTAGCTATTCCAACATCAATACTGCCATGCTCCGCAGGGTCTCACTATATATGGTGAAACGAACACGCTTTTGCATTCCCGAAACAGGCCGTCATTTCCAACATTTATTGTAACACCTAAAGTGTGTCTGCTAAAAATAAACGGTAACACTTCAACTAATCTCTGTAATACCTTACTTTCATTTAAATTCTCATACTGGTACTTTTACGGCCAGTTAAACCTTGGTGTGCGAAACTTCAAACTCACTCTATATATAATATATCCTGTCAGATTCTATTTTTACCAAGAAAATTAACAATGTCCTATGGCAAATATCTCAATAATAAACATTGTTCAAATTCATTTCTAAGATCGTTACAGATTCATACTTTAAAACAAAAATGTGCTTGGCAAGAAATTCTGCGACGAAATGTCCGAAAGTTTTATGGAATTTTCCACAGACAATGGTTGGAATTTGAATACGCTTTTGTTTAAAAGGTTTTATTTCGACTTCACTCTCTTTGTCTGCGTAGCGTCTTAAAGACTATTTGAGAGTACTTTAGAGGAACTTCCCGTTCCACGAGCCGTTTTAAAATGGAAACATTTTCCTTAAGTACCTCATTCCGGTATCTTCATCTTTCCTTTAGTCTACGAAGAACATCTTAACAGATGTGTTATCAGGATCATTATTTCATTTTATAGAGGCTGCGGTGACAGTTGAGAAGGTGTTTCTCTTACGCTTCGTCTCAAATTATTCATGGAATTGCGGACCATTTCATTTTAGCCTTCTCTGGTTAATTCCTGCCTTTTCAAGAACCATGTTTTAGAAAATGATTCTTAAAATAGGTACAGAATAGGTACAGAGAGATACTAAAAATTAAATATAGTGAGAATATTATTTAACTATGTGTAGGGACGACCACGGCTGAATGGAATACCAAAAGTATAGAGTAAATTTTAAATGTGTGAATGACAAGAAAATAAATCAGAAAATATATAAGAATTTATTCAAACATTTTAAAACTTATATAAAGTATTTAAAATTTTTAAATAACTAAAACAAAAAATGTGAAACGTGGTATTTTGCTTTTGAATAGGGTGCACACATTTTGTTTATTTTTATGGTTGACAAATTCAGAAATAAGTGCGAATTCGTCATTGCCAAATTCTAATTTAATACATGAATTATGGGTCCAAATTTTAAAATCAATTCATCAAAACCAAACTTCATTTGGTGTTGCATACATTTCGTTAAAATACAAACATACGCAGTGATATCATTCTCTTAATTTCACCCTTTTGGTGTAATATTTCTTTGCTTTCTTGGTTCAAGTTCTTTTCACGTAGCTGTCTTTTCTATTTTCTTCTACAAGTTTCCTTCATGTTCTATTTTATTTCGCTTGTTGAGACGAACTTATTTTATTGATTCGTTTAACTCGGACTTTTAAGAATATAGGAATCTGAGTTTTACCTCTAGTCGTTGCTACTCTCTTCTGTCTCTGCTTGACTTCGGGAACTGGCATGAAATTTCCCGGCAAAAATGACTGGAAAAGTTGATGAGTTATTAATATGAACATGAGGTGACCAAGAACATTGAGGTCTAGGTTCTGGATTGAGAGAAGGATCAAGGGAAACATCAGTAGTAGAATATACTGATGTTTCCATCGATCACCATGTTGACTATTATAATGTTTTCATTCATTTGGAGCGCGTGGTATAGAACGATAACTAGTTCTGCATAAAATATATATATATATATATATATATATATATATATATATATATATATATATATATATATATATATATATATATATATATATAAAGAAGAAATTTATGTATGTATATATGTATAATCCAACATCAGGGGAGAACGGCTGAAACGAATTTGGTGAAATTAGGTGGATAGTCGCGACATAGATCTGCTTAAAATTTAGTCTACGTTTCGTTGTATTTTATTTTTTCAACCCGGGTTCAATCCAAAACTAATTGGGTGATATTATTCATTTATATTCCCATAGGTCCCACAGACCTTCTGAACAACATACTAACATTTCATTTTAATAAGACAGACAGACAGAATGGACAAAGTTATAAACACTTTTCAACTATGTTGTAAAGTGTTTAAAATGGTTATTTAATTATCAGCATTTTATGAGGAAGATTTTTTCTTATGCAGCTATGACTTATATAATGCAATGTTTTTTTTCTTACATAATGCAATGAATTTACATCTTTCACAGTGAAAAAAACAATGCATAAGATTCGCGGCCCTATATGTCCCGGTGTAATTTATATCACAGTTTTGCATGGTAAATCCGGAGCAACGGCTGCTAGTTGCTGCTAGTAAATTAATAAAATACGATATGAGCACAAACGACATTATATTTCTCGATCGTACCAAGCAAAATCTTACTCAAAAACATGTTGTAATCTAAACGTTAACTGATAAAAAATATGACTTGCAATGGTTAGTTGAAGGATCGGAAGCCATCTTTACGAAAAATAAGGTATATATAATGTATTTGCAAAATGCAAACTTCGATCTAATTTGATTTCATTGAACACTTCATGAGCAGCACATTTCAGCACCACTCAAATCTTTAAGCCACTAGAAGATACAAAATGCTGCATTGATCGTTGTAGGACGAGGTTCTTTTTTTGCTAGTGATGAAATAAATAATATAAACAAATATTTGCTCATGAAGTTAGATATATATTTTAAACCAGAAAGATCAATCATGATTAAACCATTCATTATGAAACACTTTCTAACTTCAATGCAATTTTATTTAAACATCTCTAAAATGCAATACATTCCTCGCTAATATTTTAAAACTTATCACAATACTGCATTAATTTATTATATTTGAAAACTTAAACCTTCATCGATAAAAATGAACTTCATTCAAATGACGGCATTGAAATATAAATTACCTGGTTTAAACATCTCTAAAATGCGATACATTCCACGGTAATATTTTTAAAATGATCACAATATTACAATAATTTATTATATTTGAAAACTTCATCGAAAACAACTGACATTCATTCAAATGACGTCATAGAAAAAATAACACGTCTGGCTCTCTCTATAAAAGCAGCATTTCATTCATAACATTTTCCCATCTAATCCTTTTATCACAGTACTAAAATAATTTATTTTATTTAAAAACGTAAGACCATGGAGCTACAAGTAATTTAACTCTATGCTTAAAACTTCATCGCAAAAAATCGTCCTTCTCTCGGTAAAGTCAATGAATATTTCTTTCATATCAGCTATGCAGACTCCATGAGCCAAATAATTTTGCGTGAAAAAATTACAGCAATTCTTATACAACTCATCCTACATATTTTGCTGTTTACATTTTACTTAAGTGAAAAATAGGCTTCGTTGTAGAAATGATCAAATTTGTATGAGCAGTTAAACTCAAATATATTGTAATTGCGTTGTTTCAGTATGTATATGCACAGAGATTAAGCAAAAATAAAGCGGTTTTAGGACGGCAACACTCAATATGAATTAAAAAAAACTTTAAAAATCATAATTTTGAGACAAGATGGATGTCATATCTCATTTTGCAGTGGATCATGCAATCTTCTCATATTATGGTCACGTGATCGCTTCATATAAGAGGTGTAATTATTATTTTAATTTTTATTTAAGAAACTACTGAATATATTTTGCTGAAATTTTTTCTATATATGTCATGGAATAATTTAAATATTACCTAAAATTTTCGAAGCAATTTGTGAATTTTAAATCCGCTTAAAAATGTTTGAAAAACTAGGTCCTGTAGGGTTCAATGTATTTCATTTTTACAACCCGGGTTCAATCCAAAACTAATTGGGTAATATTATTCATTTATATTCCCATAGGTCGTACAGACTGTCTGCACAACGTACTAAAATTTCATTTTGATTAAGTCATTTTTACGGCACTTATCGTACTAACGGACAGACAGACAGACAGACAGGCAGACAGAATCAACAAAATCATAAACACTTTTCAACTTTGTTGCAAAGTGTTAAAAATTAATTCTCAGAATCGGTAATACCTTAAAACATTATTATTAATTTCTAAGTTTTAAATACCCAAACTTTAATAAGTATGATAAACACCTCTAAAATATTTCAAATATTTTCTATCAGACTATAATATCTGTAAACTGTCTTTATTTAAAATACCATCTTGACCTACAGGATAATATTTTACATTTTAAAATGTCATATGGTAATTTAATATGACACAGAAAATTTTTTATACTTTAAAGCGCCATATGGCACTTTAAAATGTAAAAAATAAAAATCCTGTAAGTCAAAATGGTGTTCTAAATAAAGCCAGTTTACGGATACTGTAGTATCTAATTGAAAATATCTGAACTTTGTAACTGTAATCCTAACTGTAATCCTTGAAACTGTAATCCTAACATTTTAATCTATGAATTTATAATTAATACATATTTTGAACAGATTTGCAGTGATTTCAGACATTTTGTAAAGAATTTTAAAATTATATTTTTAATTTAATATATTGTTATAATTTTTTTAATAAAATGGAAAGAAATTGAATAAAAATGGGCATAAATGCGAATATATTATCTAACAAGAACGCGGTACAGAAAATAAATTACATTGCCTTGTACTACAGTTACGGCCTGGAACTGGAGGAGGCTGATCAATAAAGACAAAATTGACGTTATTTATAATTGATTAAAGACAAGAAAGATAAGTCTTGCATAAAGCATTGATTATGAAAAACTTTCCAACAGCAATGCAATTTTATTTAAACATCTCTAAAATGCGATACATTCAACAGAAATATTTTAAAAATTATCACAATACTACATTAATTTATTTTATTTCAAAACTTAAAACTTCATCGAAAAAAATGAACTGTATTAAAATGACGTCATTGAAATATAAACTACCTGGTTTAAACATCTCCAAAATGCGATACATTGAGCGGTAATATTTTTAAAATTATCACAATACTACAATAATATATTTGAAAACTTCATCGGAAACAAAATGAACTTTTTCTAATGACGTCATCGAAATATAAATCGGCTGGCTCTTTAAATAAAAGCAGCATTTCATTCATAACATTTTTCCATTCATTTCATTCATCACAATACTACAATAATTTATTTTATTTAAAAACTTAAAACCATGGAGTTAAACATAATTTAACTCTATACTTAAAACTTCATCGAAAAATGGTCTGCTTCTCTATATAAAATCAATGAATGTTTCTTTCATATCAGCTATTTTGCAGACTCCAGAGCTAAATAATTTTGCGTTAAATAAATTCAGCAATTCTTATACAACTCACCCTACATCTTTATTTGTCTACATTCTGCATAAGTGAAAAAAATGGGCTTCGTTGTGGAAATAATCAAAGTTTGATGATTATTGAAGATCAAATATATCGTAATTGCGTTGTTTCAAAATGTAGATGCACAAAATTTAAGCAAAAATAAAGCTGTTTTAGGACAGATACAACACTAAATATAAATTAAAAAGAACATTAAAAATCCCGATTTTGACACAAGTTGGATGGCATTGATCATTTAAACTCAAATATATAGTAATTGTGTTGTTTCATAATATAGATGCACAGAAATTAAGCAAAAATAAAGCGGTTTTAGGCCGGATGCAACACTAAATATAAATTAAAAATAACTTTAAAAATAACGATTTTGACACAAGATGGATGTCATATATTATGTTGAAGGGAGTCATGTGATGTCTCCATATAATATGGGTGTAATTATTATTTTAATTTGTATTTCAAAAACTGCCGATTATATTTTGCTGAATTTTTTTTCATATTTTTATGGGATAATTTGAATATTTCCTAAAACATTCGAAGTAATTTGTGAATTTTAAATTCGCTTAGAAAATTTTTGAAAAATTAGGTCCCATACAGTTCAATGCATTTCATTTTTTCAACCCGGGTTCATTCCAAATCTAATTGTGTGATATTATTCATTTATATTCCCATAGGTTCCACAGACTGTCTGAAAAACATACTAAAATTTGGTTTTGATAAAGTCATTTTTATGCCGGTTATCTTGCGAACGGACAAACAGGCAGATAGAATGAACAAAGTCATAAACACTTTTCAACTATGTTGTAAAATGTTAATAAAACAGCTGAACTGCACTGTACTATCACATTAACTGACAGAATAATGAGACGAGTATCGTCATTACAATAGAAAACATAATAGAGCCGAAGATGCATTCTAGAAAAATACGAAACATTGTTACGGCGTATCTTTCGAATCGGGAGTGTGCAATCAGAATATAATAATGAGTTCAAATTTCTACAGAACTGTCCCGTTTATCACAAGCACAGCGTAAACAGGAACAATATGCAGTACTTACATGATCTACTCACTTCAAAAATAACGGATAATGTTCTCAACACATTAACAAAATTCATTTCACTAAAGAGCTGCAACTATTTTCAAAACATTGGCAAAAATCTCAGTTCAATGTAGCTCATATGACGCCAACTGCATTCTGACTCAGTGAGGATTCCTTGACTGAGTGATGAGTGATTAGACTATCCATATGTGATGAGACGCTCCTGATTTGATGAGACTCTCCTGATGTGATGAGATTGAGTGATGAGAGAAACTGGCGATAAATTGGAGATAAATATCCAAATCTGGCAACCCTTCTTCGGACTTCAGCATCTGGCAACGTTAGATGCACGTCATGGAAAATAATGTACGGGTGTTTTCTGCGTCTGCTTCTCAAAAGAAAAGGATCCAGTGACGGAATATTACACGTTCGCCAAAATTATAAGTTTTATAAAATATTTTACTGAAAACAGTTGGAATATTTATTCTCCTTTGTGGAAACAAGGATTGCTTCTATAGCATAGAGCAAAACATAAATTATGGTATCGTTTATTATTGGTATGGTCAGGCATAGTTATATTAATAAAGTCAATATTTACATTATGTTTAATTGTTTCAAATATCAAAATAGACAATCTGTACTGGAATATCAATTCAACAAAGAGAATGTTAAAATTCGTAAAATAATTACAATACATATTTTCAAATATTCCCCAAATACATTCCAGAAGAAAAATCAGTCGAAATTTTTCAATGGTTAATCAAATATTTCGCGGAAAATTGTTGAGAACTTAATTCTCGTTTGTGGAAAGGGTGTGAAATCAAATGATTGTCCATGTCTCAACATTCTGTCATAAAGCTATTTGAGAGCGTTATCTAGAAATTTATTTTTGATCAAGCTGTTTTAGAATAAAACGCATTTAAGTGCTTTATTTGTGTATCTTCATCATTCTTGTAGTTCACGAAGAAATCCGTAAGAGACGTAATAACAAGCGCGGCGTTTCGTTTCATTCAGATAATGATGCCAGTGAGTATTCATGCTTATATTCGAATTATCAATGGAAATATACATTATTTTTATTTTTCAATTACCCATTTAAGTTCATTTATTTCTTTACAAACACATGAGTTCATAAATGTTTCTGCTGTATAAAAATATTTTTACTAAAAAGGATATGAAACAAACATATAACGTATTTGTGACCGCAATTTGAAAGAATTATAGTAAAAGTGTTACAGAATTTTAGAATGTTACGGACTCAGCAAACATTAAAACATATGTTACGTTAATTAGATAAATTAAAATCACGCCGTAACAAATCTAGTTTTTTGGTGTCACTGTATGGTTCCATAAAACAAACTGTAAAAAATAACGTAAATTTATGGAATAAATATAAGTTCTACTAAATAATAACATATATGATATTATCGATATCAAGATATCATCGATATCATCGATAATAAATATTCTTGGAAATATTTAATTGTTTAACTATTTAATATTTTATCTTTTATTATTACTTGTGCTTTAAATTTTCATCAGACAATGGCATGTGTTTGGTAACACTGTTAAAAAAATAGATACTGTTAAAACGTAAGTACGTTAAAACTCTAATACATCTTACTTTTTCAGTACATTGTCGTAAATATATTTCGCAAGCAATTTCATTTGATTTATTTCAGCGTTATAGCATCTTCAACGGAAAACGGTAGAAATTTTAATTGACTTCTATAAGCTGTTGTTCATCTAGTGTCTGTAAACGCTGTCATAAATTTATCTAATAATTTAAACTGAGCTTAGAGTTCAAAAATATATTTTTTAAATGAAACACTTTTCCTTAAGTGCCTCAATCTAGAATCTTTATTTTGCTTTTAGCATACGAAAAAAAAAACATCTAACAGATGTCTTCTCGAAAATGGTATTTTACTTTATTAAGGCTCTATGACTAATTATAAATGTATTTTTCTTACGTTTCTACTGAAATTATTCTTATGTTTCTACTGAAATTATTCTTCAAAATGAGTAGAATTGCATTTTTATGTTATCTAATTAATTCACTCATCTGGAAGAATAGCATTCAAAAAGTATCGTTTACAGATTACACACAGAAGTGTGTATTGTATTGCAATAGGATTAAGACATACCTCAAGTAAATTTATCTTATTTTTCGCCATTCAACAGCCATTGCGAGTACATAATATCTAAAATCGAAGACTATCAGCACAAAGTAGTCACAGTAATGAAATAAAATATAATAACCAATTAATAAGCGCATAATAAGCAAGCAGCCACATTTTAATCGGTTATGATTTATGAGCAGATTATACTTTACTTATAAAAACAAAGATAATAAAAAAACTAAAGTTCGTTATCATACAGAAAAATAACTAGGAATAATTACCAGTGCCATTTATGTATTTCTGAATTTAATCATATATATGCATAATTTAATCATATATAATCATATATATTACATATATATGCTTACGAATATTCAACCAACAGTTAAAAGGAATGCATTGATTATCTTGTGTTATAATTTCTTAATTTGAAACACTGTTCCTTTCCCATTATTTTTGTCTCAAGAGTATTGCCTGGTTCATAATGATATACTTTTTTTCATCTTCATCATCCCATATTTCAATTTCATGAGAAAAATGCAATAACCTCTGATTAAAAATTCATTTTAAGTACCAACCGATAAGTCGCATCAAACTCATTCCACAACTTGATGCTTCTGCGCAACTTGGTCAAACCTGCCACTCTGAACAGCATCCGCCTGTTTGAAGTACACCCATCCATCAGTTTTACATTTGATGTATTCCATACGGCCTGCATCTGGTCCAATCCATATGATATGCATATGATTCACATTTTATTCACGTCTAGTTGTTCTACAACTGACTGTCACTTCTACCGGTTCTAGATTTGCCTGCCACCATCTACCATCTAGATTTGCCTGTCACCATCATAGACATGTCTGCCACCATTCACCATCTACACCTTCTACAAATCCTCTCCAGCATCAACACCAGCCTGCCACTCCACCTGTTGCTTCACTACAACTTCCAGGTTTAGCACTATATTTAAAATTCTTTAATCAGAACTGCGTAACTTGACACACAAGTACATCATCATCTCCTTAATCCATACGGCCTGCATCTGGTCCAATCCATATGATATGCACATGATTCACATTTTATTCACGTCTAGTTGTTCTACAACTGACTGTCACTTCTGCCGGTTCTAGATTTGCCTACCACCATCTACCATCTAGATTTGCCTGTCACCATCATAGACATGTCTGCCACCATTCACCATCTACACCTTCTACAAATCCTCTCCAGCATCAACACCAGCCTGCTACTCCACCTGTTGCTTCACTACAACTTCCAGGTTTAGCACTATATTTAAAATTCTTTAAACAGAACTGAGTAACTCGACACACATGTACATCATCATCTCCTTAATTTAACATTTTGTCGGTACAAAGCTAAAGAGAAAATGCGGGCTAGCTCCATGGTATCGGAAATACATAAATAGAGTGATATAAAACCTTCGAAATATAAAATTCGGATTTTTAGACAAAACTCCGAAAAATGATACCGAAAATAAACTTTAAAGGCGAAAACTAATATTTTCGGTTTTTCTGTTGCCATAAAGCATTTTTGTAAAATGTAACAAAAGGTCTTGATCAAGAAAAATTAAATTGTTTCGAAAGATTTTCATCTTCGTACATTATTTAAACGTTTAATATCTCACCATATTATTAAAAAGTAAAATTAACTCAAAAAGTATTCAGTTTGACGTGAAGTTGTTTATTCTTCATATTAAAATATTTTGAATAAAAAAAACCCTTCTTAAAATTCATATAATTGGTCACTTAAATTTTACGGGACATACTAACTATTTTCTCTGAAATTTTAAACAGAAAATATTGAATGAACGAATAATGTTTATTTTTCTCCCCATCCGTTACCCCAATCGAACAGATTTAAACGCTTTCAATTTGATACAATCGATACAGAGGCAGTAAGGATTGTGACTCAAATGAAACGTTAAACGACATTCTGACGTCACAAACAATTCCGGACAGATGGCGCCAATATTTGTTACTATAACGTGAATTTACCGTTTTCACTAGATTAAGGGCCATACATTATCTTGCTTAGTGTAAATGTGATGTCGTTAATGATGTGTGGTATGAGAAGTATTTGGAATGGCGTTTGGCGTTTTATGATATGATATTTTTTGTAGTTGTACGGATAATACTCTATATGATTTCAGTTTTGAAATGTATATGATTTTTACTTTCCCAGCCTTATGATGGCACCTTTCCTTATGGTGGCGCTTCGATTGCAGGTGACATCATCCATGGACCGAATTCATTTTTTTAGCTTATTTTGAACTCGTCAGCTATTTTGTGCTAAAAATGGTATAATCCCTCACAGCAAAGATCGTCACATGTGTGATAGTGACGTTGCAGTCACGTGACACCTGGGTCACAATGTGACATCATATTTGTGACTTCTATGCGACTTTACGTATTAGTAACTTTGTAACTTCATTGTGACTATATTCTGTGACGTTTCCACAATTTAATTAACACGTAACAATGTGACGACATTACAATGGCAATTACAATGTGACGTCACGAACAAGTTAATATGCGACGTCACAAACGACCATGAAAATAACCAAAATGACTTCGCTGTAACCTCAATATGACATTGCCGAGACGTACTGCGACGTCTTGTGACGTCCCAAAGTCACAGTGTGACGTCAATCTTACATCACTGTGAAAAAAATGCTGCTACGGATACATCCGAAATGAGTCAATGAATGTTGCAATATGCAGTATAAGCGCGATCCTCAATAAATGTATTTGTTGCTTAATGCGGTCCTGCGGCGTTTATTCATTATTAATTGATGAATATGGTGATAAATTATTTTTAATTGCTCCTTAAAGAGCTGCGTTATGAATAAACCACAAAATAGCTTTCAGTGAAAGATACTACTTACCATTTCTGCTTACCGGGCTTTATAGTCCGGTGATTTTAGGCAACTGAACATCATGGAATATATTATTTTCTTAAATAAAAACTCTTTTGTGTCTTGTTTTAGTTGGACTAACTTTATCTTGAACTCGACTTCGGGGAAAAACGCCTTTCTGAATGACCTCCGAACCCAATTGGTGATGCAAGCCCCCTTATCAATGCATGTGGTTTATTGGTCAGTCCTGATTGGGTGATAAAATAAAATGCCTTGCGCTTGTACATCGATATTTCACCAAGTGAAGACACATTTAGCTATTGCCCTTTTAAATGAAACAGCTTTGTCTTCTATTGAATGAGTTTAACAGGTCAAAATATTAAATTATCGAAAATATAACCACTATAATTTGAATACTAAAAACTCAATTCAACATAACATTACATATCTCCGAAGGGCGTTAAAGGAGTTACGCTTTTTTTTTATAACTAGCAATCTTAGATTTTGAGATAATAGTTTTACAAACTGGAAAATAAAAAATTTTCAATCTTCTTTAAATTGACGATTCTCTGAAAACTATGAAAGCTTTGTATAAACAAATTAAAAATCTAGAAACTGGATTTACTTCAAAAAATGTTCTCTTACTGTTTATATCCAACTTTTAAAGTTTAGAATATACATATCTCGAGTCAAAGTAAGCAAAGTGAAGCAAAAAACAATAAATATTTTTTTAAAAGTTCAAAATTATGAAATTAATTTTTATATTCAAATGTCACTACATTTTCCACAAAAGAAGTAAAAAAATGTTTATATTTTTTTCTAATTAATTCGAAAATATAATGGTCTAATTTGTTTACATTTTCTTTAAAACTCCGAGTTCAACAAGATATACCTATACCCCTATTAAAGTAACTCACATCAACATATTGGAGTTGTTAGTTCGCGTATGGAACAGAATCCGATTAATTCATTCCTCGGGAAGAATAACATGTTAAATAACCTAAGTTACAGATAGGCAGAGAAATGGGATGAAATACTTTATTGAAAACTTCTCCAGGTAAATGTATCTGTGGTTTTGCCATTTAACAGTAATGTTAAGTACACAACATATATTATAAAAATCGCATTCGGCACAAAGTAGTTATTGTATTTGGTAACAAAATATTGTACATATGGTCATATAATTATCAAAATGCTACAACTTGACTTCTTATGATTATGTATCAATTATGCCTGACAAAAAACACCTGAGAAAATATAGAATATAAGTCCGCCACCATGCAAAAAATCTGATGAGGGCAACACATGACTTTCCTTATATAATGTAATGAATTTTATACTTTTACAGTAAAAAAATAGATTTTTCTTATAGTAGATACTAATATTCTTTCCAAGATATTGAATTTTCTCCAATTAGTCGTCATTTTCATTAATTTAGGGTCATATTTATCCATTTGGCGAGATTTTCGTTAATTTGGCAACATTTCAAAAAAGTCGCCAAGTTGGCGATATTCCGTCAAATTCGTCGCCAAAATCTCGCCAAGCGTTATGCACTAAGAAATAAGTTATTCTTACAGCAGATAAATGACTATTGGCATTCAAATACAAAAGTATTATTCAAAGTATCTTTTTTCATGAATGGAACGAGCTAGATCCACGAGAATGATGTCACTCAATTTATCGCATAGTATTACATATGAAAAGTGAACATGTTTCTCAATAGGAAATATTTTTTTTTTATTTTATATGACTTTTTGATAATTTTTTTGAAAAATGTACAATATCTCGAGAACGGTTCATGTTAGCGTTCTAAAATTTATGTCAATCGTTTTCTAATAAAAAATTACATAAGAAATGTCTATTTGCGTAACTTTATTAGTGGTTTTGATTTTTTAACGATTTTTTCAAAATTTTATTCGAAAATTTAGGAGGGTTCTGAACATTCGATTGCGTATAAAAACAACAGGCTTCCAGTGTTTACGGATTGTGATTTTTGTACCAAATTTGATTCGAATCGGTCCATTCGTTCGTCAGTTATCGTCTCCACAGACTCACTGACACACACACACATACTTTCACACACACACACATACACACACACACACACACAGACATCACTTCAAAAATGTTTGATTTGTGATCAGGGATGCTTGAAACGTGCTCTCTTGTCGAAAACTCGATTTCGAATTTTCGACCCCGTCACAATACTTTCCTTATACATTATGTACATAAGGAAAGTAAAAAGCACTAAAGATGTATATCAGCACATTCATTTCTGATTTGAATCAGGATTTTACATATAGAAACATATGTATATTCAAACAAAAGTGCGATATCCACTTGTTTTATAGTTGCATGAGTAACACACTTCTAAACTTCCATCGTTTTTAGTTTAAAAGTATCCTTTTGTTTGGCTCATATGGATATATATATATGTGTGTTTATCGGCCCCATTATTGCTCATAACAATTTTGTGACAAAAACAAGGCAATCTTTGATTAAAAATATATTTTAACTACCAGCTAATAAGTTCCATTGAAAACCCACTCCACAAATTGCTCCATCTGCACAACTTGGAACAATCATATCTGCTTGTCTGAACCACATCAAGTTATATGATCCACATCTGATCGAATTATTTAACCTACATATGATCCACATCTGATTCAATTTATTTGATTCACAACTGATCCAAGTTCCATCGCTATCCTATTGACAGTCGGTACACAACAGACATTTTCCCAACTTTCTGCCTGTCACATATTTATCCACTACATCCTCTCCAAGCCACCTTCAGATTCTCCAACATTTTACCACTCTCTCTGCTGCTTCACCTCAGCTACTAGTAACTAGTATTACATTGAAGTAACCTTGTTTATCCTCCATATTAAAATATTTCCAAATAAAGAAAAACCTTTGTAAAAATAATATAAATGGTCTCTCAAATTTTGTTGTAAACATTAACCGTATACTTTAAAATTCTCTGCCGAAAGGTTTGAATGAACGAGCAATATTTATTACGTTCCTTCCAGTATATGGTGATGTATAGGGAAATTATGTAATCGTGTCGCAACTCGAGTTTTTGGCAAATTTACAGGTTTTGGGACCCCTAAAACAGGAAAATCAGGAAAAATTTACCCGCCTTTTTTAGCGAAATGGCTCGCAAATATATCATGTTGCCACTCTATCTAAAATAATCATTGACCAAATTTTATATAATTTGGTAAATAAGTCACCTGTGGGATATCTTGATGCTGATTAGATTTGATACGATTAGGAAAAAAGGAACCTTTCTTTTTTCTTTACGGAATGGCAAGCAAAAACTGTCAAAGTCTAGAACCAAATACTACGTATGTTCAATTGTATCAATTAAATGCATGCTTGTTTTATACGTAATTTTTGATAAGGAAAATAATAAGATCAACCCCATTACTCAAGGACTAACTGATCCCGAGATATTTAAAATTTTTCGCAGTTTTGTTACCTCGCCTTTGAAAAAAATCTGATGTGGGCAACACATGACTTTCTTTATATAATGCAATTCATTTACTACTTTTACAGTAAAAAAATAGGTTTCTCTTATAGTAGATACATATATTCTTTCCAAGATATTGAATTTTCCACGATTAGTCGTCATTTTCATTGATTTAGCGTCATTTTATCCATTTGGCGAGATTTTCGTTAAATTGGCAACATTTAAAAAAGTCGCCAAGTTGACGACATTCCGCCAAAATCTCGCCAAGCGTTATGGACGGAGAAATAAGTTATTCTTATAGCAGACTAGCAGCATACCCGTTCTTCGTACGGAGTATATAATATAAAGAAACTTGAAATTCATAATCATGCCCAAATTCTTATAGTATACTAAATGACATGTTTAATCAAAATATTCTGTTAAAATATTTAATATAATGCTCCTAAAAAGAAGTTTAAGAATCTCTGTTCTCGCTATATAAAATTATCTTCATGGACATATCTGAAGAATGAAACATCTTGGACCCCTTATGTAAGCAAATATAAAAAAAAATATGGAATTGAATATATATATGCAAAATAAAAGCGTTAAAATTGTACGGGACCCGTACTAATTATATACGCGAATATTAGAAAATATAACCTGTATTAGTAGATTACATGTATAAATTGAAAATACTAATAAACCCGTAATCTTTAAATATGAAGACAGTCATTTATTCCAATATATGTCAAAATTAAAGTGCTAAAATTATATGGGAAGATATACACGTACTACTTATAATGTCCGATTATTAGTAGAAGATTACCCGTTTTGCAATATGAGTCACAAATGTTTTTTGGTAAAATACAACAGACGACGTAATAAATTGAATATATAATTAATCCCCTTAATCTTCATACCAGAAGACTGTACTTGATTCCAATATATATGCCAATATATGTCAAAATATATGCCAATATACCTGTACTACTTATATTCTCGTAGGTTAGAAGATATACCCGTGCATTCCTAGAAGATTACTCGTACAACGTACAATATGCGTGTGTCAGCAGTTTTTGCCGCAATAAAACAATGGCGTAATAACTTAAAAATATCAATAATCACTGAATGAATAATTCCGGAAAATATCAATAATAATAATGTTTAAACCTGAAGAGTATAATTGATATTATCCAGTCCAAAATGAAATGGCAATGAAATTTATTTTATATACATATCTTCATTATTCAAATCGGAAAGGATTTAATAAAAATCGTCTGCCGCATAAACACATTGGATTTAAATCCGTTGCTAAGCGACATGATATCATTTGCTTCAAATAAATTGGTAGAAAAAATATCGTCTAAATAGTTATATTTCTATGGAACATTTGGCGACAGTTTCGTCAAATTAGCGACATTTTAAAAAATCGCCAAATTTATCGCCAAGTGGGACTGTAGAACTGACAGTTCCACTTGGCGACAAATTGACGAAATATCATCACAATACTATCCCCTAACAAAACACAATTAATATCATTTATGTAGCGCAATTTTATCAATTTCAAGATATTTTTATAGATTTGAAAACATTTTTATCAATTCGGTGACATTTTAAAAATTCGCTAAATGTATTACTAAGTAGGATGGTTGGTCTGACAGATAAATGCTAACCAAACATCATTTCAGTGCTCTCTTCTAACAAAAAAAAAATTTCATTGATATGTAGAAGACCCAAGCCACACGACCAACCCGAAGGTTTATGGCAGCTGTTTGTGTGTCGTTTATATCAATTTGGCGACATTTCCGTCAATTTGGCAAAGTTTAAGAAAAGTTGTCAAATTAGCGATATCCCTCCAAATTCGTAGCTTTGAATTTGCAGATCTGAATGAAACATTCTTATCCCGTTTCAATATACTAAATGAAAACACTACAATTGTATTAGAAGATATACCCGCTCTACTCTTTTCCTGTTTCAACAATCGGCTATATGAATTTATTGGCTAAACACAATATATGAGTTTAGTAGCTAAATACGATATAAGCTTGAAAACTCTTTGCCAAAATAAATGAAATTGATGTACGCAGTCAGCAATTAATATAAGTAAAAGAAAAAACAAACCGTCCATTCATAAGATATACTTTTATATCCATTTATCCATTTATTTATTATTTAAATCGAAAAAAAATAATAAAAACATTAACAAACACATTTAATTTAATTGCGATGCCGAGCAACATGATATATCCTCCTAAAATGTTAAAATTTATTAACCACTAACAGCACACCCGTTATTCGTACGGAATGTATAATTTAAAGAAACTTATAGTTCGCAATCATGTGCAAATTCTGTTAAAATATTAAATTTATTGCTCCTAAAGAGAAGTTTAAGAATATATGTTCTCACGATGCAAAATTATCTTCACGATCAGATCTGAAGAATAAAACATCCTGCCCCCTTTTGTAAGCAAATTTACAGAAGAAAAAATAGGAATTGAATGAATATATGCAACCCCGTACTAATTATATTGTCGCAGATCAGAAAATATGCCAATGTGTTAGTAGAAGATTACCCGTATTACAATATGCGTCTCAAAAATATTTGCCAAAATAAAAGAGATGACGTAATAAATTGAAAACATCAATAATATCCGTACTCTTTATACCAGAAGGTCGTAATTGAGTCCAATATATGCCAATATATATCAAAACATATGTCAATATACCTGTACTACTTATATTCTCGTAGATTAAAAGATATACACGTGTATTTGTAGAAGATTCGTACAACATACAATATATGAGTTTAAACAATTTTTGTCATAATAAAATAATTGCATAATAACTTGAAAATATCAATAATCCTTGAATCAATAATCCCCGAAAATATAAATAATAATAATTTTTAAACCTGAAGACCGTAATTGATATTATCCAGTCATAAATGCTATAAGAAAAATCAAATCGTTCTTTTCTAAAATATATTTTTATATCCATTTATTTATTATTCAAATCGAAAAAATAATTATTAAAATTAACAGACAGATTTAATTTAATTACGTTTCTGAGTAACATGATATAAGATAGAATCTTATAACATGTTAAATATGTCATGTCTTATAACATAAACTGCGAAATTAAATAACGATTTTGATTTCTCTATACTTCTCATTGTTCCGTAAAAGCTTGTTTTAAATAAACTATGAACCATGGAGATAGATTTCCCCTTTAAATCATGTTTCAAACAATTCATGTTTTCAGAAAGTGACTAATTAACGCAAAAAATCTCCCATCAAACTCAGAGATTAAATTTTAATTCACTTTCAAACGATTTTCAAGCTTTTCGTTTGGATAAACCACGGAGTTAGGGAGTAGAACTCCTAGGAAAAAGTTCCGTTTTTCATTAATATCTCGACAACCCCAGGTCTTAGAAACTCGAAACTTGGACAAAATTTATGGGGGGATATTTCAAGGCTATTCACCAAATTTCATTAAATTCGGTTCAGCCGTTTTTCCGTGATGATGAGACAAACGAAAATTTCGTTTTTTACTAATATCTCGAGAACCACTGGTCGTAGAAACTCAAAACACGGATATAATTTTAAGTGGGGCTATTTCTGGGCTACCCACAAAATTTCATCAAATTCGGTTCAGCCGTTCTCCCGTGATGGTGTGACAAACAGACAGACAGACAGACAGACAGACAGACAGACAGACAGATTTTCATTTTTATTTATATAGATAAGTGACTATTGGCGTTTAAATACAAAAGTATTACTCAAAGTATATTTTCTCATGAATGGAACGAGCTAGATCCACGAGAATGATGTCACCAAATTTATCGCATGATATTATATATGAAAAGTGAACATGTTTCTCAACAGTTAATATTTTTTTTTATTTATGGTATTTTTTTATACATTGCTTTGAAAAATGTGCAATATCCCGAAAACGGTTCATGCTAGCGTTCTAAAGTTTATGTCAATCGTTTTTTAAGAAAAAATTACATAAGAAATGTCTATTTGCGTAATTTTATTAAAGGCTTTGATAGTTTGTTGATTTTTTCAATATTTCACACGAAAATTTAGGGGTTTCTGAACATTCGATTGCGTTTGAAAACAATAGGCTGCCAGTATTCATGGATTGTGATTTTTGTACCAAATTCATTCGAATCGCTCCATTCGTTCGTGAGATAGCGTCTCCACTGCGACTCACTGACACACACACACACACACACACACACACACACAAACACAAACAGACAGCACTTTAAAAATGTTCGATTCTTGATCAGAGATGCTTGAAACCTGCTCTCCCGTCGAAAACTCAAATTCGAATTTTCGACCCCGTCACAATACTTTCCTTATACATTATGTATATAAGGAAAGTAAAAATATCCAGTTTCCAAATAAAAGCAAAAATTGAATTAAAAACGCAAATTCAGTGTTATTCTGTGCAATTAAACTCAGTTTAATGAGTTATTAAAGAAATAAATAAGAAAATGAATTTGCGGCTGCAGGGAAATTCATGTGCTGTTCACATCAGATTCTTTTTATTCCTATCCGCTGCCGCAATCGAACTCCATGAAGTGTTTTCAATTTACTACAATCGATGCAGAGGTAATAAGGATTCTGACTCAAATGGAACGTGGAATGGCATTTTGACGTCACAGACAATTCCTGACAGATGGTGCCAGTGCTTGTTACTACAACGCGAATTAACCGTTTTCACTAGATTAAGGGCCATACATTAACCTGCTTATTACAAACGCGACGTCGTTAATGCAGCAATATTGCATATGTGGTATGAGTAGTATTTGGTACTGAGTTTTACGATATGAAATAAATTATTTGTTGTTGTATGGATACTATTCCATGCGATGAAATGTATAAGATTTTTACTTTCCTTATGATACATTATGATGTATACAAATATAATTGGAATGGTGTCAAATAAGGAACGCGGTTTCTTGTATGTATGTTCTATGCTGTCTAGAAAAAGAATAAAATATGTTAAGCTGAATTTCTGTGTATGCCTGTTGCTACATAATATGTATCTACTGTATCTAATGCAATGTATGTATCTACTCTAATATATGCATCTAATCTACTCTATAACCTCCCGAGGAAATGTTATGAAAATAGTTAGGTGTTGATTCATATGATACCCTGGTGATGATTAGATGTTGGTACAATTTAAAAAAAATTAACCACCACGAGATTTTCGGAATATTTCCGCGCAAGGTTTTCGGAATATTTTGCCATTTTAAAATGCGCTACATCGCCCAAAACAAAAGGATTAATTATAACTGCAAATCCATTTAATGATTATCTAACGTGTTTATTCAAAACCCTCCAGAATCCCTGGATAACCGAAAAGGTTGAATCTTTGCACACTTACTCTTTTATTCACCGATCCTTTCGAATCGCTTGCGAAAACTTTGGTGCTGCAACCTTCGTTTCAAATCACTTTCACTTCACTGGAAAACAATTTTCATCACACAAAAACCAACTACAGTTACTGAACTTCTAGTTACTGGATGTCTGTCCTAGGCAAACTTTGCTTAGTTTTTCTCAAAATATAATCTAAACTAAAATATAGATATAAACAATAAGCAACAAAATTATTCAGTAGGAAATCTAGATTCTAGATTAATAATTCATTTTTAAGAAGCTTATAGTTTGTAAGAAATTGTCTTGTCGAGTTGGATAAGATTGATTGTTTGAAAACTCAAAAGGCTAGCTGTAAGAGTGAGCAATTACCTTGTAACACGTTAAAAGGAAATTTAATTAGGTTCTGGTTCGAGTTCTTAGTTTATGAAATATAATCTTCAACCACCAAGTTGTGCTTGTTTACATTTTTGAGCAGAAATGAAATAAAATAATACAGTTGAAAAATTAGCGTATGTAATAAAAAATATAGAAATATTTTTTAAACGTAAAAATAAGAGATGAAGACTTACTTATAACCAAGAGTAAAAATTAATTTTAATAATAAAATCATACGCGAAGGAGAGATAGAATAGCACCCTCCCATCTTCTAACTGCAGATAAAGCTGCTTTGGATTTGGAATACGAACGTTTTGACAGCAAAAGGGCGAGATCGTAGTGGATATACCAAATTTAAGAAAATATAAGTTTATAACGAAGATCTTGATATGATGATCATAAACGGCGAATTTTATTTTTGCCATAGAGTACGTCTTGCGGTTGCTTTCACTTCACCTGCCGTCCTTAATCCGCGATCAAAAATAATTGCTTAGCTTCGGACACTGAGGTATTGTCGGGGGAAAAAATGTTGCCTGTTTTATGGTAGTTTTAATTTTAAAGCCTTGTCAGCTGACACCATTTTGTGGGTATTCCACAAGGAGGTTGTCGTTATAGTATTTTAATGAACTCATACCCATTTTATTATTAACATTAATGTATAACCAAGAGCTTTTTAATTTATAGATCTGTGATTAAAATTATTTGAATCATAACTGCAACCACTTATCTTATTAATATTTATTTGTATCAGCCTAACGTAGAATTAATACCAAACAAAACAAATGAAAGTCATTAAGTTAATTATTAGCATATAAATTTAATCTTGGATGATGATAATCGACTAAATGATAATTTATATGGTAATAAAACTTTAATTATAACTTCAATATCAATAGACTACAATATTTTTCATCAATGTAACTGTATTTAATTATTTCGCAACATTATAGTAACGTCTTTTTAGAATATATAGATTTTTATATAAAAAGTATCGGCTCGTTAAGAATAATCTAAGATATTTCTGTAGTAAATTATATACTATCCCAAATTTTTTAATTTTAAGTATACATCATACATTTTATGTTTTATAGAATTATTTTATTATGCTTAAATACACATTTCATATAATGTACATTTTGTATTTATTAAATAATTTTTATCATTAAAGTCATTTATTATTTCATATTTCATGATACTTATAAAAATATATTCATTTGGTTTTAATTTCTTCATATTTCAGTTACTCATCTTTATGTAATTAAATCATCAATTCAACTTATGTTCGATTCAAATAAGTTATTTCTGTTTTCATTTCAGCTAATGACCTGCCTGATAAAACTTATTTTGGTTTTGGTGCATCTTTATATGATTCGACAATCTGATCCACTTAAAACGTAATAGATGATAAAGCTTCACCTTTATCTTAACCAAAAAAGTACCTTTGTCATTATGTCTCGCCAAAAACACTTATTTTTGGAAAATATATTTTTACATTTGCCCATCCGGTAATAAATATTCACACGATTAGAATGTTTTGCGTTAATACGGAGCAATATCTTCGTATTTAAATAATTTTTTTCAATTACCCTATTTCTAACGTTTTTCAATATTTAAGTGGGGCTATAAAAGCTGACTTTCGCAATATCGCTCTGTCAATATTACAGTCATCTTGGTTGCTATGTCAACAGAGGAGGGAGGGATTTTGGCCAGATATTTTTTGTTCTATTTTAATATATTTTGCTTAGGCGTTAAGTATGCTCGAGATTAACTTTAGTTTTGTTTCAATCTCTATAGTATTATTTTTCTTTCTTATTATTGCATTTGGTTTAGCTTTCTATTATAGTAATTAATTATTGAGAAATTATATTTTAAATCAGTTTGGCATCCCTCATTCCCTCAATCAATAATGAATTAGCTTGCTGTTATTTAATTCATATAATTTCAGGTAAGTACTTAATTTGATCATATCTCAACCTCTAATTATGCTAGAACTTAGATTTAGAGCCTATACTTCTTAGTGTGAGCAAAAGAAGATATATTACCTTTATTACATGTGCATCTCGCTTGTATTCAGGGCGTATATGCCAGTTGCTATGCTAGAAAATGTTGCTCTGGTTTCTAGCTTGGCGATAAAGTTAATTAAATGCTCCTTCGAAAGTGAAACGAACTGTCACACAAAAAGAATGTAGTTGTATGAATGCAGTCTTGCCCTGTTGAATGTTTTGCAACTGAACAAATAATATTTGTTTAAATATTGATAATCAAGTACAGCAAGTACGGCGATAAACGAATAGAAATTATCTAACTTTCAAGTATGTATATTTTTTCATTTTTCTTTCTATTTTATTTAGATTATAAGTCCCCTCCAAAAACAATTTTACCTTTTACTTAAAACAATTTAAAAAGTTTGTTGAACTACTTTCTTTGAGTTAAGAAGTTGGTATCTCCCAGTTTGAAAGTCATTAAATTTAAATTTTTAAAATATAATAAAAATGATAGAATATCATTTTTGTTACTCACTTAAAAGCACGAATCCACGATGGCCGACTTCGCCATTTAAACTTAATTGTTATATATTTTATGAAGACAATCAATTTGAGATATTTTGAGATAATTTTGACTGACATTAGCTGGGAATACACAAAAACACACGTTTAGATTTATTAGAAGTTAAGGATAATCCGTTTGGTACTTTAAGAGAGGTGGTAGCCGTCATCTTAAGTCGCCATCCACAGTTGCCCAAAGGTATTCAAGTGGTACTCGCAATTTCAAGAATATTTGTATCCTAAATACAAAATATCATCAATAAATAAACTGAATAAGATTATAACGGGTTGGCTGAAAAATACCTGTTTGGCGGACAGAATGTTAATTATAAATTTTTTTACACCTCGCAGCAATAACAAGAAAGATCAATCATGCATAAAGTATTGATTATGAAACACTTTCCAATTGCAACGCAATTTTATTTAAATATCTCTAAAATGCGATACATTCAGCGGTAATATTTTAAAAATTATTACAATACTACAATAATTTATTATATTAGAAAAGTTAAAATTTCATCCAAAAAAATGAACTTTATTCAAATGACAGCATTGAAATATAAATCAGCTGGCTCTCTATGAAAAAGCAGTAGATATTCCATTCATACACTGCTTTCCATTCCTGTCATTCATCACAATACTACAATAATTTATTTTACTTAAAACCTTAAAACCATACAGGTAAAAGTAATTTAACTCTATGTTTTTGTCGTGTCGAAATTTCATAAATTCTCGACTTTGCAGAATTTAAAGGTATTTTTATATTATATGTACTTGTATAACTATATTCTGATTTAAATGTTTTTCTGTGTGCCAAAAACTATACGATTCTTGATATTTCATGTCTCGGCTTTTACTTCCGCTTTTAAAAGCAACCGTTAGTTTGGAGTAGAAGTATCAGTTTTTGTTTTGTTTATTGCCCGGCTGGGAAGAAGAGAAACTTCGGAGTTTTGAGGCTCTTGATGTTGAGGCTCTTGATGAGGCTCTTGATTTTGTCTGTGACTGGTGGTTAAAAGATAATGAGTGTCGTCGGCGTTGCCTGACTGAGTAATTTGGAAGGCGTGATTTTTTTGTTGACGTCATTGTAGGTGTTTTTGGCGTGGGAAAGCTATCTTTCGTAGCAGATGGAACAAAGTTTTTGAATAATCTGGACAACCGGGCGGTCCAATCCACATTTTATAAAATGTGTAAATTCTAATGAATGGTAATATTTTAGAGTCCAAAGAAATGCCATTGCCAGTAACGTCGTGAGGACCAATTTCCAAATGGAAACTCATAAAATAAATAGATGAATAATATTTTATAAGTGGAATATATTATTTTAATTGTCGGGAAACAAAATGGTTGGCTCTTATACTTGTCTCGTCCGTCATTACACTACTGTATAATGCATTCAAGAAACTTTGGACATGATCCTGTTAAGGTCCGAATTGACCAGCCAGAACTATATTAACACCTTAAAGTGTGTTGTATACGCAAAGTAGAGACATAGGAATGTTCAGCTTAACAAGGTTAATGTGATGAGAAAAATATTATTTTTGCAGATAATTATTCTAAATGAAGTAAAGTTTGCTTTATTAAAGTGCGTTATAAGGTCTTTATAATATTGATTTATATATATAAGCAAATGTATAATCAAGATATGTGTTTGCAATGAAATATTTTGGAAGTGTTTACTGCTGATATGATGACATAGTTTAATAACATCTAATTAAATAATTTATTCTACCAATTATTGGAGTAATTATTTAGAGTGTGCATGCCTCCTTTCATGCCATGTTTTCAAATTCCATCCATTGATTGGCCTTTGCACCCATCACCAAGTAAGAGGAGCCAACTTGTAAATGAGGAAGCACTTGTAAAAGCTGGAGGTGCTATGGAAACAATTGAAATAACATAGAAATAAGAACGGGCGGTCGGTCAGGATTAAGTGGTAATACAATATGTGCCGATTATTAATTTTGTTTATTAAATTATACATGTAATCTGTTCTAAAACTTACTGCTGTGTACATTGCGTTGGTGGCCGCAAAACCCACCCATTTTTGTGCTTAACGGGATACTAAGTTAACAAACTAAAAAATAAGGTTAATAGTAAAGGAACAAACATTTATTTATCACATACTTAATTTACACTCTTTAGTTTACAAATTAAAATAGTATCACAATAGTGGAATACATCTCAAGGGTAGTGCGGGGGGTGTAATGCCAGATGAATTGATATTTGGTTGGAGCACGTGGTGGGATGCATTAATTAGCTTTTCCTTAAAAACACAAAATTAGACAAAAAGGTTATCCTCATATAGTTAATTGTACGGTACCTGATCTTCTTTCATATAACTTGGGTAACACCGATGCTTTGTCACACTTTACACTTGCAAATCCAGATGAACATGAGCTCTCCTTCGAATTCCTATATCAGAGACGCACACACAACTCTTAACACTGCTACCGCCGCTTACTCTTCACTAGTCCAACTCCAACAGCCTGCCTTGACCAAATCTGACTCTTCGAGCAACTCTCACGTATATCCCTTTTTCGTTCGGCGGTCTCGTGCTGGAATGTAGAGCTGATGGCTAATCCGTAGACATGGGGTCGCCGTCTCGGTTGCCGCCAAACGGCTTAGCGTGGTATGTAAACATGGGGCGTGGTATGTAAGATATGGGGCCACCTGTATACCATCGCCCATCTGCTTAGCGTGGGAATAATCCGCCCGCATTCCTGGTTCCATCATTTTAATCCTTCCAAATATTTAATACTTTACATTTCTGGCATTACACAATACATAAATTATCAGAAAAGAAATATAAATCAATCTAGTGGTAGCACAAATACAAATCCCGAGGCTCCAATCAAAGATCATCAAAGTTTGATGATGATTTAAACTCCAAAATATTGTAATTGCGTTGGCGCATTATATAGATGTGAAGAAAAAAAATAAAGCGGTTTTAGGACAGATACAACACTAAATATAAATTGAAAAGAACATTAAAAATCATAATTGTGACACAAGATGGATGCCATATTTTATTTCGAAGTAGGTCACGTGATCGCTTCATATAACATTTATGTAATTACGGTTTGAATTTTTTTTATTTAAAAACTACTGGCAATATTTTGCTGAATTTTTTTTTTCATATTTTTATGCGATAATTTGAATATTTTCTAAAACTTTCAAAGCAATTTGTGAATTTTAAACTCGCTTAAAAAATGTTTGAAAAGTTAGGTCTCATAGGGTTTAGTGTATCTCATTTTTTCAACACGGGTTCAATCCAAAACTAATTGGCTGATTCATTAATATTCCCATAGGTCCTATAGACCGTCTGAACAACATACCAAAATTTCATTTTGATAAAGTCATTTTTACGGCAGATATCGTGCTAACGGACAGTCAGACATAATGAAAAAAGTCATAAACACTTTTCGACTATGTTGTAAAGGTGTTAAAAATGGAAATTCAAAATCTATACATTCTTCAATTTATTTTATAGTTACAAAGTATCTTAGATTAAAAGAAACAATTTCAAAGTATTCCATGTAAATCCGATAATGATATCATTTAAAGCTGCGTTAAGGTTATTTTTACCGTTAAGATTATTTTTATGATGTCCTAGTGACATATCATATTCACCATCATTATAAAGACGTTTCGACTGAAATTAAATATTTTTAAGATAAAAAAACTGAAGAATACGCAGCTCTTTTTTTCTGTCATTTGTCTAACAGACAAAGTTTAATTAAAAGGTAAAATTTTAAAGGTGGAGGAGGAATTATTTAATGGATGTCTTAATGCTGGAAGAAAGAAATGTTAAATATTATTTGAGAATCGTTAGGAATGTAATCATTATTTGTATCATTTGAGCGGGAGTCATTTTAAAGTATTTTTATGTTCAGATAAATTATTGTTTCAAGTATTAATCGTAGCAGCAATTTAGAATGTTAGGAGTTAAATAGTTAAGATATATAAATAATATAGTTATGTATTTTCCAGTTAATTGTCAAGACTGTCAGAATTTCTGAAGATTTGTTTTTTTTCAATTTTACAAGTGCTGATAAAATTAATAACTTTATAACAAATTGTTCCGGAAGGAATGTTTTAATTATCTTTATATTACATAGCACATGTAATAGGAAACTATTTTGATAGGTTTGTGAAATTGGCTCTCGAATTTTGATAGGTTTATAAGTTTCTTGCATCTCTGAATGTGAATAAACCAGTTTCTGGTGATAGCTGTGTCATGGCGCGGTTTGCCAACTCACAAAAGCAAAGGCGCACCAGACAACCCAAGGGACGGTGAAGCCGTATAGTGGAATTTTAACAAAGTAATCAAACATTCTAAATTTACCCAAGCAAGAAACTTTCTCAGTCTAACAGAATTGTTTGTTAGATGACATGCAGTGAATAGCAGAGGAATTAAAGGCATTTCAAATAAATCAGAAGCAAAGTAAAAATCAAAATATTATTTATTTAAAATCACACTTAAGTATTTTTACTTTAAAAATCAATTTATCAAATTCAGAGCTTCATTTCAATATAAGAACAATCTGCCTTTCTGCTCTGTTCAAAATTTATATAGCACACAATAATTCACTTCAATAATCATATGATCTTAATTTTGATTTTAAATTATCCATAAATACATTTTGTCGTGAGCCGATTAATTATAAAAATCATTCTTCACCATGCCGGTGCTGTACGGCATTAAAATTCCCGTAAAGAAAATGTTACCTGGCTATTATACATTTCAAGCTTTCAGAAAATACCTCTCATCAGATGTGCACGATTTTAGGTAGAAACAAAAGTTCTCAAAAGGAAAAGATGAGGGAAAAGTCCAAAATCTTTAGGTATCGGACATCAGACTATTTTTCACCAATCCGAATCATTGCGGAATAATTACTTCAAATCCGGGGTAGATGTCGGATAGATTTCCTGGAATAAAAAAAATATAATTTAGAAAAATTGCATCAGAATATTTAGTAATGGTTTCCAGGCTCCTCTTCTTCAGCTCCAGAAAACAGGGGCGGACTCCTTTTTAACCAAAAGCCCATCTCTGGCAGCTTAGCCATTTCGGCCAAATTTTCCTTTGTCTAAAAAATTTAGACAAGTTCTTCAAGCGACTTGCATCGTCGGGATCTCCAGCTCGAAGAGCGCAAATTGTGGGTCGCTCGAGCCCACGCAAAAAGGTTCTCCTCTCCGCTGCGCCTCTTCCTGATTGGACAGGCGCGCTTCTCCTGGCAACAGGCGATCACACGTCACGCATCTCGGCCAGACGCAAATCCTAGACATTCCCAACGAATTCTCGACCAAATGCGCTTTTCAATGCGATTTCAATAGAAACAAGTCTTAACGAAAAACACAGCACAGGCACGGACGGAGAAGGATGTTTCTCTCACAGAAAAATACGAAAAGGCTCATGGCGCAGAAATGCGACATGACAGCTGTACAATTGCACTTGGCTGCTATAACAGATCTTGAGATATGCATGTCTTGAATATAGATTCCAAAATTCATAATTAACTAAGTATGATAATTTTCATGAACTGATTGAATGCGAGTAAATGCTTTGTATAAAAAATGAAAGCTTTTAAAATGTTGATGCTTTTAACCAGAAATGAAACCTCTATATAAACGCTGTAAACTAGAAATAAAATTGATATATAAATTATTTTAATAAGGAATAAACATACATAAATTTTAAGGAATATTACAAACGTTTGTCAAGATATTATAATTTTTACTATATATGTAATTCTCAATATCTATGTAAGTCGCACTATTAGCACTTAGATTATTTGAAATCTATGTAATTTGGATGATTAGTACTTAAATTATTCGAAATGTATGTATTTCATGGCAGTATTCTTTATGTAATTTCTGAAATTGTAATAGTGATAGTACCATTTATGCAAAAAATGTATTCCACAATATATGTAAATGATAATAAAATTATAAACATTAACACAAATCCACTAAATGCATTCACATAGTTAGACTTAGTGTGGTTTTCGCAATTTCAGTAAATGAATTATTATATAGAATTTTAAGATATTAATAAAGTATTTAAGATAATTAGTTGAAACAAGAAAGAACCATGCATAAAGCATTGATTATGAAACACTTTCCAACTGATATTCAATTTTATTTAAACATCTCTAAAATTCGATACATTCAGACGTAATATTTTTTAACACTTTACAACATAGTTCAAAAGTGTTTATGACTTTGTTCATTCTGTCTGCCTGTCCGTTAGCACGTTAACTGCCGTAAAAATGACTTTATCAAAATGAAATTTTAGTATGTTATTCAAACGGTCTGTGGTACCTATGGGAATATACATGAATAATATCACCCAAATAGTTTTGGATTAAACACGGGTTGAAAAAATGAAATACATTGAAGTCTATAGGACTTAATTTTAAAAACATTTTTAAGCTATTATAAAATTCACAAATTACTTCGAAAGTATTAGAAAATATTCAAATTGCCCCATAAAATATATAAAAAAATTGTCAGCAAAACACCCTTTATATGAAAAGATCACGTGACCATTATATCCGAAATCACGTGACCCACTTCAAAATAAAATATGGCATCCAACTTGTGACAAAATCGCGATTTAAAAAAAAATTTAACTCATATTTAGTGTTGCATCCGTCCTAAAACCGGTTTATTTTTGCTTATATTCTGTGAATCTACATACTGGAACAACACAATTATAACATATTTGAGTTTAAATGATCATCAAATTTTGATTACATCTACAACGGAGCCTAATTTTCACTTATGGAGAAAGTAAACACTGAAAGATGTAAAATGAAATGTACATATAAGAATTGCTGCATTTCTTTAACGCAAAATTATTTTGCTCTTGATCTCTGCATTTATAACTGATATGAATGAAACATTCATTGATCTTACAGAGAGAAGCAAACGACTTTTTTGATGACGTTTTAAGCATAGAGTTAAAGTACTTGTACCTCCATGGTTTTAAGTTTTAAATAAAACAAATTATTGTATTATTGTGATGAATGGACGGAATGGAAAAAAGTTTATGAATGAAATGCTGCTTTATATAGAGAGATGTGCGATTTATATTCGATGACGTCATTTGAATAAAGTTCATTAGTTTTCGATGAAATTTTCAAATATACTAAATTATTGTTGTATTATGATAGTTTTAAAAGTATTACCGAGGAAGGTATCGCATTTTAGAGATGTTTGAATAAAACTTCATTGAATTTGGAAAGTTTTTCATAATCAATGCTTTATGCATAATTTATCTTTCATGTTTTATTATTACAGAACTACAATAGATTATTTTATTTGAAAACTCAAGATTTTATCGAAAAAAATGAACTTTATTCAAATGACGTCATCTAAATATAAATCGTCTGGCTCCCTATGCAAAAGCATTGAATATTTCATTTATACATTTTTATTCCAAACTCCAGATTTAAATAATTTTGTGTGAAAAAATCCAGTAATTCCTATACAACTCATCTTACAATTACTTGTTAGCATTCTGTATCCATTGAAATTAGGCTTCATTGTAAAAATAATCAAAGTTTGATGATCATTTAAATTCAAAAATATTGTAATTGCGTTTGCGCAGAATATAGGTGCACAGAAAATACGAAAAAAATAAGAAGTTTTAAGACGGATGCAATGCTAAATATAAATTTAAAATAACTTTAAAAATCCCGATTTATACTCTGAGGAAAATAAGATGCATGTCATATTTTATTTTGATGTGGGCCACGTGATCTCTTCATATTATATAGGTGAAATTGTTATTTTAATTTTTATTTAAAAATGTACGGAACATATTTTGCTGAATTTTTTTTATTTATTTTATGGGATCATTTGAATATTTCCTAAAATATCCGAAGCAAGTTTTGAATTTGAAATTCGATTTAAACATGTTTGAAGAATTAGATCCTATAGAATTCAATGTATTTATTTTTTTCAATCCGAGTTCAATCCATAAATAATTGGGGGATATTATTCATTTGCATTCCCACATGTCCCACAAACCGTCTCAACGACATACTAAAATTCCATTTTGATAAAGTCATTTTAGCGGCAGTTATCGTTTGAAGAGACAGACAGACGGACAGTCGATCAGACTGACAGACAGAATAAACAAAGTCATAAACACTTTTCAACTATGTTGTATAGTATGAATGTATATGCTGTTTTCGATTCTGATACTAATTATAATACAAGTGTACTGAAAAATATATGAAATCTGGATGTTCTACAAAACCAAGCGGATTCTCAAAGGAACTTTGATTTTGATTTCATACATTTGAACCTATTGCGACATATGTTATACAGCCTAATTGATGATGCAAACGACAAAATGCTTTTTTAAGAAATATACAAATTTAACATGTATGAGATATAAATGCACTAGAAAATGTATTAGACGACCCAGTGGAGCCTCAAGCACTATTGATTTTATTTCCATATATTTGAATTTATTGCAACTTATGCGAGAATAAAAACCTAAATGATCATTCAAAAGACAAAAATATTTTCTTAGGAAATATAAATATTTGACATATGTGAAATATACCATAATTCGTTCATGTTAAATATAAATACAGAGATAATAATTTTCATTATAAACGCAATTATAGTTCGTCCGTAAATTTAAAATACAATGAATGAATGATATTATGAATCAATCCATTAGTTATGTACTTAATCTATTAGTTAATAGGATTCAATAAACGCAACTTTCAAAGATTACTTAAGTAATTTATAACTTTTATACATTGTTTTACTTATATCTCCCAAAGGCATTAATATAGTCTTATAATGCTTGTAATATATTTACTAAGTAAGCATTAATTAAGTTATTACTCAATTTATCATAAAAATATAACTAATGCATTGATGCTATGATAATACACCCTTAGGGCAATATTAATGGCAATATAATATTTAGTTAATGAATAATGTGATGATGCTGTAAATTGACTTATTTTTGAAATAATTTCATCGAAACAAGTTGAATAGCAAATTATATACTTCGGTGATAATTTCTTAATTCGATGTAGGAATAGAGAACCGTATTTATTTAGAATTAAAGACTAACAATTCATGTTCAGATAATCTTAAGGATTCAGTTAATTCAGTAATGGTTTTGTAATGTTCTCATTTTGCCAATTTGTAACTAAATCCACAGTATCGTTGTCTTGCGATATGAGAGGACATATAGAAATCACTTCTATTGCAGATACTAGTATCCATGGACCGGTTTTACATTTATTAGGAGCTCGTCAGCTTCCAATAACCGATCTCCCTATTGGAATAAACGAACTTGTAATAATCGGTAAGACAATATATTAGAATTGTAAAATATTGATACATTGGAGAATTGTGAAAGTATGATTGGAAGTTAAAATTGTTTTTCCAATCCAATTAATATTTTTGGACGGTCCTGTTAAGAAAGTAAAAAAATCCAACCAATATGAACTAACAAGAAACTGGTGACGAAACTTTTGTATGGTTGCAAATGAAATGTATACTTCAATTTTTGTCTGAACTATTGAGCATTTTTATTTTCTTTTAAATATTTATTATGTACATTCATGCGAATTTTCGGAAAACCGGATTGGTCACCCCCATAACTTTAAAAAGAAAACTATTAAATCCCAATATCCTATCTAGAATTCGAAGTTGAATCCATAGAACTCATCATCTAAGCTCCGTTCAATCCATAAAAAAATATGCGTCAATGGAAATTCTGACTAACGCTCCGTAAAAGAAGATTTTACTCTTTGGGATTTACTACTTTCCTTATATACATAATGTATAAGGAAAGTATTGTGACGGGGTCGAAAATTCGAATTCGAGTTTTCGACGGGAGAGCACGTTTCAAGCATCCCTGATCACGAATCCAACATTTTTGAAGTGATGTCTGTGTGTGTGTGTGTGTGTGCGTGCGTGCGTGTGTGTGTGTGTGTGTGTGTGTGTGTGTGTGTGTGTGTGTGTGTGTGTGTGTGTGTGTGTGTGTGTGTGTGTCAGTGAGTCTGTGGAGACGATAACTGACGAATGAATAGACCGATTCCAACGAAATTTGGTACAAAAATCACAATCCGTAAACACTGGAAGCGTATTGTTTTTATATGCAATCGAATGTTCAGAACCCCCCCCCTCCTAAATTTTCGCGTGAAATTTTGAAAACATTGTCAAAAAATCAAATCCGCTAGTAAATTTACGCAAATCGACATTTCTTAGGTAATTTTTCATTAGAAAACGATTGGCATAAATTTTAGAACGCTAATATGAACCGTACTCGAGATATTGTACATTTTTTAAAAAATTATCAAAAAGTCATATAAAATAAGAAAAGCATATATTACCTATTGAGAAATATGTTCACTTTTCATGTGTTATACCATGCGATAAATTTGGTTTTTTAAATCTCGTGGATCTGGCTCGTTCCATTCATGAAAAAAGATACTTTGGGTAATACTTTTGTATTTGAACGCCAATAGTCATTTATCTGCTGTAAGAATAACCTATTTCTTCGTCCATAACGCTTGGGGAGATTTTGGCGACGAATTTGGTGAAATTCCGCCAACTTGGCGACTTTTTTAAATGTTGCTAAATTAACTAAAAACTCGCCAAATGGATAAAAATCACGGTGAATCAATGACGACTCATTGATGATGACGATATGGAAAATGACGACGCATTGACTAAAATTCAATACCTTGGGAAGAATACAAATAACGACTATAAAAATAATGTATTTTTTTTTACTGTAAAAATAGTAAATTCATTGCATTATATAAGGAAAGTCATGTGCTGCTCACATCAGATTTTTTTTAATGCGATCATGTTCACTTTGCAGATACACATATGAATTAAAACTGGTTTTTTATTTTACAGCACTCTATTTGTGATAGGCGGTACCTGCGAAGACGGTAAGAAAACTTGTGTGTCTCAATTTTGTAAATGTATGCGGAGCCACACAAATTCGGTCTTACCACTCAAGAGGTATCAATATCAGGAATATTAAGCTGTGACCACCAAGACTGCAATTATTCCTTCAAAGGGACGTGCTAAACTGAACTTAATCTTCTTGAGATTTGACTCTGTCTATGCAATTGGATTGAGTTCTCTGTTTATATTTCCGCAGAGCTCGTCAAAATATTGGCCATGAGATGTTTCATTTACTGCATCGTTCTGATGAACGGCAATGACCACAAAATTATGGTATACGGGTGGTGATGAATGATCATATTATTACTTTTATATTTTAGCTTAATTATGTTGAATATATTTTATTATAATACACGCATATATATATATATATATATAAATATAAGAAGTATAAAAATAATTTTAGAATTGAAAAAAGAAGGAAGGCTTAGCGAGAAGCTTACTTTATGGCGGTAAGGGGTTGTGACCTTACACCCCAGTTGTCAACAAGCTTGTCATAAATGCCGCGGCATTGCACCCCCTGGACGCCGCCCTGGCTGAAGCCAACCCCCGGAGTGACAATAACAATTATCACAAGACCGTTAAAAAGGAAAAGTCCAATGGTAAAATGAAGACCATCACTGGATGAGCAACTAGTCCTTTAGACCACAATGACCTGTATATAACTTCGTGTTATCGTTCTGCGGTCCTGTTATTCATAGTATGCGAACCTTCAGCTGCTAAATGATATAAAATAGATTTTAACTTTGAACAATAAGCATTATTGTTCCTGTATAAATTATCAATATAAAGTAGCATAAAAGGAATGGGGTATTGCTGTAGATATGCTTGCTGTAGAAATGTCCGATCAAAATCAATACGGATGTCTTCATTGTAGATAATTCTCTGAATTCTAGCCAATCCCCCCAAGAATACATTCCTAAATATATTCAAGTGAAGATTGGAATTCCAATTGATCAGACCGTTTATAGGTATATTAAAACTTTTTCTTTTATCATAGATCGTAAAACTTACAGGTATTTTACTGAAATCCATACTTAAATCTAAAAATTCCGCTACATTTTTAGGTGCAGCAGGATTTTCTTTCAAAATTAAGTTTGGTGGGTAGAAATCAAAATTCATACTATAATCTTCATTTTCATATCCGACTATCAAATCATCCACATAACGTAGGTATATGATTTCATTATTAAGATGTGATTGGCTTTCATAGAAATTGAGATACAGATCAACAAGTATAGAAGAACACCCCCCTCCCATGGGGATGCCTTAAATTTGCTGATATATAGAAATTCCATTGAAAAGGTAGTTTTCTTTAATGACAATATTAATTAAAGTCTTATATTTTATGAATTCTATTGTTTTCTTCAAGTCGTATTCTTCATATGAAAGGTTTAGGATATTAGATAAGTCTTCAAGATCAATATTGTTGAAGAGTTCCTGAAAGTCATAGGTTTTAAAGTATAATGGATTTTTGTGATATTTTAAAGACTTTATAACTTCTTGACTGTTCTTGATGATGTAACTACCTTTATTATTGATTTGATGCAACAGAGGTTTTAAAAGATTAAGTAGAATAGAATTAGCTTTTGAGTGCAATGCCGCGGCATATATGACAAGCTTGTTGACAACTGGGGTGTAAGGTCACAACCCCTTACCGCCATTAAGTAAGCTTCTCGCTAAGCCTTCCTTCTTTTTTCAATTCTAAAATTATTTTTATACTTTTTATATTTATATCGTGTGTAGTATTTGTAGCTGCTTTGCGCATATATGCTATAACACTTCAATATCTTTAATAACTTCCATTTTCCATCTTATATATTATATATATATATATATAAATTTCCAAATAGGACAAGTAACAATGTATTCGTAAAATTTCTAGAAGAGACCTATTAATAGGTCTTGTATCCAATTTTAAAAATAACCACTCAGACTTGGATTTCATTAGTCTTGAATATATTGATTTTAAAGTATTAAATAACCACGAGTGAAGTAACTTCATACATTAGTATTTATATGGCGATAGTGTTGCCAGTAGGTCTTGTATCCAAATTTTTAAATATAACCACTCTGACTTGGATTTCAAACATTAGTTTTGAATACATTGATATTAGGGTATTAAATAAACACGTGTGAAGTAATTTCATAAATTAGTATTTTAAATTAATTGATTTTTTTTATAGTGTGCTTTTTGATTTGTTTTAGCATAAAATAGTAAACTTTTAAAGAATTACATGTTATTGAAAGTGTATATGTATTTATGTAATTTCACGGTTTCATAAGAGTCATGAAGAAAATAGTGTAGGGAGTATCGGCTACCGGGAGCGTTTGCCATGGCGGCAAAAAGCTTTAACCGGAGTGTTGGGGGTCGCTTCCCCCCGGCCGTTACTTCCGTTACTCTTCTAGAAATTTTACGAGTACATTGTTACTTGTCCTATTTGGGAATTTATATAGGTATACACATGTAAAATTGCAGCATAGCGCTTTACAAGTTGTATTATAAATTATTTTTGCTTTTAGATTTTTAATCAATTCACTGAAAATTGTAACAAATTTTCAAGTTTTATATTGTGTATATATATATATATATATATATATATATATATATATATATATATATATATATATATATATATATATATATAGTTTCATTTAAAAAAATTTCAAGATGAGATATTCAAAAATTACTTGTTCAAGCAATTGTAAAATTATTCCTTTCTCATACGCAGTAATGTGAACGCATTGTTTTATGATTTTTTTTGTTTTATTTAAAGATTTTGATGCCGATATATTTTTTATAACTTACTGAACACGTTTGGACTAGTTTTAGAGTAATGCCCTTCACTCTGTCTGTCTGATGTCTGTGGTCGCTTACTTGTATACACAATAGCAGCCACAAATATTAAAGGAATTTCACGAATTTTTATCCGATTTAGTAATAAAACACTCTAGATTAAAATAAATTTTTTTTTTCTATTTCGATCGAAAATTTTATATTTTTTTAACATGGCAGCATAGCAGAAAATTTGACAAAATCATGTATAAAAGGGTCTAGTTATGGCTCAATAGACGACTATAAGTCTCAAGGGTCTCAATAATCACGAGACTTAATAGTTCCATTCAGTGTTGCAAAAAATAGCAGCGACAGAATTTTTTGCTCGTCATTAGCTCCACCCGTTGGGGGGCAAGTTACCCCCGATGGTGCATTGGAAAATTTGAAATCAATCGAATAACATTAAACGCCCTTTAAAGTGAAGGATAACACGATATATTTGTAATAATTTGGACGCATGAAACCGATTTGTCAAAACAGTTCTTGTAAAATTTGATAAAAAAAATGAATTTTAGTATGACACCCCAGTTGTATATTTTATGTGATACTAAACTCCAGTTGTTTTATTTGCTTTAAAAATCATCGATAAATTAAGAGTTTTGCTCCAAACAAAGTTAACTACAAAAATGATTATATTTCAGGGATATGGAAAGACTGATTTGATTGCATTTTATTATATTTTAACATTTTCCAACATAGTTGAAAAGTCTATGTCTTTGGTCATTTTGTCTATGTCTTTGTCTGTTTGCACGCCTATGTCTTTGGTCATTGTTTATGTCTTTGGTCATTTTGTCTGTCTGTTTGTCTGTTCGCACGATAACTGCTGTATAAATGACTTTATCGAAATGAAATTTCAATATGTTGTTGAGAGGTTCTGTGGGACGTATGGCAATAGAAATGAATAATATCACCTAATTAGTTTCGGTTTTAACCCTGGTAAAAAAAGGAAATACATTGAACCCTATGGGACCTACTTTTTGAAACATTTTTAAAGTTAAAATTCATGATTTGCTTCGAAAATATTTGGAAATTTTCAAATCGTCACAAAAAGAAAATGCTGCAAAATATGTTAGGTAGTTTTTTAAATAAAAATTGAAATATTACATCCATGGTAAATTAAGAGACCATGTGACTCATAGCAAAGTAAAATATGACGTCTATTTTTTCCGTTTGCAAAGATCGTAGTATTTAGGAATATTTTAAATTTATATTTAGTGCTGCATTCGTCATAAAACCGCTTTATTTTTACGTATTATCTGTGCATCTAAATTCCGTGACAATTCAATTACAATATTTTTTATTTTAAATAATCACTAAACTTTGATTCTACAACGAAGCCTAATTTTTACTTATACATAATGTTAACAAGCCAAGCAATTGTACTATGAGTTGTATAAGAATTGCTGACTTTTGTAGCGCAAAATTATTTAGCTCTGGAGTCTGGAATATGAGTAATATAGATGAAATACCTATTGATTTTACAGAGACGCAGACGATTTATATTTCGATGGTATCATTTGATTAAAGTTCATTTTGTGTAACTACGAGTTTATGTGACTATGTGAAGTCACATAACTTTATGTGACTATGTGAGTTTAATGTGACTATATGAAGTCACATAAGTGTGTGTGTACTTTTCAAGTGAAATAAATTACGGTAGCACTGCGATAATTTCAAAAATATCATCGCTGAATGTATCACATTTTATAGATTTTTAAAAAAAATCTAATTCCATTGGAAAGTGTTTCACAATCAATGCTTATGCATGATTGAACTGTCTTGTATTATCATAAACCATACTCAATATTGCAAAAAAAACAAACAAAAAAAAAACGATTACACATTATGGCGTAATATAAGTTAATATTTGCTAACTTTCAATATTTTTACATTATTTAATATTTTGTAAGAATTGGTTAATATTAAGTTGGTGCATATAATGTTTATGGCATTAAGTTTAGTTTGGTTTAAGACACGTTACAGCGTTCTTTTAATAATATGTATTGGTGTTTGTACAATATAAAACTAACGTTATCTTAAAGCAAGCAATTTTATAGGTCATATTATTGTTATTGCATTGTTTAATAATTACCTAATGATTAAACACTGAATACTGTATAAAAATAAATCATCTGTACACTTCAAAATTTTCACAAAATGTATTCTTATATCTATGGTAATAGAAGAATGCACTTTTATCACACTCATGCACATTTACAGGATTGATAAAAGCAAATGTTAAATTTTGACAAATTCCATTTATATGCCAAAAATTTAACCAACTCTTCTCAGCTTCTTAGTAGATACAGAATTTTCCAAAGTAAAAGTATTAGAAATAAATGTATGTATTGAAGCAATTTCCTGAAAACTACTGACAAGTTTCTAATATCTGAAAAGTTTCTTTTATCAGTGCAACTATTTTGATAACTTTTGATGGAAATCAATTAATAATAAACAATAATTAAATTGATTTTCTTGAGAAAATAAAAATGTTCTTCCATGTGTTGTTGTTCTCTGTCAGTAATCAGGGAACGAAGTCTTCTAACATGAATATGCATCAACAATAAGTTTTGCTTAACTAATTTCGTTGATTGCCGCTGGTTCACAATATTTCTTGACATATAGTGAGAAGAGGCTATGTGAGAATGTTTTTAATTTGACTCATGCTGCAACAATTTCAAAGCTGCGAAATGACATGGCGTTTTGATTGTTTCTTAAAATTTAGTTAAAATACAATTTGATATTAAAATGCTATTAGAATAGTCAGTGATTTTTATAAAATTTCTTATATCAAACATACCTTAATTTTTCGCTGATCTGAGATGTTTTAATTTATAATCACAGCAGACGATTTTTTACTATATTATTTTCTTTACATACATAATGTATAAGGAAAGTATTGTGATGGGATCGAAAATTCGAATTCGAGTTTTCGACGGGAGAGAACGTTTCAAGCATCCCTGATCACGAATCAAACGTTTTTGAAGTGATGTCAGTGTGTGTGTATGTGTGTGTGAAATTATGTGTCTGTGTGTGTGTGTGTGTGTGTGTGTGTGTGTGTGTGTGTGTGTATGTGTGTGTGTGTGTGTCTGTGAGTCTGTGGAGACGGTAACTTACGAACGAATGGACCGATTCGAACAAAATTTGGTACAAAAATCACAATCCGTAAACACTGGAAGCCTTATGTTTTTATACGCAATCGAATGTTCAGAACCCCCCTAAATTTTCGAATGAAATTTTGAAAAAATCGTCAAAAAATCAAAATCGCTAATAAAGTAACGCAAATAGACATTTCTTATGTAATTTTTCATTAAAAAACGATTGACATAATTTTTAGAACGCTAGCATGAAACGTTCTCGAGATATTGCACATTTTTTAAAAAAAATTATCAAAAAGTCATATAAAATTAAAAAGAAATATTTCCTATTGAGAAACATGTTCACTTTTCATGTGTTATACCATGTGATAAATTGTGTGACATCATTCTCGTGGATCCAGCTCGTTCTATTCATGAAAAAAGATACTTTAAGTAATACTTTTGTATTTGAACGCCAATAGTCATTTATCTGCTGTAAGAATAACTTATTTCTTCGTCCATAACGCTTGGCGATATTTTGGCGACGAATTTGGCAGAATATTGCCAACTTAGCTACTTTTTGAAATGTTGCCAAATTGACGAAGATCTCGCCAAATGGATAAAAATGACGCTAAATCAATGAAAATGACAACTAATTGTCGAAAATTCAATATCATGGAAAGAATATTAGTATCTACTATAAAAAAAAACTACTTTTTTTACTGTAAATGCAGTATATTCATTACATTATATAAGGAAAGTCATGTGTTGCCTACGTCAGATTTTTCTTATAGTTCAAATTTTATACAATTTCTTATTCCATTTGTAACCATAGTAACATAGTTGCGCATCAAATACTATTATCGCCTGCTGGATATTCTTCTAATAAAACTATGTAGAATTTTTAAATGTATCATAAATAATTGATTTTTAGATTAAGATGTCTAAAGTTGTTTAAATACTGGCATCATACAGTGATATGCAATGGGATATTTTACATTCCGCAATTCTCATGTTAACAAAAACTATAAAATGTACGCCATTGTTATGCTTACATTTGACGTTGGCTTAGATGTTCTGGGGTTAATTTGTGCAGGTGACACATTCAGTGACCACTAACCATTTCATTCGTCTGAAACATGACTTGAAATGGCTAGTGTGAAAGCCCCAGGCCGTCCGGCTCGTCCAGAGGACTTAGAGCAACAAATTGGACGACCGGGAAGGGAAATGGCTAGTGTAACATATTCTTTACTATTTGCATCATAATGAGTAAAAGGATATAAAAATGTACATTTTATGTATACGATTCTGTAAGTATACATTTTATGTATACTTACTGAATCGTATACATAAAATGTATACTTTCGTTCTTAAATTATCTTTTTAAAATCATTATTAAAAATCATTAAATTACAATATATTCATCTGGAATATTCCTAAGAAAACCGAAGGGTGGAAAGAGAAGCCAAAAATTTCCTAACGGGATTACCTTCGAACAAAATTTATAAAAGCTTTTAGATTCCAATATATTTCAAAAATGAACGTAGTACTAAATAAACGCGCATGCAAATGCACTCTCCAACCATGTAATAACATTCGCCGACAATGATGTTAAGTTTATTTGTTGGAGGGCATTTTCTAAGGTTGCGAGGAGTGATGGCTATGAATATTAAATTTTCAACATAGTAGCGTGGACCTTTACTGAGTGTGCAGTTTTACTTTGGGTTTGGTTATTTTAAATTTGAGGTTGAAACGCTGATGAATGGCGGCTGGTACCCAATGATGAAGGAGTTATTTGTATTTAATGTAAGCCGCTATTTTAATTTATTTGTAGAAACCTTTATAATAACTGCTTAATATATATTATAACTTTATCTACATCAAATGATATAATTTCTATTGTGAGTAAGCAAAAAAACTTCAGAGGTCAGTGGGTTTAGTCTCCCTTGGGTAAAGCCTGAAACAAGAACACTCCAGAGACTAATGGTATTAGTCTCTCTCAGATAGAGACTGACACAATAAATTTCAGAGACTTGTGGGATTAATCTTCCTCAGGTAGTGACTAAAACAAAGAAACCTCAGAGACTTGTGGGATTAGTCGCAATAAGACAGAAACTGAAACAAAAAAATCCTCATGTCCATGTGTCTAATCCCTCCTAACTCCTCCTAAATGGTGCCTTCTCCTCTCAGAGAGGGAGGAACCATTGAGGAGGGATTAGCAACCAAGTACAATAACATCATAATCCCTCTTGAATATTTTCTGGGATATGATTTCAGTTTATATAGAAGGCCCACTCAATAAGTCTTCGGTCAAACTAAGAGAAACAATTTTTTTTTTAGAAATTCGACTTTATTCATCAACATACTCTCCTTTAAGAGTGATACATTCATTCCAACGCTCCTCTAACTTTTCGATGCCATTTTTGAAGAACGATTTGTCTTTGTTCTGAATATAGGGTCCCAGTTTCGGCAATCACTTCTTCATTTTAGCCGAATTTCTTTCCCTGGAGCATCTTTTTGATGTCAGCCAAAAGCCAGTAGTCGCTGGCGGCCAGATCTGGAGAGTACGGTGGGTGAGGAAACAATTCGAAGCGTAATTCATATAATTTAACCATAGTTTTCATCGACTTGTGACACGGGGCATTGTCTTGGTGGAACAGCACTTTCCTTTGCATGTGAGGCCGTTTTTTCTAGATTACTACACTCAATCGATCCAATAATGCCATGTAATATTCTCTATTTATAGTTTTATCTTTCTCAAGATAGTCGATGAGCAAAATACCATGCGCGTCCCAAAATATGAATGCCATAACCTTGCCAGCTGCCTTTTGGGTTTGGGGTCGCTTTGGACGACCTTCACCGATTGCTGTCCACTCAGATGACGATCTTTTTGATTCAGGTGTGTAGTAATGGATCCATGTTTCATCCATTGTCACATACCGATGCAAGAAATCCTTCTTATCTTGCTTGAACAGCTCAAAACAGCGCTCTGAATCGTCGATGCGTTGTTGTTTTTGGTCCGGTGTGAGCAAACGGCACCCACATCGAAAGCAACTACGCATGCTCAAATTTTCGTGTAAAATTGTAAACAAACAACCTTCTGATATCTTTAAAATGTCAGCTATCTCACGCAACTTCACTTTATGGTCTTTTAAAACTATTTTGTGGACTTGTTTTTTATGTTTTCCGGAACAACTACCGATTTTGGGCGACCAGAGCGTTCAGCACCATCGGTGTTTGTACGACCGCGTTTAAATTCAGCATACCAGTCAATAATGGTTGATTATTTTCGTCTCCATAACGCTTATCAAGCCCCTGTTTGGCTTTTAGAACAGAAGTTTTCCCAATCAAAAATCAATGTTTAATCAACACACGAAATTCTTTTTTATCCATTGTTTTGAAAATTACACAACTGGGGTCACTTAAAACCATTGTTACCTATAAACTAATTGTCAGAATGTCATGAAATTTTGACACGTGTCGTTTGAAGGTTGGTACTATCCAGAAATCATATGGGTCTGTCAACAGTGTTGCCATATATGTGTCAGACCGGAGACTTATTGAGTGAACTGTTAGACCCCTTGGGATATAACACATGAATAATTTGACAACATATAAAATAGTCGCCACGTTGGCGTTATTCTGCCAAATTCACCGTCAAAATCTCGCCAAGCGTTATGGACGGAGTAATTAGTTATTCTTATAGCAGATAATTGACTATTTGCATCCAGTACAAAAATATTACCCAAAAATATTCCATCATGAATAGAACGAGCTAAATCTACCAGAATGATGTAACAAATGTTCGTCCATAATGTTTAGCGAAAAATTTGGAGAGATGTCGCCAACTTGGAAATGTTTTAAATGCAGCCAAATTAACGAAAAAGTTGCCAAGCTGATAAAACTGTCACCAAACTGATAAAAAATACCGCCAAATTGATTAAAATAACGTTAATGGGAGTCAATGTTTTGCAAATTTTTAATTCCGTCATATGACGGGCATAGCTTCTAGTATATAAGGAATGTTCTTTTCTCCGTTTGTTCGCAACACTTATCGATACATTTGGCGAAATTGGTGAATAAACTTGCGAAATATCGCCACCAGATTTACCAAATGTCGCCAAAATTACAAAAATTGTGCCAAGTTATTGAAAATTATGCCTAATTGATTAATTTATTATTAAAATTAATTGATGTATTGCTTATTGAGGATGTTATCAATTTTGATAACTGTTAATATATAATTGCGTAAATATAAGCTAATTGGGTACGAAACAGTTTTTGACGTTGTCATCCGGAAAAGCGCCAAATGTGCAATTTAACGTTAAAAACACTGTGGCATGGATCTTATGCATCAATTTTTCACTGCAAAAGAAGTAAATTCATTGCATTATATAAGGAAAGCCATGTGCTGCCCACATCAGATTTTTTTATATATTTAAAAATCTGCATAAAGTAATCTACTGTTTCTTTATTTTTTTTTTTAAATTTTCGACTGGGTTGTTTTAATTTTTCACTGTAAAAGAAGTAAATCCATTGCACTATATAAAGAAAGCCATCTTCTGCCCACATCACATTTTTTATATATTTAAAAATCTGCATAGAGTTATCTACTGACTTTTTTTTTTTAATTTTCGACTGGGTTATTTTAATTTCGACTGTGATATGATTCACACATTTACTGTTCGTTAAAAAAAGGATTCGTGGTTAAATACTAACAGAGAATATATTGTTTTGAGGATGTGCAGTTTTTTCGATTTGAGAGATTTATTCAGGAATTATTTTGAATAATTTGCAAATATTTAAACATCCATATTATTTTTCGAATTCATACAATTTTTGCATTAAAAGAATAGTAAGGTACATCAAACAGGTTCGCCTTTCATATGTAATATGATGCAATACTTATTTTAAGACTATTCTCGCGGATCTAATTCGTTCCATTCACGAGAGAAGATACATTTTGTAATAATTTTGTATTTTAACGCCAAAAAATGTAGTTAATACTCATTTATTTTACAGGATATTAATACTAATGTAAGGTAACAATTTTGCACTTGAATGATCCGGGTGATTCAAAAGTTCGGAGCAAAAGTAAAACGCGATGAAAAATATTTATGGGTCGAAGAGACATGCGGTTTGCAGATTGATTTTTCACTGTGGTGTGGGATTTTCCATGGCATGAAATATAAGTAGTTCAAAATCTCTACACTAGGGACGCTAATGCAAAGAAAACAAGAGATAATAATTGTGAAATGAGATATTTTATAATAAAGATTGGTATCACGTCTGCATTCAATTGATAACATCAAGGACAAAGCGTTTTAAAACACCAGAGGTATTTTATTTCATACATCCTAAGAGACGTACAAAACATATATTAAAAACTGCCAGAGCGCTTTCGGACGTATATACGCCCTTCTTCAGTGGCTACATGAATAGTAAAAACATGGAATGTTTATATATATATAGACCAGTTTAAAGCAAAGTTGCATAAATGTGCTCGGCGACTCATTCTCGACTCCATACAGCTTGGCGACTCATTCTCAACTCTATGCAATTCAAACCGCTTAAAATTTATTTGTAACGTCATTCTCAGGAATATCATACGTGACGTATTTCTGAAATTTGTATTAGTTCTTTTCTTGTAATATTTTAATATTCGTAAGTGTTTAAACTTATTTTGTAATTTCAGTATATATTTCTTGTATTATTTTTAGTAAGTTCATTTACCATTTTATACTTTATGCAAATTTGCTTTAAACTGGTATATATATATATATAAATATATATATATATATATATATATATATATATATATATATATATATATATATATATATATATATATATATATATATATATATATATATATATATATATATAGAAAAATTGAAATATAAAAAGTGAAAAAAACATGTAAAAAAGGAAGGATGGCTCGGCAAAAAGCTTACATTATGGCGGTAAGGGGTTGTGACCTTACTCCCCAGTTCAACGAGCTCGTCAAAATCGCCGCGGCATTTTCACTCCTGGTCGCCAGCCCTGGCCCAAGCCAACCTCCGGAGTGACTTTGAAATCATCACGAGACCTGGATAGAGATGTGTACGAGAGTCATATCACCACAAACAAAGCCAACTGAATTGCCGACTCAAATGAAATGTAGTTCCAGCCGCGGTCCTGTGATCACAGTGCGGTCCTGTCATATGGAGGGTTCGATGATTTTGTCTCTAATTGAACTCAAAAAATACTTAAGTCTTACACCATATGCAAAATTGTTTCTGTATAAATTATCAATATTTTTGATCATAAAGGAAATTGGATATTTATTAAAAAATGCTTGTTTTAAAAATTCTTGATCAAAATTGATACGTAAATGTTCCTCTTTGATAGTTCTTTTTATTCTGATTAAACCTCCCAAGAAAACATTGCGAAACACATTCAAATGTATGTTGGAGTTCCAATGTATAATTCCAATAATAGGTAGTTTAAATTGTTTTCTTTTATCATAGATGGTGAATATGAGAGGGTTGGACCTACCTATTATTGGAATTATACATTGGAACTCCAACATACATTTGAATGTGTTTCGCAATGTTTTCTTGGGAGGTTTAATCAGAATAAAAAGAACTATCAAAGAGGAACATTTACGTATCAATTTTGATCAAGAATTTTTAAAACAAGCATTTTTTAATAAATATCCAATTTCCTTTATGATCAAAAATATTGATAATTTATACAGAAACAATTTTGCATATGGTGTAAGACTTAAGTATTTTTTGAGTTCAATTAGAGACAAAATCATCGAACCCTCCATATGACAGGACCGCACTGTGATCACAGGACCGCGGCTGGAACTACATTTCATTTGAGTCGGCAATTCAGTTGGCTTTGTTTGTGGTGATATGACTCTCGTACACATCTCTATCCAGGTCTCGTGATGATTTCAAAGTCACTCCGGAGGTTGGCTTGGGCCAGGGCTGGCGACCAGGAGTGAAAATGCCGCGGCGTTTTTGACGAGCTCGTTGAACTGGGGAGTAAGGTCACAACCCCTTACCGCCATAATGTAAGCTTTTTGCCGAGCCATCCTTCCTTTTTTACATGTTTTTTACATGTTTTTTTCACTTTTTATATTTCAATTTTTCTATATATATAGTGTTTGGTATCCTCATGCTGCCTTGCGCAAAAGTTACTAAAACATTTTTATTTCCGATTTTTCAATTTCTATATATTTATATTTTATATATATATATATATATATATATATATATATATATATATATAAACATTCCATGTTTTTACTATTCATGTAGCCGCAGATGAAGGGCGTATATACGTCCGAAAGCGCTTTGGCAGTTTTTAATATATGTTTTGTGCGTCTTTTAGGATGTGTTAAATGAAAGACCTTTCGTTTTTTAAAACGCTTTGTCCTTGATTTTATCTATGATATATTTTATTTCAGCATGATTTACAACTGCAAGTGCTCAATGTGTCCACCACCACATTCCACTACTGAGTGCAATAGCGGTATTACGCCTAATGCAGTGTAATACCAGCGTAATACTACGTATATCAGGCGTAATACCGCGATAGTACTCAGTACTGGATTGTGGTGGTGGACACATTGAGCACTTGCAGCTGTAAATCATGCTGAAATAAAATATATTATTTCACAATTATTACCTCTCGTTGTTGTCTTTGCCGCAGCGCCCCTAGTGTCGAGATTTTGAACTATTTTTTTTTTCACGCATACAAAATCCCACACCACGGTGGATATTAATCTGCAAACTGCATGTCTTTCCGACCCATAGATCTTTTTTTTATAGTGTTTTACTTTTGCTCCGAACTTTTGAATCATACGGTATATATGTCAATTTTTCTCTAAACGGGCTTATTCATCTTTCTTGTTAAAATATATTTTTTTCTATTTTTCAATTTATTTTCTGCCAGGGGGAATGCCATTTCTGAACATGGGTGGTTTAAATTAAAAAACAAACAGTAGCAACGATCTTTTTGGGGAATTTAAGTAGAAAATGCAATTTTTTTTTCAAGACAAATAAATGACAGTATGACAGGGGAATGACACTTAATACAGACAACTGCTTTGTTAGTATGTATATATATCATAAGAAAAATAAAAAACGTGTTTTGCTTTAATTGCAATCTTATATTTCGATCTAACTTCTTATTTCTTCCAAAGAGAAAATATAGTTTAAATGTAATTCACCCTTTCTAATATCACCCTCTTGTCTACCAAGAAGACAGGTAAATGACGACAGAGGAATGACAAATTATGTGATTTTACTGTCTGAGTATATGAGTTTCATTTGCATTTAAGCGTAACTTGATATCCAGTTTGCTACACTAACTAGGCACTGATGTATGTTAAAAAAATTATTTACTTTTTTATTCTGTGAATAATTAAAGACAGGTGAATGACAAAGGATAAATATACTTACCCAAATTTCAGTTTTATAATATTTTCCTGCATATAATGATAGCTAAAACATATTCGAACTATTGAAATGGTGAATATGAAAATAGTGAAGTAGTAAAAAATAATAATACTTTAATTTTATTGTGCTGTCATCTATGTACAGAATGAGGTGTTAAAATTTAAAGACAGGTGAATGACAAAAAAGCTAGGGATCAGTTGTAAAACTTTAATTTATAATATTGCTCTAATGCATAGTGGATTTTTTATTATCCTTTATACTTTCCTTATATACATAATGTATAAGGAAAGTATTGTGACGGGGTCGAAAATTTGAATTCGAGTTTTCGACCGAAGAGCACGTTTCAAGCATCGTTTCAAGCATCGTTTCAAGCATCAATCGCTTCATTCGTTCGTGAGATATTAGAGCGCGTACATACGCTAATAAATACATACAGTGAGGTAGAGGTGCCATGGAGAACAAGGGCTCGCCCTGTCTCATAAAATCAGTAAGTATTTAGTTTTTAAATTTTATTTATTTAACATTAAGTTGTTATGTGCTTACTTAAACAAAACATAACGTGACACAATGTATCCTTTGTTGTATAATAAGATGAAAACATATCTTATTGGGGGACAGAAACAAAACCAAGCAACTACACTTTCTTCGGCTGTTCAGCACAGAACATGAAATAATGATGTAGTATATGATGATAATACTAATAAAAATAATAATAGTAATAGTAGCAACAATAATATTGACACCAAGCTTAATGTATTTACAACTGGTATTTTATGTTATTGTGGTGCATGGTTTGTAAAGAGCACCGAATTATTTATTTTCCGACTACACCACTTAACACATACACTAGCAAACAATCACATACATAATCACACACGAGAACATCACCTCAAAAACTTCCGATTCGAATTCGTTGTCTTCCGCCGAGAAATCGAATTCGAATTTTCGAATCCGTCACACTACTTTTTTTAAACATTATACTATGCATGTATAAGGAAAGTAATAAAAGCTCTTAAATTTCATTTTGTTTGAAAAGTAAACATATTTCAGTCTAAACGAGCAGTTTTTAAGAGTGAATATAGTTCAGACTAAGCCCATATTTAAACTTAATAAGTTCAACCATATACTAATAATATTTCCATCCTGATAAGTCCAACCATATAATAATATTTGCTATCAATGATGCTAAATTTGCACTTTGAAAGCACTTTCCATGCGTACTAAAAGTATCGCCCGTGAATATTAAATTTCGATTTTATAGCGTGGCCCTAGGATGAGTCTGATTTTTTTTTTCAGGCGTCGGAGCATATTTTAAATTTAGATTAAATATTGTGCATTTGGAAACAAAGAATGTTAAGTGAGAAGCACACGACTTTCTCTACATGCTTACATTCATTACTAGCTCTTACTATGTATATAGTAAAGATAAAGTATTGTTTTCACGTACATTTTCGAATTTAAGATTTTGATGCCAATATACATTTTAAGCCCTCGTAGACAAGATTTGACTATTTTTGGATGTCTGTATGTATGTCTGCGGTCGATTTCTTGTGCACATATATTAATGAATTTCACAAAACTTTATACCAGGCTTTGCTACAGAAAAATCTAGAGCTAGATAGAAGTTTTTAATCGAATGAAAATTTCGATATGTATTCGAAATTTTATTTATTTTTACCATGGATAAAATTTAGGACAAGTGTTGACATAATTATGCATAGAATAATTTATTTATAGCTTAATGATAACAAGACTAAAAAATCTGATGTGGGCAACACATGACTTTCCTCATATAATGCAATGAATTTACTACTTTTACTATAAAAAAATAGGTTTTTCTTATAGTAGATATTTATATTCTTTCCAAGATATTGAATTTTCGTCAATGAGTCGTCATTTTCATTGATTCAGCGCCCATATTTATCCATTTGGCGAGATTTTCGTTAATTTGGCAACATTTAAAAATGTCGCCAAGTTAGCTACATTCCGCCAAATTTGGCGCCAAAATATTGCCAAGCGTTATGGAGGGAGAAATAAGTTATTTTTATAGCAGATAAATAAATATTAGAGTTCAAATATAACCGTATTACTCAGTATCTTTTCTCATGAATGGAACGAGCTAGATCCACGAGAATGATGTCACCAAATTAATCGCATGGTATTACATATGAAAAAAGTGAACATGTTTCTCAACAGTTAATATATATTTTTTAATTTATGGGATTTTTTGATAAATTTATTTGAAATATGTGCAATATCTTCAGAACGATTCATACTAGCTTTTTAAAGTTTATGTCAATCATTTTCTAAAGAAAAATTGAATAAAAAATGTCTATTTGCGTAACTTTATTAACGGTTTTGTTTTTTTGATGCTTTTCAAAAATTTCACTCTAAAATTTAGGGGGTTCTGGACATTCGATTGCGTTTAAAAAGAATAGGCTTCCAGTATTGACGGATTGTAATTTTTGTACTAAATTTCATTCGAATCGCTCTATTTGTTCGTGAGATATCGTCTCCATAGACTCACTGACACAGACACATACACACACACGCACACTTTCACACACACACACACACAGACATCACCTCAAAAATGTTTGATTCGTGATCAGGGATACGTGAAACGTGCTTTCCCGTCGAAAACTCGAATGCGAATTTTCTACCCCATCACAATACTTTCCTTATACATTATGTAAATATGGAAAGTAATAGTTTCAAAGACTGTTGTGAAAAACACCACGACACAATTTTTTGTTCGTGACGTCATGAATTCACATTTGAGTCAAATTCCCCTCCCTGGGGGTTACATTCTAAGTCGGTATCACTCGTTAGATTATATTTTTTCACGCCCTTTAAAGTGTAGGGTAACACCCTATTATTGTAATCTTCTGGACCTATAATACAGATTCTTCAAAAAAAAAAAATCAAAATTATAAAAAGTTACTAGAAACGGATTCAGTCATGAGAAAGTTGAGTTGAGGCACATTCCAGTGAATTTTTTATTCTGTCATTCATATGCATGTTAACTGGATAGAGTTTTATTGCACAAAATAACTTTTGGAATAAATACACATTTTCTTACATTTTAATTTGAGGTAGCCAGATTACATACATGTTTGAATTTACTCGCAATGTCAAATTAATTTAGAGAGTAAACTTAAAATAATTTAAACTTTTCCGTAAGACATGGACTTTGATTTTCACAGGTTTGTGTCAACTGAATAAATATACATTTCTGGTCATTATTACTGTGAGTACATACATAGTATAATGTATAAGGAAAGTATTGAGACGAAGCTTGATACTCGCTTTCAAGTTTTCAACGGAACAGCACATTTTAAGTAACCCTGAACTCGAATCGAATATTTTTGAGGTGATATATATGTATGTGTGTATATATGTATGTATATTGTGTATGTTAGCGTGGGTGTTTGTTTATGTTGGTGAATGTTTATGTATGTTAGTGTGTGTTTGTATATATATTGTATATGAAGATTTAAATAGGACCTGTGCTGTAAATTTGGCGAATTGACAAAACTGTCGCCAAAATGTCAAAAATTTAAGCTCCATTGACGAAAATGACTCCAAAGTTCATGAAAACTCAATATTTTCTAATGATTAAAATCGTTTAATATACGGACTATATTTCTTAGCGGACGCTAACAATATTTAAGCAACTGCCAAGTATGATTTTCACGAAACATATTTGGTAGTTTGAAATAGTTTTATACATCTAGATGAACGTTAAATGGTAAAAATCCAATTCAACGTTAAAAACATTGTGCCATGGTCCTTGTACATTACTTATTTGCTATGAAAGAAATGACGTCATTATATTATGCAGGAAAATCCATGAGCTGTCCACATTATAATTTTTGTGCATGGTATAATAATGTATCAGAAAAACGTTTTTTTACTTTTTTTCTGTGCATATAATGTACAGGGGGGGGGGGGAGGGTCAAAAATTACATTTCGGGCTTATGATTGAAGAACACGTTTTAAGCATGCATGAATTCTAATCGGACGTTTATGAAATGATGCCTATAGTCTATGTGTATATATATGTTAGTATGGATATAGTGTTCGTTTGGATATGTATGTTAGTGATCGTATGGATATGTATGTTAGTGTGTTTGTATATCCTTGAGTCTGTGGATTCAATGTCTTACGAGTAAATGGAGTGCTTTAAGCATAATTTGGTAAGAATATTACAATAGGTGAATACTGGAATCCAATTAATTTTAAACGCGATCAAATGTACGGAAGATACTCCCCTCCCAATCAGTTTTTTAATGAATTGTTTATAAAATGATTTAAAATCAAAATACTTATAATACATAAATTATCATTTCAGACGTAATTTTTCATGAGACAAATAATGATATACGTTTTAGAAGGCTGTCATGAACCGCACTCGAGGTATTGCACATTTAAGCAAATTGCACAGTTTTTGCACACTTATTTAACATAATATAATAGTTTATTTACAAAAAAGTTACATGAAATTAAAAAAGGTAGATAGTATTATTATATACTCACCTACCATATGCTATATTATAGAGCAGATTTGTCGACATTATTCTCATGGATGTAGTTCGTTCCATTCTCGAGAAAAATTACTTTTCGCATTAGTTCAGCATTTTCACTCCAGAAGAAGTTAACAATAGTCATTAATTTCGTGGAGTAATAATTAATTACATGTCAATTCCATTTTGATGAAGATTGTGCACGTGAGTATGAAGAAACCAATCTGTTTGAATTGATAAGTTTCCGAAGGCGCCCAATTTCAATTTACGGCGATATTAATTCAATACTAAAACATTGTGCGATGGATCTTTTACGCTGTTATTGTACTGTGAAAGAAGTAAAGCCATTGTGGTATGAATAGCCATGTGTTGCCAATATCAAAATTTTGGAATGTAATAATATCAATTAATATTATATTTTATAAAATAATATTTGCGTTATAAGAAGCATATATGAATGCAAACGTTTTTAAATTTTTAGATTGAAATATATATTAATCTGTTTGAACTGATAAGTTTCCGAAGGCGCCCAATTTCAATTTACGGTGATATTAATTCAATACTAAAACATTGTGCGATGGATCTTTTACGCTGTTATTGTACTGTGAAAGAAGTAAAGCCATTGTGGTATGAATAGCCATGTGTTGCCAATATCAAAATTTTGGAATGTAATAATATCAATTAATATTATATTTTATAAAATAATATTTGCGTTATAAGAAGCATATATGAATGCAAACGTTTTTACATTTTTAGATTGAAATATATATTAATCTGTTTGAACTGATAAATTTCCGAAGGCGCCCAATTTCAATTTACGGCGATATTAATTCAATACTAAAACATTGTGCGATGGATCTTTTACGCTGTTATTGTACTGTGAAAGAAGTAAAGCCATTGTGGTATGAATAGCCATGTGTTGCCAATATCAAAATTTTGGAATGTAATAATATCAATTAATATTATATTTTATAAAATAATATTTGCGTTATAAGAAGCATATATGAATGCAAACGTTTTTAAATTTTTAGATTGAAATATATATTAATCTGTTTGAACTGATAAGTTTCCGAAGGCGCCCAATTTCAATTTACGGCGATATTAATTCAATACTAAAACATTGTGCGATGGATCTTTTACGCTGTTATTGTACTGTGAAAGAAGTAAAGCCATTGTGGTATGAATAGCCATGTGTTGCCAATATCAAAATTTTGGAATGTAATAATATCAATTAATATTATATTTTATAAAATAATATTTGCGTTATAAGAAGCATATATGAATGCAAACGTTTTTAAATTTTTAGATTGAAATATATATTAATCTGTTTGAACTGATAAGTTTCCGAAGGCGCCCAATTTCAATTTACGGTGATATTAATTCAATACTAAAACATTGTGCGATGGATCTTTTACGCTGTTATTGTACTGTGAAAGAAGTAAAGCCATTGTGGTATGAATAGCCATGTGTTGCCAATATCAAAATTTTGGAATGTAATAATATCAATTAATATTATATTTTATAAAATAATATTTGCGTTATAAGAAGCATATATGAATGCAAACGTTTTTAAATTTTTAGATTGAAATATATATTAATCTGTTTGAACTGATAAATTTCCGAAGGCGCCCAATTTCAATTTACGGCGATATTAATTCAATACTAAAACATTGTGCGATGGATCTTTTACGCTGTTATTGTACTGTGAAAGAAGTAAAGCCATTGTGGTATGAATAGCCATGTGTTGCCAATATCAAAATTTTGGAATGTAATAATATCAATTAATATTATATTTTATAAAATAATATTTGCGTTATAAGAAGCATATATGAATGCAAACGTTTTTACATTTTTAGATTGAAATATATATTAATCTGTTTGAACTGATAAATTTCCGAAGGCGCCCAATTTCAATTTACGGCGATATTAATTCAATACTAAAACATTGTGCGATGGATCTTTTACGCTGTTATTGTACTGTGAAAGAAGTAAAGCCATTGTGGTATGAATAGCCATGTGTTGCCAATATCAAAATTTTGGAATGTAATAATATCAATTAATATTATATTTTATAAAATAATATTTGCGTTATAAGAAGCATATATGAATGCAAACGTTTTTAAATTTTTAGATTGAAATATATATTAATCTGTTTGAACTGATAAGTTTCCGAAGGCGCCCAATTTCAATTTACGGTGATATTAATTCAATACTAAAACATTGTGCGATGGATCTTTTACGCTGTTATTGTACTGTGAAAGAAGTAAAGCCATTGTGGTATGAATAGCCATGTGTTGCCAATATCAAAATTTTGGAATGTAATAATATCAATTAATATTATATTTTATAAAATAATATTTGCGTTATAAGAAGCATATATGAATGCAAACGTTTTTACATTTTTAGATTGAAATATATATTAATCTGTTTGAACTGATAAATTTCCGAAGGCGCCCAATTTCAATTTACGGTGATATTAATTCAATACTAAAACATTGTGCGATGGATCTTTTACGCTGTTATTGTACTGTGAAAGAAGTAAAGCCATTGTGGTATGAATAGCCATGTGTTGCCAATATCAAAATTTTGGAATGTAATAATATCAATTAATATTATATTTTATAAAATAATATTTGCGTTATAAGAAGCATATATGAATGCAAACGTTTTTAAATTTTTAGATTGAAATATATATTAATCTGTTTGAACTGATAAGTTTCCGAAGGCGCCCAATTTCAATTTACGGTGATATTAATTCAATACTAAAACATTGTGCGATGGATCTTTTACGCTGTTATTGTACTGTGAAAGAAGTAAAGCCATTGTGGTATGAATAGCCATGTGTTGCCAATATCAAAATTTTGGAATGTAATAATATCAATTAATATTATATTTCATAAAATAATATTTGCGTTATAAGAAGCATATATGAATGCAAACGTTTTTACATTTTTAGATTGAAATATATATTATCAAAGAATATTTTCTAAAAACAAAGCAATATTTTCATTGAATTAAAGTATTTAGAAAAAAATAACATTGATATATACATAGGTTATTTTGCAGAGAAAAAATTCAGTCATTGGAGTATGTATAGAAAGTCATATGCTGCCATATCTGAATTTTAGAATGCTATAGAATCAAGTTATATACTATATTATAAAATACTATTTATGTATAACAAGAATACATGAACGCAGATGTTTTTAAACTTTGAATACGAATTTTTTTTAAATACCAAGCGATAGTTATATTGACTTCAAGTACTTAAAAAATAGTATATACATACATCATTAAAGGATTGCTTAAACATCTATACACAAATTATACTAACGCAAATTTCAACAAACCTGAATAAAGACATCATTTATTGATTAATCAGATGTCATTTGACTATATTTCATTCATATTGCACATAGTAGCTAATAGTATTTTTATCAAAGAAAATAACAAAAATTACTTGAAACCATGGCACACGCACTATGATTCTTCTAGATTAATTATCAAAATCAAAGCAAAGTACAGAAAATCATATCTAATGGATCTCCCGAATTCAAGGAATGTGTAGGATTTCCATCACAAACTACAGAATGGTAGTCTTTGCATTGATCTTACGTGTACTGCATGTGAAATTTAAAACACTATTAGCATTTTACTGTGATTTACTTAATTCTTGTTGCACTGCAATTCTTGTTGCACTGAAAAACTGATTTTTACCTGTTCATAATTGACATAGTAAGAATGTTTTAAGCAACATATTTCTGTTCATGAATATTACGATGAAAACATTCACTAAAGCATAATATGAGAATTGTGGATATGGTATTTTAGATAGTAGAGCTGTGATATACCTGGATTAATCACCCAATGAAATCAAAAAATATGTAACCATATCCAATGAATCCCCAGAGATATCAAGAATTCCTACCACAAACCACATAATAAAATTTATCGATGTTACATACAACTACAATGGGAGCATAATACTAACAATAAAAATATTTTAATCATATTGAAGATCAAAGACATTGGCATAATAACGTTTAGTTGTGAAGAATATAATAAAATAAATTTATGTTTTGGGTAGAATATTACATATATGGTGTGGGAAACCAAATGTGGTGCACGTGCTAAAATAGAAAACGTATTATACATGATCGTAAATTGCTCTTATTAGTGGACTTATTATTATTGTAGTACATTGCATTATGTGCCGCTATTTATCCAATTATTTATCTTTCGCGCAAGTTCTGTAACGGAATTATTAATTAATATAGTACAACATGGATTACACCATTTTAACATTAGCAATAAACATTTATTAACAACAAAAAATACGTAATTATTTAATTACAACAATTATTCTTCTTATTAATTATTCCTGTGGAGGGACCATGTGAGACCACTTAAATTGCCTAAAATATGTATTAGACCTGGTTTTTCAATGGGCACATACCTTCAAGTCTGTCTTGGACTTTGTTAGCAGCACGTACTCGATGTCGTCCTTATTACTAGCATTAACTCGTAGTGTAATGCATCGCCACGTAATCTCGTCGATCATATTGTACTGCTGGCTGAAACACTCGAACTTATGACATTCTCGTAGTCATTTCGCCATGTCATACGTAAGTATCTTTAACTGAGTACCACCATCGTTCTAATCATAATGTCGAACTCGTATTCTTTAGTATCGTCGTTGTATCATAATGCCGCACTATTATATCTATATTACTAGTGTCGTTCTTAAGTCACAGGCCGTGGCCCTTTTTCCTCGGGGGCGATACTCCCCCTTTTGCTTTCATTTGCAGCATTCAGCGTGACGCAACAAGCACCTTTTCCATTGGTTAATCTTTATTCCAATGTCGCTACTTCGCATCCTCGTAAGGGCCCCCTCTGTCTTGACACTCCTGGTTTATGGTTTTTTCTGACCTTTGGGTTCACATGCTGTAAAACCTGGCTTCATCCAAACTGGGAGTATTGTCCGCCGTTTCAGATACAGTAAATATTGTACATAAAATTGTCTCACCAAAGTGTGAAATCTATTTCTGGCCTCACATATGGGATACACAAATGCATTGATTTTGCGAATCTAGTTACATTCCTTATTCTGGAACTATCAAATTGATCTATAACGTTTGTTAGGTGATAAATGAAAAATCATACACCTGGACTTAAGAAATAAAAGGAAAATTATTTAACATCCTCGATTTACAACTATCGGGATAGCAAAAATATGTAATACTTTTTGGAAAGTTCACTTCGACAATAAAAACTTGAATTTTCGTCCTAGTATCTCAAAGGTGCAGGCTTAGTGGCTGGCTAGTACGAAGGGCCGAAGGTCAATTCCCGGTTGGGGCAGTACGATCCTGTAATGGTGCTTGAACGAATTAACTTGCAAGTTAGTGCTGTTATGCTGGATGTCTGAAAGTGACTCTAGTGAGCTTAGTGCGGAGCTAGTGGACTCTGACATATTGGTCACCGATTTCAAATCTTTAATTCAACGACCAAGCAGAATAATAATCTAGATAAAAAAATTGTAGTATCAGGAGGCTAACCTGGGATCAAAATAGCATGCGCTAGCCAGTTAGATTGTCAAGTAGAACATCAATCTGATATTAAATGAAGGAGAATTCAGGGTTCACTTCAACGACAAGATCTTGCAAATTTCGTCCCATTAGCTCTACGGTAGAGTATTAACTGGCCAGTTCGAACATCTGTGGTTCAGTTTCCGGTTTTAGGCGCAATATTCTTTACACTTTCGCTCAAATATTTAAAAAGCCAACCTTTTGATTTTGAAACATTTGCTTTACCACCAGAGACATCCATGCATTGTTGCATATTTTCAAACACAAAATTCGAGGTCGACGTTCCTTGGGCTTGAGGAATTCGCCCATTCATTCCGCGTATACTCCTGCACTCTTTTACTAATACAATCTTTATTTTATAAACTAGTTTTAATTATATCGCTCGGACAGGTGTACAAATGTTTACTACTGGAAAGGATTGATTTCTGGACCGCATTATTCTGAGTAAAGCCATATACTGGCTGAGCAATCACGAATGTGGGTATATCACAAGTGAACACAAAAATAAATTAAAATAATAATAAATAGTCTTTTCATAACACTAAATAATAATAGTCTTTCCATAACACTCTTATTGAATCTTCTTTTTTTTTAATAGTTACTCATAAAATACGACGGACTATGAAAACTCATTTCCCTAGTATTTAGTAATGACTGAATATTAACTGATTGATAACAGGGGAGTATTTCAGATCATAGACAGCTCCGGATGGACGAAGTGGCTACCTAAAACACAACTTGCTATGTAAGTTTCTTCGCTCAGAAAACTTCGCTCAGAGTATTTATTTTAACACAACATTAAATCAAAAGAAAAAATTATTTCCTTTGTAATGAATTAGGGAATATTTTATAATGTAGTACTTAGAATGCCTATTGTACAGAAAAATAAAGTTATTTCAAAGTAATTGGTGGAAAAAGAAAATAAGAATAAAATATTAAATGAAGATACATTTTATGAAGTAGTAATATTTCATTTTATTTAAATGGTTTTCTTCCAATTAAATATTGAACAAGATCAATCACACATGCATAAAGCATTGATTATGAAACAATTTCCAACTTCAATGTCATTTTATATAAACATCAAAAAACGCGATACATCCTTCGTTAAATTTTTAAAATTATCTCAATACTGCATTAATTTATTATATTTGAAAACTTGAAACTTCAGCGAAAAAAATGTACTTCATTCAAATGACAGCATTGAAATATAAATTGCCAGGATTAAACAACTTTGAAATGCGATACATTCCTGTGTAATATTTTTAAAATTATCATAATGCTAAAATAATTTATTATATTTGAAAACTCCATCGAAAACAAATGAACAATTGATGCCATCGAAATATAAATCGCCTCTATATAAAAGCAGCATTTCATTCATAACCATTTTTCCTTTCATTCATCACAATACCATAATAATTTATTTCATTTAAAAACTTAAAACCATGGAGGTACAAGTAATTTAACTCTATGCTTAAAACTTCATCAAAAACATCGTCTGGTTGGGTCTTTGTGTAAAACCAATAAATGTTTCATTCATATCCGCTATATTGCAGATTCCATGAGCGAAATAAATTTGCGTTAAAGAAATTCAGCAATTCTTATACAACTCATTCTACATCTTTTGGTGTTTGCATTTTCCGTAAGTAAAAATTAGGCTTCGTTGTAGAAATAATCAAAGTTTGATAATCATTTAAAGTCAAATATATTTTAATTGCGTTGTTTCAGTATGTAAATGCACAGAATTTATGAAAAAATAAAGTGCTTTTAGGATGGATACAACACTAAATAAGAATTAAAAAGAACTTTAAAATTCACGATTTTGATACAAGATGGATGATATATTTTATTTTGAAGTAGGCCACGTGGTCTCTTCATATAATGGCGACGTGATCTCTTCATATAAAGGGTGTAATTAATATTTTAATTTTTATTTAGGAAACTACTGAATATATTTTGCTGAAATTTTTTTATATATTTCATGGGATAATTTGAATATTTCCTAAAATTTTCGAAGCAATTTGTGAATTTTTAATTCGCTTAAAAATGTTTGAAAAATTAGTTCCCATAGGGTGCAATGTATTTCATTTTTTCAACCCGGGTTCAATCCAAAACTAATTGGGTGATATTATTTATTTATATTCCCAAAGGTCCCACAGACCGTCTGAACAACAGACTAAAATTTCATTTTGATAAAGTCATTTTTAAGGCAGTTATCATGCTAAAGGCAGAGACAGACGGACAGAATGAACAAAGTCATAAACACTTTTCAGCTATTTTGTAATGTGTTAAAAAGCACAAATGTGAACATTAAAATTAAATAAAAGCAATTTTTAAATACATAAAATCATAATTTTAGTCATTCACCCATAAATTTTAAGAAAATTTATTAACTCCTTTCAATTAATTATGTTGTATAACATATAGTAATATTAATATTTTAGTTAAATTGATATATTTAAATTAAATATTATAAAACAACTAATGCGAATATTAAAATTAAATAAAATTAATTTTTAAAAACATAAAGTAATAATGTTATTCATTTACCCATACGATCTACGAAAATTCATTAACTCCCTTAATTAACTGTGTTATACAACTTAAATCTCACGTCTGCTGCTTTATTATGAAATAAAAAGTATGATTAATGAATATCTTAACACGATTCATAATTTGAAGCAGAAAAAAAAAATGGGTAAATAATAAGATACTTCAAAAGAATTACACTCGCTTTAGAAAGTAATGTTTTCGCATTTTTTTTTCATTTTGAATTACTGGAAAAGCTCTTGAGTATTATGTTTCACATGTAGAATATTTTCTTTCCGGAAATTCAAGGTTCAGAACAAAAAAATCCCAAACCGAAGAAAACGTTTTTGTAATTGTTTCGATAAGAATATTCTTCAAATTCAACTCTAATGTTTGAATAAATATATATTTCTTTAATTAGATAAAGCATGTATATATATATTTAAATTTTTAATTTTTCTGGAAACAAGTAAGATTTAAATGAAATAAATGCAAAATAAAAACAATGTTTATACAATTTTTAAGAATTAACTTTAATAGCCTTTAACTTAGATTCAATATTGTCACAATTTTGTGCTATAAATGTTTATCACTTACGAGAATTAGACACCATAGTATGGCCATCCTATTTTATATTTTATGTGGATAACATGTTTTAAAGGGTGATTGAAAATTATTTTATAGAGTTGCCAAATTCTAATGGAACAGAAGGTTAGGAGATGGATTTTTTGAGTGTAAAAAACTGGTTTTGTTATTCACTTAGGAGGTTTACTGATCGATATAAGTTTTAACTTCGTACTGCTTGTTGCCTATTAGTCTCTTTCCAGGCCTAGGCAATTTCCAGTAACCATCAGATGGAGATGGTTGCAATCGGGGTTTCACCCACGCTCGGGACAGCCTCACTACCACCCGTACAATGTGGGTCTTCTTTGGTAATATTCACTTGATTATATTTTGCCACATTAATCATTGACTTTTATTGTAAGAGGATATACTTGTGTTTCTTTTACATGCTCAAGTTAATTTGTGTAGCTTTAGTGACTAGCTTAATCTCTTCACTGCACTGTCCATCTAGCCGATTTGTCAGACCTTCAGCAAAATGTAAACTCTTACAATGGAGAAATTTAATAAAATGCATATAATTCTTCCAGATATCGGTAGAGAAAATTAAAATACAAATAGTACATCTCTACACGTGTACTGCTATCTCTACGAAGAAATTTACACGCAGCGTTGTACGCAATGTACTAGGAAAACTTGTTTTCTCTAGATGGGTCACTATAATAAATTAAATTCCACGTACTTATGCAGCATTAGAAAACATTTCTAAAGTATTTAAGATTATTTATGAGTTTGTGGTAAACGTTTCTATTGGGTGGTCTATAATTACAGACATTTTCTCCCTTCTGATAACATATGGAATAGGTAATTAGTGCCTAGTGATATTGCAAAAATATTATGAAATATGTAGTTTTTAACGTCGTCCAAGGTAATATTAGTGTTGAACGTTAAGAACAACTTCAGACCATGATAGCGATTGATGAGGACGGTGTAAGCCAGTTGGCACTATTGTGTATTCTGGAGGGAAGAAATACTAAACGGGAAGGCAAATAGGTGTTCGAAATGGCATAATATGAAATTTGATGCATATGACTACACAACATATCTGCAGACTGAAACTATACTTTACCACAATATCGAATCATACACATACACAAACACGTTCTACTTCAACATAATATGGAATAAAGAGTTGTACATGAAGAGCCAGTGCTATATGCTGGCCATGTAGCACATCATTGAGATATTACTCCCTTACGTTGCCTGATATACTTCTGAAATAAAAAAATGCACATACACAGTATGCTTATCAACCAATAAAGAAGTAAGCACTGCCACTAAGCGTCCATATAGTAGGGTGGTTGTGCTGGACACTGGTGATGCCAGGGACTCCAGTATCCTCATGATTTGTAGATCCTGATAATTTTCTAGGTCAGTCAGGAACGAGGCTAGAATAAGCTTAGGGCTGCATAATGTTTGCATATACCTTGGTTAATTTTCCCCCATACACAAAAAAATAAGGGAAATACAATCATTTATACTCTGCAGGAAGCCGTAGGATATTAATCGACACATCATTTTTTACGAGTTAAAAGAATAAATTGTCACATTTTTTTTCTGTAGTTATATATAACTTTCGAAACAGCTAAAGCTTTGTCCGATTACCCTTAATGTGCAACGTGTAATAATGCACATGCTATCGGCAACATTTTGATACATTAATAAGATCTACTGCAATATTTTTTACTAGACACATATAATTTCCGAAAGGAAAAATGCATCTTTATGTTATCCTTCAAAAATAATGTGCAACGAGACTCATGTAGTAAATGGTTTAGAAATTATTAATGGTTTGTTTCTGGTCTGACTTCTATAGTCTGACTTTGACTTGCGATTTATTTATTCAAATACAACGTCCGTGCGTACAATAAACGATTTAAAGATCGGTGTTAAATATCTAAGTCAACAGTTGTTTCGCAATAAACGAATTTCAATGTTTCATATTTTTCTGCCAATGGAGATCTTAAGTAAAACTTATATTTGAAAAACAATATAGATTTGCATGAAATTACATTATATAATATATGTATCACTCATTCAGTTTTATATTAAAAACCTATAACACTATTTCTCATTTATATTAGGGATTTATTATATTGTTGCTTTTTAAAGGAGATTACTGCAAATCATCCTTCTCTCTCTCTCAGGATGAACATTTAAAAATATTTTATTTACATCAAAACGCTAATCATATGCTAATGATTTGATTCCACCTGGATTACATAAAAAAATCTGATGTGGGCAACATATGACTTTCCTTATATAATGCAATGAATTTTCTACTTTTACAGTTAAAAAAATGTTATTTTTATAGTAGATACTTATATTCTTTCTAATATATTGAATTTTCTGCAATTAGTCGTCATTTTCATTGATTTAGCGTCATTTTTATCAATTTGGCGATATTTTTGTTAATTTGGCAACAATTAAAATTGTCGCCAAGTTGGCGACATTCCGCCAAATTCGTAGCCAAAATCTCGCCAAGCGTTATGGACGGAGTTATAAGTTATTCTTACAACAGATGAAGGACTATTGGCTTTCAAATACAAAAGTATTACTCAAAGTATCTTTTTTTATGAATGGAACGAGCTAAATCCACGAGAATGATGTCACCAAATTTATCGCATGGTATTACATATGAAAAGTGAACATATTTCTCATTAGGAAATATTTTTTTTTTATTTTATATAACTTTTTGATAATTTTTTGAAAAATGTGCAATATCTCGAGAACGGTTTATGTTAGCGTTCTAAAATTTATGTCAATCGTTTTCTAATGAAAAATTACATAAGAAAGGACTATTTGCGCAACTTTATTAGAGGTTTTGATTTTTTGACGATTTTTCAAAATTTCCCTCGAAAATTTAGGGGGGTTCTGAACATTCGATTGCGTATAAAAACAATAGGCTTCCAGTGTTTATGGATTGTGATCTTTGTACCAAATTTTGTTTGAATCGGTTCATTCGTTCGTCAGTTATCGTCTCCACAGTCTCACTGACACACACACTCACATACTTTCGTACACACACACACACACACACACACACATACTTTCACACACACACACACACACACAGACATCTCTTCAAAAATGTTTGATTCGTGGTCAGGGATGCTTGAAACGTGCTCTCCCATCGAAAACTCAAATTCGAATTTTCGACCTCGTCACAATACTTTCCTTATACATTATGTATATAAGGAAAGTATAAAGGCGAACAAATGTGTACAAATGTATCCACCTTATATATATGAAATACAATTAATTTAATCTAAATGTCTAAAAATACATGTCCTGAATATTTCACAACACGACTGAAATTGCAGTTTGAAATTATTCATGTGACTAGCCTGACTTCCATTCATTACATTTCATGCGTCCACAAACTATGACAGGTGTCTCGACTCTAAGCTATTTACACCTCGGTGGATATGAACGAAATATGCACAATACTTACTCATGAGTAATTGGCAACAAAATTCGACAATGTTCACGCCCCATTAGTGGGAAAAATCGAACGCGTGAAACATTCATGCTTGACTCTCACGCGTAAAATTTCAAAAATGGATGGCATCGATCATCCCAAAATAAAAGGCGGGAATAAAAATAGAATAAAATTGGCGCTAGAAGAATGGACGTTCCTAATCCAATCGTTCCGTAACTCGATTCCCGTTCGAATCTGTAGATCCCCCTCCTCCCCATAATTGGATTGCGGGGTAGATTCAGCGGGGGATAGATTCCCGAGCTGGGTCGCGGAAACTTGAGAAGAGGAAGGACACTGGATGTCTCCTGAGTGAGGAGTTGAGATGATGCATTCCTGGATCTTCTTTCTCGGTAGCGGAAAACCACGATGACTCGATCAGTGGAAAGACAATGATTTTTTGTTTATATTGTAGTAAAGTTGTGTTGATTTTATTTCTTGATATATATATATATGTATATATATATATATATATATAATACCACTCTAATAATAATATCAATAGCATGGGTATTATTATTAGAGTGGTTCAAAAGTCTTAGGTAAAATATCAGAGTATTACCAATGAACCTTGCCGTTTTAACAGTCTACTTTCAGTATAACAAAAAATGCGTCTCAGAATGATGCCGTGAAAACTGTTGAGTAGGAAATCTGTGAGATTTGGACCAAATCAACAATTCCAGTTTCTGGGGAGATAAGTGTGGTGTCGAGGTTTGTGATCTTCGCACCATTCGAGTTGAAATTGTAAATTCTATATTATATATGTTCCATATTTATTGCATACATATATTTATCCATATATTTATCTTAACCTGTGGAAAACCCTCTTGTCATATTTATATATATTTAATGTCTAAAAAGGGTTTTATATTTAAAATCGGAATTCTTTGGCCATTTTCATTTAATAGGTGTTTTGAGCGATTGCACTCGAGGATATTTTAGACCGTTAAATTCAAGGTCTTGTTCCCAGGCAAGGCGGATGTTCGGTGCAGAGGTTGGCTCTCTGCATGTGCTTGGATGATGCAATCGTGTACATGTTTTCATATTCAACGTATTGGTTTATGCAGAAGAAATGAACGGTTGGAGTAAAATTTGAGACCCCGCTGCGAGGGTAGCGTCTCGACCCTGGGAATTATTTTGAAGCAGGAACAGTGTTCTATTGGTTGAGATCAGAATATAGTCGTCTTGGAGGTCCGTTTTGGATTATTGGAGCCGATGACGGTTTTTGGGTATGAAAAGGGAGTTTTTGGTGGGCTGGTGGCACACTTCCCTATATGGCTATCCATGTCACTGGGCTAGTCCGGATCATAATTTTTATGTTGCCCACGACAGAGTCTGAGGCTTGACTCTACGTCTGTCTCTGATTCTGTGGGCATGGGGAGGTGCCGCCGAGGAGCATCGAAGAGGAAGCCTTTCGCCCTGCTGAAAGAGCATCGATGTGGAGGTACGGATCAGCCTCGAGTTTCCTGTGCCGAGTCGAGGTGTTGGAGTGGTTCTGGAACATAATTATGAAATCAAGCCCTGTTCGGCCAGTACAGGGCACCTGATACTGCTGTGCCGGGTTTTCATTGAACGGCGTAACCGAGGGTATGAGTGGATGTTAATGTAACGACCCTTCTGCATCTCCGATGACGGGGGTAAGGGTATTTTTCTTCGATTGTTCGAACTCTCCGTTGGAAGTCAACCACGTAATATAGTGCAGATTGTAGGAATATAAATTAGACTTCCAGTCTTTAATTAATACCCTTTTAATTAATTATATTTTATATATATTAATTCCTGTTGTCTAAATTTATAATCAAAGGAATTTTTCGAGTGCGATCGGTTCCCATGTTCGAGACTATACCACACTATCTGTATTTCAAAATGTATGTTGTACAGCCACAATTATCTTAATATTGAAGTAATAATTATAATGTCTTATTCTGATGGCTATTTAAATTGAGATCTATGGTTCATGTGTCCAGAGGTGCTTATTTTAGCTGAGAAGAATTCAGCCCTGTTCGGAATTCCATAATATAACTACTTAGTGCGATAATTAATAAAGATTGGATTATAATTAATAAACTGTGTGGTTATTGTGACAGGAAAATTAGTGTGCATTTATGTGTTTTCATCGGAAGAAGATGTCCTTTCAAGGTAAGGGTTTAATTTGTAAATTGTATATTGGGTATTTGTTGCAGGTCATCTGTGGATTGCACCCACAGACGGGAAGTTATTTTGAACCTGGGTTGTAAATTCGAGAAAATTAGGATTTCTCTGGTCTGCCGTGTCTACCGAAAACTCAGATATGACATAAGCATTGGTTGAATGAATGATTCATTACTGGAAAAGTACCGGAATATTTGCAGTAACAAGAATCATTTTACTCAGGATTATCTTGTGGGGTTAATAAATATCCTCTTTGACATTTCTGACCATGATGTCTTGAACCTGATAAAAAAACAGGATATACACTTCTGAATGGTCCAACAGTCGGAAAGAAAGAATGCCATGGTTGAGGTAGATTTACATTTAGCTAAGAACATGAAAAAGCAATGTAATCCTTATAACGACTAAAAGATTTAAGATGGAAGAAATGGGAACACGTATACCGACCAAGGAAGTACAGTTCTTCGAACTACAAATCTAGTTCTTCGAACTAGAGTTGTAGTTCGAAGAACTGGACTCTAGTTCTTCGAACGACAAATCAGCCGATCCTATTAGTGACCGTGATGCTGGGTTAACAGAGAACCGGGAAATACGCTTTGATTCCATTTCCACAGCTCTAACAGCCTCAAAATCTACACAAAAGTGTCCAAAAGTGATTGTATTTACAGTTATTTATAGAGATACTTTCTCTGTGTTAGCGGAGAAACATCAGCAACAGTAAAGCAGCCTATCTTATGACTGTAGCCACTGCACAAAGTTGTAGGAAATCAGGCGCATTCAAGCTTCCTTTATCTCTGAACAACATTTGGAAGTTCGCGAACGCAGCTTCAGTGTTGCAAAAACGAAAGCCGCAATCTCACCTCGTGGTTCTTTAGTAATCCATTTCTATGAAAACTGCTCCCGGCTATTTTTGATGGACCAACTAAGGATGATCAAGTTGCCATTTTAGTCTCAGGCTATGAGGAGTGAAACTTTTAGGAGTTCTCAAAGTTGAACAAAACACAGGAGAGATAGTATCACAAGCAACTTTACGGGAAATCCTTGATTGGAGCGTTCAGGATCAGATCAGCCATGCAACACCCGTGCGTCACTGAAATACCATAGGCAGATGATAACTGATTAGGACAGTTGGAGTCCAAAGGTCTGTTGTGTCAGCCTATATATTTAGGAACCTTAGGCAGAACTATGCATTGAGTTAGTTAAAACTTAAGCAAGAAACTTTTCAAATGATAGATTATAGTGAAAATTAAAAAATACATTGACAGAAGACTACCGAAAGCCATTGGAGCTCATTTAGTAAGGTGAAATTCGCCCACGTGATGTCAACTTTAACTTACCCGGAGCTTTCCTTCCCGCGTGGTGAATGTCAAATTTACTATACGTACTCAATATAAATATATTTTTAAAGCAATTCAATCTGATAAACCTTGAAAACAAATCATGTCTTGAATTTCGTTTGTTTGCTTTGTTGATATACGGGAAAGCCTGTATGGGGTACACGAATGCTTTTAATGCTTCTATTACTCGTACTATGACATCAGTCTAATTAAAACCGTGTCTCACTACAGTAACTTTTCTGAAGTTATCTCAAAAGAGGTAATCCGTGCAATGAGTCGTCATTTGTGTACTTGGACTTAGAAAAGGCTCCACTTGGCATTTTCTCAGATTTGGTATCTATTGAAACGAAGTGTCTGATGATAACACGTTTAAAAGAACACACATTTCAAAGAAGGGAATGCCGAAAGATACCGGGATACAAGTTCTGAATAACAAAACATTCGACTATTTAATTGAATGCTTCCCATTTCTTTGATGTTTTGCAACTGGATAGGTCTTTCTTGGGCAAGAGGGTGGATTCGTGGAAAAAGATGAGTTCTTCGTAGAGAGACAGTAATGGCTCTTAAATTTTTCAACGTCAATGCTGAAAATGGACTCGCTTTTTCAACCAAGTTTTATTCTTCTCTCACTTAGTAGGAAAATCAGAAATAATTTGTTTTTCAAGTTGAAAAGAACCGCCGGAAATGCTTTCTAGATACCAAGAAAAACACTTTTCCCAAAGATTGCGAAGACTGCCAACAGACAGATCAGTAACGGTAATTGTTTCATGGCATAATAACTATAATGCACCATATGTGAACCTATTTAAGAATTGCATTTGAGATTTAACTTGTTTAGTTTAAGTATCCCAATGTCATGTTGATTATTTTCTTTATATTGGGCGTCGAGCATTTTTTTTAGTGGTAACAGTTCAACTATCTTGATGAGGCACCCATATATATATATATATATATATATATATATACCTCACCTTGGGCCTATAGTCGTTGGTAGCCACGCTCATTCGAGGCACCTTAGTGTGATAAATTTGGTCATTTTTCTCTTGTATACTGTACAATTAAATGTGATACTATATATTGTCCTGTTTTACCTCAATAAATGTACATTTTTGTTCAGATTGTTCAGATGCTATATTTTCTGTTTGGCATGTTTTGTCATTGGGCTTCATCCTGGAGGTAATCAAAGTACCGTTGTAAACGGTTTTCTGGCCATGAGCGCGAAATTATGCGCTTGAGCAATAGTGTCTTTTCAGCAGAGATGATGATTCGTCAATCGATGTAGTGATCCTTCCCCATGACAATAATGAATCACAGTTGCACATCATTCTCAAGATACTACTATACAATGAGAGTTATTGGAATATCACCCTTGCAGTATGTATTTAGCACTCATGTCCTTTTATCTATTTTCAGCCTTGAAGTAGCACTTCTATGGACATATTTTACCAATCTGAAGTGACATGGCTGTTTCAATAACAAAACCCTGTCTTTTCGGCACCTTGTATAAAGGAAAGCATTACACTTTGTAACGACTATCTCAGCTGTCAAAGTAATTATGTTGAAAAGTTTCTCATTTTTCTCATGTAGACTGCACAATAAAATGTGATACTATATAATGTCCAGTTTCACCTTAATAAATGAACATTTTTGCTCATATTGTTCAAATACTGTATTTTCTCTTTGGCAAGTTCTTCCATTAGACTTCATCCCGAAGGTAATCAAAATACCGTTGTAAACGGTTTTCTGGTCATGAGCTCGAAAATATGCGCTTGAGCAATAGTGTCATTTCAACAGAGATGATTATTCGTCGATTGACGTAGTGATCCTTCTCCATGACAATAACCAGCTACAGATGGGCATCAGTTGCAAGATACTACTATATGTACAATGAACAGTATTGAAACACCATCTTTGGAGTATGTATTTAGCTTTCATATTTTTTATCTCTTTTCAGCCTTGAAGCGACACTTCTATGGACATATTTTACATATTTGTAATTATGTTAAAAAGTTGATAATCTGTGACATTGTAATAGCCTGTTATAATACTCCAGATGGAATCTTGTCTCTAAATTACATTAAGTACAATTTATTTTCTTCTCATCGATCTTGACATCATAACATATTTTAGAGTTTTGTCATTGCTAAAGACTTTCTTCTGAAATTTTAAGCATTTACATTTATATTTTAAACTTCTTGTTCTTTTCTGAATATATTATTTTCAGGATTTATTTCTTAAATTTTATGTTACATTATTTCTTACAAAGACACTTTTTCAGTTTAATTACTTTTTTATCATAAATCCTGCCATCGTTAATATACTATTCCGCTTGTGATCCGTTCCTACAATTCTTCGATGATTCCCTTTAAATAATATTGTTGTTAAAGCGTAATTTTCTCTTTCATCTGGAGTATGTTTTTCCCCTCCTGACTTTCGTCTACTTCAAAGACCGGCAGATAAAACACGATGACGTAAGTATGATGTGGGCCTAAGTTTTTCCAAGATTTCGAGTCAGAAAAAGGGTTACCAGATTTGGCGATTTATCGCCAATTTGCGACTATTCAAACATTCGAGAGAGACCGCAAAATAACGACTAGTCTCGGAGACAATTCCAGACAAAATTTCCAGAAGTTTCTATAGAGATACCATAAAATGACTCATCACCCCACTGGAGAGTAGTTGACGAGTTGACAAGATACGAGCTAGATTGGACTTTTGTCAATGATTTTGTCAGTGATTTTTGTCAATGTTTTGAAATGAGTAGCTGCTGTTTTTGAAATTGTTTCGGTCAGTATTTTGAGAATAATATCACTTATTTTGTGAAATTAGTGGAACATTTAAGTGCTGTTTGATTATATATTGTTTCGTTTACTTTATGCTTGTGAATAAATGTAAGTTATCCTGAAACTTGGACTCATTCTTGTATCTTGCGTGTACACTTACGATTCCAGAGGATAGGTTTGTAACAATATTATGGTTTTCAAAATATTTCCTTGCTCTTAAAAGTCATTTTTCTCTTAATGCCGACAGGAAAATGTATGTTTTTCCTTTGCTCATTTTTAACATAAAATTAGTACATTGTCTTTTACCCTAGGGCAAAATAATTATTATGTTAGATGGGATTGATATTTTAACTATTGCATAATATATGTTGCTTTGTTGCGCTATATAAGAGAATGTGAGACCTAAGCGATTTTGCAAATCGAAGGATGCCCTAAAATATTGCACCAACATATACTACTGAGATACTAAGTATACGTACCATATACCATATACATACAATTGTGCCTGGCCATTTGAAAAAATATATATATACATACAATTGTCATGATGTTCAATATTTAGACTGTCTTCATGAAACAACAAATTCTACCACCTCTGAATAAAATAATAGAAGTTTTCAACATATTTATTCTTTTTCACGCGCTTTACACACAAAATATCCTTCTTTTTGACAAATAAATAATTGAATCCAGTAATTTGGAAAAATTTTAAAATCCTCGAAATATAAATGGCATAATATATCTCCAAAATAATTTTTACTCTTTTTAAATTTCATTTTATTTTTTATTCTATCCCATAAAGTACGTAATAAAATGAGGATTGTATTCTTTTAGGATAATTTTAAAACTTCTACCACATGTAAATAAAAATAATAGAAATTTACAATTTATTTATTTTTTTCATTTGCTTTACACTTAAAATATTGTTCTTTTCGACATATAAATAATTGAATCCAGTAATTTGGAAAAACTTTTAAAATCCTCGAAATATAAATGGCATAATATATATCCAATCTAATTTTTACTTTTTATAAATTTCATTTTATTTTTTAATCTATCCCATAAAGTACGCAATAAAATGAGGATTGTATTCCTTTGGGTTAATTTTTAAATATCTATCACATGTAAATAACAAGAAAGATCAATCATGCATAAAGCATTGATTATGAAACAATTTCCAACTTCAATACGATTTTATTTAAACATCTCTAAAATGCGATACATTCCTCGATAATATTTTAAAAATTATCACAATACTACATTAATTTATTATATTTGAAAACTTAAAACTTCATCGAAAAAAATGAACTTCATTCAAATGACGACATTGAAATATAAATTGCCTGGTTTAAACATCTCTAAAATGCGATACATTCCTCGGTAATATTTTTAAAACTATCATAATACTACGATAATTTATTGTATTTGAAAACTTCATCGAAAACAACTGAAATTCATTCAAATGACGCCATTCTTTCCCATAAAGTACGCAATAAACTGAGGATTGTATTCTTTTGGGATAATTTTTAAACTGCAGCTATAAAGTTCTGGTCTAAAAGGGTAGAAAATGAGACTCCGGTAACAGATTAAAGAGAAAAATACGTGAGCATTTGGGTTTAAAAAAGGAATGTCAGGCATGATAGCCTTTCTACGTAATACCGATATCAAATGACTCCTTGTTGAATTCATTTACACTGATCTTGCGGTCTGCCTCATTGCCTAGCGCTTTTGTTATATTTCCCGTTTGATATTCATTAGTACATTAAGGGATAACAAAGTTTCTTTAATTTTTACTTTGTCATACTATGTAATATAAAGAGAAAGTATGTTTTCATGAAAATTTTCGAATTCGAGATTTTTGATACCAATATATGTTTTAAGACTTCCTGAACATGTTTTAACTATTTCTGCAGTGATATCCGTCTGCCTGTATGTATGCCTGTATGGTTGTGGTCGATTTCTTCAGTACATTATAGCGACTACAAATGTTAGCGGATTTTCACAAAACTTTATATCCGGCTTTGTTAACAAAAAATCTAAAACTAGATAGCCTTTTTTTTCTTCCCTGCAATGCATGGTAATGTTTAGGGAAAGAATAGAATCATGCCGAAAGCAGCAACTCGAGTTTTCGACGGATATACCCGTTTCGAGACCTCTGGAATACGAAAACACTATTTTCAGCCTGACGTCTCTGTGTGTGTCTGTCTGTCTGTGGTTGAGTATGTCTGTCTGTCTGTCAGTCTGTATGTAGGTCTGTCTGTCTGTGCAGATTTTGTATCCACTCTCACTAAAAAATTATATGATCGAATTTCATAAAATTTAGTAGGTAATCACTTGTAGGTCAATCTCGTGCTAATTAGTTTTGCGTACGCTTCGAGATAAAAGAGTTCGTCTTTTTTTGCGAAATGGCCGGCAAAAATTGCCTGTATCCCCTCTAGCTAAAAAACTAATGGACCGAATTTTCCAAAATTCGGTTGATAAGTCGCTTGTGGGTCTCTCTGGTGCTGATTAGATTTTGATACGATTCGGAAAATAATAACCAGCCTTTTTTTGCGAAATGGCCCGCATAAATCTTCAAAATCTAAAATAAAAACTACGTATGCTGAAATATATCCATTAAATGCTTGTTTTATATGTAATTTTTAACGAAGAAAAGAATAAAACCAACCCCATTACACTAGGACTAGCATTTCTTGATATATATCTATATTTTTCCCATTTTTGCACGCCACCTTTAAAAATAATCCCAACATACCCCAACATACTGATTTTTCAAAAGTTTTCTTGTAGCATTTAAATAAAGGAACATGATATTAAAAGATAGTTCTGGTATGAGGAAGTTCATTTGATCAAAACTCATTTTAATTATGAAAGAAAATGAGCGCAAACGGTTGATACCCACTTTAGTTCAAAACTTAGATAATATGAAAATTCAGATAAATAGAAGATATATCCATGTTCTAAAGAGGATATCAAACAGATATAAAATTTCCACATTAGGCATATTTTTCTTGTCTGTTATTTTTCAAGCATTTCTCTTGTGATAAAATATAAAAGGCAAACACATTTTTTTTTATGTTAGTTGGATTAGCATGGCAGTAAACATTGTAATATTGTAAAAATGATCAATATGCAAGTTCGTCGGAAATTCAAGCAGTTCAAATTTTAAAATCATATAATATAAAATGAAATTGAAGCAATAGCATTTTTTCCAGTTATGTGACACTAAAACACCCCCAGGAATATATCAGAAATATATCTCATTTATAAAACATCTGGCAATCATTTTAGACATAATCTTATTAATCAAAGTACAAGGCATTTTCCCAGAGTAAAATACTTTTATATTTATTTTACAGCAATATTTATTTCTAGTCATTCTTATAGCCTTATTTCTAATTATTCTTATAGCCTTATTTCTAATTATTCTTATAGCCCTAACAATTCTACAATTATAAGGTTAGTAAAGTATTTACGAAAAACTAGATCTATTGCAAACAAAGATAGAACAGTAAGACCTTCCTGTTTAACTTAGATAAAGAGTCGGATATGGAGCTTGGGTTGCTAAAACTTTAATGGAACTCTTCAATGGCACCCTTATATGGCTTGATAAAATAGAGAATCATCAATCAAGAGGAAAATAAAATTCACATAACTAGTCAACATAAAATAACCAAACATATTGCTTTAAAAATGATTATATATATATATATATATATATATATATATATATATATATATATATATATATATATATATATATATATATATATATATATATATATATATATATATATGTATATATATATATATATATATATATATATATATATATATATATATATATATATATATATATATATATATATATACATATATACACATATATATATATATATATATATACATATTATATATATATATATATATTTATATATATATATATATATATATATATATATATTATATACATATATATTTTATATGGAATATAAATATTATATATATATATATATACAAATTCCAATGAGACAGAAGAGGAAGAAGTTGCAACTCATAACTATTTAGAACGAAGGATAAAATAGAGAATCATCAATCAAGAGGAGAATAAAATACACATAACTAGTCAACATAAAATAACCAAACTTTAAAGTTATACACATGGATAAGCACTAGGTCTGAAATATTGTACATATTGAACATATTATTTTTCAAGTCCAAGTATATATATACATATATACATATATATATATACATATATACATATACATATATACATATATATATATACATATATACATATACATATATACATATATACATACATCCGTAACGTTTGGAAAAAATTTTGGTGACGAATTTTTCGGAATATCTCCCACTTCTCCGTTCATAACGCTTGGCAAGATTTGGCGACAAATTCGGTGGAATGTCGCCATATTAGAGGCATTTTTAAATATTGGGAAATTAACAAAAATTTTGCCAAATTAATAAAAATGACGCTAAATAAAGGAAAATGACGACTAACTGACGAAAATTTAATATCTGGGAAATAATATAAGAATCTACGAGAACTATAAGAATAACTTATATTTCCATCCGTAACGTTTAGAAAAAATTTTGGTGACGAATTTTTCGAAATACCTCCAACTTGATGACATTCAAGATGTTGCCAAATTGACGAAAATGTCACTCAATGGATAAAAATTCGCAAAATTGTTGAAATTGACGCTGAATCAATGAAATGACGATTAATTGATGAAAAAACAATATCTTGTATAAAACTTGAGAATAGACTATAACAATAACCCATTTTTCCGTCCGTCTGTCAGTAACGCGTGGCTAGAAATTTAGCGGGACGTTGCCAACTTGGTGACTGTTTTAAATGTTGCCAAAGTGACAAGATGTCGTCAAATTGATAAAAATGTAAAAATGGGAAGCAGTTTCACAAATTCTAATTTTCGTCATATGACGGGCATAAGAAATGCTTTCCTTTCCGTTTGTCTATTTTGCAAACTTGGCGAAAAATCTAGCAATGTATGGCCAACTTATCGATATTTCGTGCTAGATTAACGAAAATTTCGTTAAAATTGCTAAAATGACGCTAAATTAATGAAAATGACGCCAAATTGATGAATTATTTATGAAAATATTTTGCCATCTGGAAAATCGCCAAATGCATAATTCAACGATAAAAACACAGTACCGTAGTTCTGAGACATTATTTTTAACTGTAAAAGACGTAAATTTATTGCATTATTTAAGGAAAGTCACATGATGCTCACATCAGATGTTTTTACTTTTACAGTAGTTTTTGAGCGATTATTTCTTTATCGAGACTCAGTGTTATAACATCGAAGCCAAGAGTACTTGTACATTTCTCTGGACCACCACTTTTTTCTAATAAAGCATCCTGCTGGTTAATATGAGTCTGTCGATCCTGGAATAAAACCATTACTGTGTCATGTATACCATGATTGCTTGATATTGTAGCTTCATTCCTATCAAAACTTCCTATAGAACCACATATGAAGATGTGAGGTTTTACTGAAGGTATTATTGGGAGATGTCCTTCAGCTCTGGTGATAGTTCTGTTTACTAGTATAATATATAATTTGCTAGTATAATAACATCATAAGTGTAGTATAGTCCTGAACGGTTGGACATGGTAATGAACGGGTTTGACGTGCAGAAATTATGAGTTTGAGCATTTGCAATATGATATGATAATTGTATTTAAACTATTGAGAATAAGGAAATAAACAACTTGAAAACAGATTATCCCATTTTTGTTGAATATTTACTGACTTACTAAATGAAAGCACTAATTACATCTAAAAATTATCTATCACATTCAAAAATTCAAACTATTACTATTAAAACCTATCTATTATAACTAAAAATATCTGAAACAGAAATAAAATAAAAATTGATGCTTTTTTCTTTTGCACTGTTGCCAAACTGAAAACTGGAAGGATCAGTGCTACCAACTTATTAATTATTTTCTCACGGACATTTATGAAATTACCAATTTATCACTTTTAACAAATTCTTCATAATATTTTTTCCCTGAGCATACCTGATAACATATAAAATGATATATATATATACACTTAAGTTAAACTACAATGATTTATTTTTTAAAAGAAAATCTGGGAAAATCTAGATGCCGGAATTTTTTTAAAAATAACAACAAAGCAGAACATGTGATCGGTATTTATATATATATATATATATATTAATTAACTCTGTTGTGGTAAACGTGAAATCTGCGACAAATGCTGGGGCGCTACTGTTGGCATTTGGGATGGAATACTTCTTAAGAAAAGTGTTCGGATTCTTTTTAGTGTTTCGGCCAACTTTGTGATTTTTCTGTCAGCAGCCAATCAACCAATCACAGAGCAATTTGATGTCAGCTCAACCAATCAAAGTTTTGCCCATATTGGAAATTCTGAATATTAACTACTCGAAAGTCGAGCTTTGAATAATTCATTTGCTGTTAGTCTCTTGAAATCGAACGAACATACCGCACTAGCAAAGAACCGGACTTTTAATGCACTATCATTAATAAAGTATGCGAGGCGTGAAAGATTTAAAAAAAAAATCGATTTTACAAATAATTATGAAATTAGAAGCATGACAACGAATTACAATATTTTAGAATCCTAATACCAGAGAGTAAATAAGATTTTAATTTAAATATTAAATTAAACGAATTATTCGCATACATGTGAAAATGGAATCAAAGTAACACATTTAAATCGTAACATCGTATTTCCATAGATTTGCGTTTTATTATTGCATGTATCATGGAGGTAAAGGTTTACTTTCTAACTAAATTTTCGACTGAAATATTAAAAATATCATCAAAAAGTCAAAACGTTTAATAATGTTACGTGAATAGTCATTTCTTATGTAATTTTTCATTAGAAAACAATTGACATAAATTTTAAAACGCTAGCATTAACCGTTCTCGAAATATTGCACATTTTTTATAAAAATTATCAAAATATTATATTAGAATACATAAACTATTTTAAATAATGTACACTTTTCATAAGTATTATCATACGATGAATTTGATGACATTTTCGTGGATCTAGCTCGTTCCATTTATGAGAAAATGAGTAATACTTTTGTATTTGGACGCCAATAGTCATTTATCTTCTTTAAGAATAACTCATTCCTCCGTATGTAATGTTAGGTAAGGTTTTGCCGGAATGTCACCAACATGATGATTATTTTAAATATTGCCAAATAAAGGAAAATGTCGCTAAACTGATAAAAATGACGCTAAATCAATAAAAACGACGACTAATTGATGACAGTTCAATATCTTTGAAAGAACATAAAAGTAGACTATAATAATAACCCATTTCACTGTCCGACCGCAAAGCTTGGCGATAAATTTAGAGGGACATCGCCAACTTGGCGAATATTTTAAATGTTGCCAAAGTGATAAAAGTGTCGCAAGATTGATAAAAATGACGACACAAGGGAAATAATATTTCGCAAATTCTGATTTCCGTCATATGATGGGGCACACCTTCTAGTATAAAAGAAATGCTCTTCTCTCCATTTGTCTGTAACACTTTGTGATGCATTGGCGAACTTGGCGATTAATTTAGAAAAATATCGCCAACTTGGCGGTATTTCGCACCAGGTTGATAAAAATATTGTCAAAATTGCAAAAATGATGCAAAATTAATGAAAAGGACGCCTAATTGATGAATTAATTATTAAAATACTTTAATATATGGACTATAGCGCTTTATTGAGGATGCTATCAATATTGGTAATTGTTTATTTATAGATGCGCGAAATATATGTTAATTGGTTATTTTGAAAGAGTTTTACATGTTGTCATCCGAAATATTGCCAAATGTACAATTCAGCGATTAAAACATAGTACCGTGGAACTTATACATTATTTTTTGACTGTAAAAGCAGTAAATTCATTGCATTTTATAAGGATAGTCATTGTTTTATCCACATCAATTTTTTTTCGTTTTACTTATTATCTTAGTCTTACTTTCTTGCTAGGAAATATTTGGAACAGTGTTGTGTTTAGAATCTAGAGAAATATGTAAACGAATTCATTAGTTTGAAAAGAAATTGCAAAATTTTTAAAAGTAAAAACTCAAAAATTCATAAAAATTACTAAAAGAAACTTATCAAATTTTCAAGACTGTATCAGATTTTCAAAGTGCCATTAGATTTCTGAGGCTCTCAACTTGTTCTTCTCATACCAGATTCCATTTTTTGTCGCTTTTTTGTTCAAATTTCATAAGATTTACGAAAACTCCATACCAAGTATCCAAATGATTACAATTTTAACGTGCTACTCTTCACATTAAAGAGTTTGAAAAATTCTTTAGATGTATACTATACTTGGCAATATACTCCCCGGAGGGCGGATGACTTGTCCGTCAAGGGGTGCTATTGATGTCAAGAACAATAACATTGTAGTTAAACTATAAATTATCGGGATCACTGAGTCATAAAGAAACCCTTTTGTGCATTATCATATTAAATTTTGTCCCATGCTGCATTGTTAAAAGGCTGTTTTCACTTGAATTTTAAAAAAATCTATCTATTTCTAGATTTTTTGGTAACAATGCCGGATATAAAGATTCGCAAAAATCAATTAATAATTGTGGTCGCTATCGTTTGCACAAAATATCTACCGCAGATATCAGACAGACGGACATCACTTCAAAAATAATCAAAACGTGTTCATGGTAATGTCTTAAATCATATATTGACATCAAAATCTTGAAATTGAAAATTTTCGTTAAAACATTACTTCCTCTATACTACGTAAGAGAAAGTAAAAATTAGGACATTCCTCTAAATTAATATGCATATAGTATATAAATATCTGATAATTTTCATTAACACTGAATTTTTTAAATAAATATGTATATTCAATGCTAAAATGGAACAGCTTGCATAATTATCATTCCCGCCAGAACAATATGGTTCACGGAGGACAATAAATAACTCTAATTTTATTTACAAATTTCTTTGCTATGGAACTATAAATCAAATTTAAGAAATTTAGAAAATCCATATACGTATATTCAGGACAATTTATTTTCTGATACAACATGTAAAAAAACAAAAGAATCGCAACACGAAACAACTCCTTAATCTCTTTTAGTGCTCTTACAATCCTTTGAAATAAAATCATATAATCGGTCTCTAAACTCGTTTTACGCATTTCAACCATCATTTTATTTCCGATTATATCCCATAAAATTCGCATTAAATTGAAGATTGTATTCCCTTTGGATAATCTTGAAACTCCAGTCATAAACTGCTGATAGAAGAAGGGTTAGAATTGAAACTTCAGAAATAAATTCAGGAAAATATCCGAGACTTTTGAGGTTTAAAAAAGACGTCGAAATATCAAAGTCGTTTTGTATAATGGCGATATCAAACGATCACGCTGTGAAACTTATTTTCGATATTTGTGTGATCGTTTCTTTTCCCCCTTTCATATTTTTCCGCGCATTTTTCTTCTAGCTAAATATGAGTATCTTCAGAACATGAAATGTGATAATACATTTTGTTTATTACAAGATTTATATTAGCGTAGTTGTGGTAACGTAATTTTAATTAATTGTGTTGCTACGCAAATGAGGACAACAGATTAACTTTTAGGAATAAAATTAGGTATTATGAAAAGTGAAACACTGAGCTCCAGGCAGTAAACATCAAATTTAGCCGAACATGTCAGGAGAGTTTCATAATTGATACTGTATAAGCTCTGAAATTTATTAAGGGCATATCATGTGATATCTACCTCCATACAAAAATATTATGAAATACAACTGCAAGGAGAATGAGAACAACCATTTCAGTGAATTAACTTGTGCAGAATTCAGAGCCACAACCAAGGTGCACTGTAAAATATTCTGCAACCTTTGTTCATTTCCTTCAGATACTTCGTTGATAAATTCGGCAAACTGATACAAAAAGCAGCAATGACAAGCGTTCACGATAATGCCAGCTTCATTGCTGAAATATTCAGCTAATTATCATCTGCCAAAGCGTTATTTTTGTATTTATATATCAGGAATCATATATAATATCAGGAATCTTACTCCCCATTACGTACAGCTGATCTCCCTGAAACTTTTAGTAACATGCTTGCAAATGTTTTACAGTGTGGAAAGCAATGTAACTCGATGGATAGTAGAACGTAAAAAAATCCATAGCCTTTGTATAATTACAAGTACGATCCGATTCTGAAATATATACCATGGACGGTTGATCACTATCTATAAAAATTGCAATTAACATTGTGTGAAGAAATTTCTAAATGTTTTCAGTAGCAAGTTTGGTCTAATCGATATGTGTGTATGTGTGTGTGTGTGTGCGTGTGTGCGTGCGTGCGTGAATGTGTGCATGCGTGCGTGAATGTGTGCGTGCGTGCGTGAATGTGTGCGTGAGCTTGTGTGTGTGCGTGCGCGTTCTTATGTGTGTGTGTGTGTGTGTGTGTGTGTGTGTGTGTGTGTGTTTGTGTGTGTGTGTGCTCGATGGATCAAAACTTACTATTAGTGTGCATTTCTCCTCTAAATGATAGTGAGGAGTGGATATAGAGTGCATGTACTTTCACATTTTGTATGAATTATTTAGTTTGCGAGTACAAATATCGCTATGATTTTCTTTGTTGTCGAATGTTAAGTTCGAACTATTGGTGGGCTTGGTGCTCAGTTGCGCTCTTAATTTAAAGCCATCACACTCCCAGACTGTTGTTGTTGTTGAGACCCAAACCGTCCGACCTACCAGAAAGGAATAAGGTAACTGTTTGGACGGTCGAGAAGTGCCACCCAATTTAGACAGGAACCCAGTGGGGGATGCGTCCACAGGGACCGTACCGTCCTTCCCCCACCACCAACCTCTCGGAAGGACTTACGGACCCACATGTTTAACGTGATCGTACTCGTTTAACGTGATCGATACGCAACGTGATCGTACATGAACACTGCGGCAGTTGTGGCAGCGCGCAAACCACCGGGCTACCGCGCCCGAAGTGTGCCAACAGCACGCGATGTTCCCAGGTGGTCACCCACCCAATTACTAACCGCGCCCGATGCTGCTTGACTTCAGTGATCTAACGAGAACCGGTACATTCCCAGACTGTAAAGAACTTCGTATAATTTTGTTGAAAACGTATGTAAGCTTCATATGAACAAATATTAATACGAGTTATTAGACTAATTGATTTTAAACTTCAAAATCCTTTGCAGTGGTTCCTGTACTTATTCCACGCCAATGAATTACATTAGCGTTATACAGTGGTATTTTTGTAATACTATCCATCTCAGATATATTCGTTTACTAGACCTATTGATAAATCCCTAAACCCTTTAGACACTTTACCTTTTCTGAATTCTAAGTTACTATATTTTCCAGATAAAACTTTCAGAGATATTTTGTCTATTAGTTCCAATCAACTATAGTTGCTTGAGATATGATTGTATGTCCACGCGAGCTCATCTTCTGGTATTTTAATTTATAATAGCCGGAGATAAGTAAATCATGCTAGCTGATTCATGTCAATAAACAGGACATCATGTCAATAAACAGCACATGATTCTCCTTATATAATGCAATAAATTTACTAATTTTACAGTAAAAAAATCTGATGTGGGTAACACATGACTTTCCTTATATAATGCAATGAACTTACTCCTTTTACAGTCAAAAAATGTTATTCTTTTAGTAGATACTTATATCCGTTCCAAGATATTGAATTTTCTTCAATTAGAGTCGTCATTTTCAGTAATATAGCGTCATTTTTATCAATTTGGCGAGATTTTTGTTAATTTGGCAAAAATTAAAAATGTCGCCAAGTTGGCGACATTCCGCTAAACTCATCTCTAAAATCTCGCCAAGCGTTATGGACGGAGAAATAGGTTATTCTTACAGCAGCTAAATGACTATTGCAGTTCAAATACAAAAGTATTACTCTAAGTATATTTTTTTATAAATGGAACGAGCTAGATCCACGAGAATGATGTCACCCAAATTATCGCATGGTATTACATATGAAAAGTGAACATGTTTCTCAATAGGAAATATTTATTTTTTTATTTTATATAACTTTTTGATATTTTTTTTTAAATGCGCATTATCTAGAGAACGGTTCATGTTAGCGCTCTAAAATTTATGTCACAATCGTTTTATGATGAAACATTACATAAAAAATGTCTATTGGCGTAACTTTATTAGCGGTTTTGATTTTTTGACGATTTTTTCAAAATTTCACTCGAAAATTCACGGGGGTTCTGAACATTTGATTGCGTATAAAAACAATAGGTTTCCAGTGTTTACGGTTTGTGATCTTTGTACCAAATTTCGTTTAAATCAGTCCATTCGTTCGTCAGTTATCGTCTCTACAAACTCACTGACACACACACACACACACACACACACACACATACTTTCACACACACACGCATACTTTCACACACACACACACTCACACACACACAGACAGACATCACTTCAAAAATGTTTGATACGTGATCAGGGATGCTTGAAACGTGCTCTCCCGTCGGAAACTCGAATTCGAATTTTCGACCCCGTCACTATACTTTCCTGATACTTCATGAATATAAGGAAAGTAAAAATAGGTTTTTCTTATAGTAGATACTTATTTTCTTTCAACGATATTGAATTTTCGACAATTTGTCGTCATTTTCATTGATTTAGCGTCATCTTCATTCATTTGGCGATATTTTCTCATGAATGGAACGAGCTATTTCCCCGAGAATAATGTAACCCAATTTATCGCATGATATTACATATGAAAGTGAACATGTTCCTCAACAGTTAATATTTTTTTTAATTTATTTTATTACTTTAATTATATACATAATGTATAAGGAAAGTATTGTGACGGGGTCGAAAATTCTAATTCGAGTTTTCGACGGGAGAGCACGTTTCAAGCATCCCTGATCACGAATCAAACATTTTTGAAGTGAGGTATGTGTGTGTGTGTGAAAGTGTGTGTGTGAGTGTGTGTGTGTGTGTGTGTGTGTGTGTGTGTGTGTGTGTGTGTGTGTGTGTGTGTGTCAGTGAGACTGTGGAGACGATAACTGACGAACGAATGGATCGATTCGAATCAAAATTGGTACAAAAATCACAATCCATAAACACTGGAAGCCTATTGTTTTTATACGCAATCGAATGTTCAGAACCCCCCAAAATTTTCGAATGGAATTTTGAAAAAATCGTCAAAAAATCAAAACCACTAATAAAGGTACGCAAATAGACATTTCTTATGTAATTTTTCATTGGAAAACGATTGACATAAGTTTTAGAACGCTAATATGAACCGTTCTCGAGATATTGCACATTTTTCAAAAAAATTATCAAAAAGTCATATAAAATAGAAAAAAAAATATGTCCTATTGAGAAGCATGTTCACTTTTCATATGTAATATCATGCGATAAATTGGGTGACATCATTCTCGTGGATCTAGCTCGTTCCATTCATGAAAAAATATACTTTGAGTAATACTTTTGTATTTGAACGCCAATAGTCATTTATCTGCTTTAAGAATAACTTTTTTCTTTGTCCTTAACGCTTGGCGAGATTTTGGCGACGAAATTGCCGGAACTGTAAAAGTACATTCATTATATTATATAAGGAAAGTCATGTGTTGCCCACATCAGATTTTTTTTGTTGAATTTGTTTGAAAAATCTACATTATCTCGAGAATGGCTCATGCTAGCGTTCTAAAGTTTATGCCAATCGTTTTTTAAAGAAAAATTACATAAGAAATGTCTATTTCTGTAACTTTATTAAAGGTTTAGATTTTTTGATGATTTTTTCAAAATTTCACGCAAAAATTTAGGTGGGTTCTGAACATTCGATTACGTTTAAAAACAATAGGCTTCCAGTATTCACGGATTGTGATTTTTGTATCAAATTTCATTCAAAACGTTCCATTCGTTCGTGAGATATCGTCTCCACAGCCTCACTAACACACACACACACACACGCATACTTTCACGCACACACACATACGTTCACACACACACACACACACAGACCTCACTTCAAAAATGTTTGATTCGTGATCAGGGATGCTTGAAACGTTCTCTCCCGTCGAAAACTCGAATTCGAATTTTCGACCCCGTCACAATACTTTCCTTATACGTTATGTATATGAGGAAAGTAAAAATGAAGTTAAATACATGTTAGTCAACCTTGTGACACTTCATAGAGTTTGAGAATCGAACTTATTGCCAACGAGCTCAATATTTGAGGTGAAATTGGTGATTAAACTCTTGACCATAATAGACCGTAAGACAAAATATATAAATTATATAATATAAGCTCACTAATTTCGAGCAACTATTTTAATCTGTAATATAAAACACTTTATTCCCATTTATATGATGAGTCTGTATATTCAATGCCAGGACGAATTATATTAAATTATGAATACATCAAGCATCACCATGCCTGACCATCACCATGTCAACTGTATATCGAGACAAGATATTTATACAACTAAATGGGTTTTATAGTGCCTGATGAATTCCATTTCCGTGTAGTAATACATATTATCAAATAAACTTATTTTACATATATTCACTTTTCATTATCTTCTACCAAACAATTAATTAAGGAAAAAATAATAAACAACTCATAAAAACCGCTTTGTGTCCTTACACATCATTGAAATAAAACTGTACAATATATTTCTATAACTCCTTTTACTCTTTTCAAATTTCATTTTATACCCTATTATGCACCATAAAACAAGCATTAAACGAAAAACTGTATTTCTTCACAATAATCTTAAAACTATAGTCATAAACTGATGGCTAAAAGAAAAGTAGGAACTGAAACTCCGGTAATAAATTGATCAGAAAAATACCCAAGACTTTTGGAGTTTAAAAAGAGACATCGAACATTTTAGATTATGACCATGTAAAACGACTTTCTCCCTATTGAATTCAACTTTGCTAGTTTGGGGAATTCGTGTAATAAATCTTATTTTAGGTGTCTTCTTCTTTGTGCATGTGTTTCAACGCAATATCTTAATAACAACGTATCCTTTATTTTATCAAGTCTTGTAAAGAGATGAATATGGTATTTTTATAGTTTCAGGTAATATGTCAGTTTTAAAATCATTCAAATGGATACAAACAACATATTTTTAAAAATATATTCGGTATATGGATAAGTTAGATTTACACATTTCAAAGTTTATTCTTTGCTTCCCTCATTACAAAAAATGTTAGAAATAATACAAATAATGCTAAAATACTAAAATGTGGGACAGAGAGAGAATTAAAATAGCCATATAGACTTAAAATCAGAAATAAAAGCCTTACACTATTACTACAATAGTAATTTTAATTGGAATCTCATAAAATCCTGTATTTTTTCTCCAAGAAAATATAAATATTAATATGCTGTTATTTTAAAGTTAAATTTAGCTATTGAACATTTTAATCACATGCTGTTTAATTATTGATAACAACAGTACAAATGCTAATTATCTACACATATATCTTGATAAGCATCTTAATAATACATCTAGACAGCAAATTGTGACTTTTTGTATGTATTACAGTTTCAGCCAACTTACCTTTATGTAGTTGAGTCTGCCGAGAATAATTGTTAAATATTAATATAAATAATATAAGTAAAATATGTAATTATCCTGTATATATGGCAAGTTCTACTGTTAAATTGTTTCGTTATGCTAATAAAATTTATATGTACATAGTACACATCTTAAATAGAAAATATCACTTTAACATTATATCTTATATAAAGATACCACTTAACATAAATTGCTGCTTGAGGTGTTAAAAATTGAAGCGCTTATAATAAACAAAAGAGAAAAATGTCAGACTTTTATTTAAAAAATTTGATGTCAAATACAAGATAGTCGCTTCAGGGAATGAAAATGTCAAATGGCTGTTCGTTGAATTTAGTTTTACTAGTCTTATAATCTTATATCCGCTGCGTTTTTCTTGTCTTCAACTGAATTGGTGCGTTTTAAAGTAATACAAAATAATATAAGTAATTAGGAAATAGTATAACATAATAAGAACAAAAATTTTAAATTTTACCAACTAGACATTCGTTATGTTACTGTTTTTTGAGTAGATATATTTATTCTTAAGAAGCGTACTTTTAAGATTATATAATGAAGTTTTTATTTTAATAATGATTTTATATTATGAACAGAGCAAGCTGTTAACATTTCATTTTTATAAACATCATTTGATCTAACTCTTAAACAAGAGAGGGTTGTCATATACATTTTTTTGAAACTGCTGTTGCCAGATATAAACACCAGATATAAAATAAAGATAATATTTTAAATAAAAATTATATCTTAACAAACCCTTATTTGTATTATTTTATTATATTAAGTCTTATAAAGTTAATTATCTATTTATATACTACTACAAGACTTCTCAACCTACTTGCAGGCGCTCTCTAAGTTCGCTTTGGGAGCTATTATGTTCCGCTAGCTATGCTGGCGTAATATGTCTGTTGAGGTCTCTCTCTGTTCTCTAACACTCACCATCCCTATTCACCTCGGACGTATTTCACCCAGGATGGTTCACAAGACTTCCTCCACGTCCAATTTCTCGCTTCGCCAACTCTTTCGTTATGCCTGCTACGCAAATGCTGAAGCTTCGCCCCTATTTCTCTGACACTCACAAATTCCCGAAACTCGCTCCACGCGTTCTTGCACCCCACTCATCTTATATACCCCTGCTTGATAATTCTCGCCAACTTCCGGAGTTCGGATGCTTTGCCCATGATAGCTACCGCTCTCTGACCGCCGGAACTCGTTTGCCGAGTTCTTTTTCCCCGTCTGTTACGTAGGTATTGTCGTGACGGAATTCGTCACTCTTTTGTAAATTATATAATTGCAGTACTTTTTAAACTTTTATATTAATATTTAATTAATCTGTGTCCCGGAACCCTCATGTCATTATATATTTTACCATATTTAAATGTATCTGAATCTGTATTGAATTGTGGCCATTTTTATTTCATAATAATTCTTTCATACTCGAGGAACAGCGTCCGTTGCTCAAGGTCGCATTTGTTTGCTGGCGGAGACGACTGTCTCCATTTTTTTTCGCTATGTTGGGTGATGTAATCTTGTGCTGGATTTCGTGTTGTTCTGCACGTGCCTTGGGAGCTTTGCAGTTGAAGGGGCGGATCCCTGGATATATTTGAAATCGAAGCATTTTTGGATTGGCTGAGAAGAGAAGATGTGAGCCCCTTGGGAATTTCAATTGACCGGGCTCTGGATCCACCTGGAATGTTTAAAAGCTGTGTGAATCTTGTTTCTGGGCTCTCTCCCTGGAAAAACATCGTCGAACCCACGAACGGCTCGGAACTTATCCCTCAGGTTGAGTTACCGTGTTGTGGGGGTCGGGAGAGACGCCACTGCTGTTACCGTCGCCATTGCTTGACCGGACCGTCGACTTGACTTGACCGAGTTCCGTCGTTGTGGGGCTTGGGGGGAGACGCCACTGCCGCTACCATCGCCACTACATGACTGGATCCCTGCTGATGCCGAGCCTCGATGTTGCCTTCCGCCGTTGACCGTCCGGGAACCTCCTGTTCCGGATGCCTGCAGACCGCTACAGATGGAGTCCGTGATGAAACCTGAGCTCTGTGCGGGCCGTTGCTTGTATTCTACTTGCCAGCCTGCCGCCTCTCCTTGGTCGAGGAAAATTTCTCCCCGAGGTTACTCGGGCGGATGTTTTGACTTAATCTTTTCTGAGTCCTTCCAGATATGGAGGTAAACGACCCTTTCGGTAATTGGAGGCTGCTGCCTCGTCTGACCTGTGCTCCGGCGGACTGATCCTTCTGATGTATTCTCAATTTCTTCTGAGCTAAATTGCTAGTAAATTATCATTTTGAAGTAGAATAATTGAATTGAATTAAATTAATATTTAAGCCTTAAGCGTTCCTCGAATGTGTCTTTCTCTCCTTAACCATACCGTAAGTGTTATTATTGAATATGTGATATTAATATGTAATTAAGGATTTATAGAATTGATTACTTAAATTCCGGCAAAGAGCCGATGGTTTTTGGTAGAGGTGGTCCAGTGGTTTAGAGCTGATTATAAATCAGCATTTGTTTTCTTTATGATAACTCCATTCTTAAGTAATTAATAAATTTGGATTTGAATTTAAATTGAGTTTTTATTTGTGTAGAAATTGTGTTGATATATGTATTTCAGCTTTTGGATGAGTTCTTAAGGTAAAAGTATTTTTCTGTTTATTTTGGGATTTTGCTTGGGTTTTCCGCAGATCATCAATTGGAATTTTTCCAATTGACGAGAGGTGTGTTTAGAACCTGGGTAGAGAAGTTTCCTGAGAAAGTTAGACTTTCTCGGTCAGGCGGGAATCCGTTGCGACTTCTGATGCCCTCGGAATTCCCGTCTTGACAATTGGTGCCTTTGACCTTCCCTCTCGAGCACCTGTTTTTGAAATTTTGTTTTGTATGGAGTTTTGAAATTGTTGAAAATTTTGGATATTTTGTTGAAACTGGGCCGATGGTATCGTTTGAATCTTGGTTTTGAGAGTTGCACACTTTTCTTGTTGAAAATTTGTATGCATTATTTATGAAATTATTGTAAAAAGTATTTGTGCAAAGAAAAATAATTTGATTTAAAATGTGTGAGATCTTGGTGAAGAATGGCACGGTTTAAAGAGAAAAATGCTTGGTGTACGATAAAAGTGGTTAAGAATACAGTTCTTGAAAAATTGTTTAAAATTTGAGAATTATAGTATGAAAATTATGAAACTATAGTATATAACTGATAAAAGTGAAAATTTGATTGAAGAATTATTTTAAAAATTGAATTTAAATAGTATAAAATGTTAGTGTGAGAACTTGTTTCGATTTGGAATTTTGAGGAACTCTTTTGTTTTTGATTTTGGTTTTTTGAGAGTATTAATGTGTGGGATTTTTGAATGCTGCTGTAATTTTACCTTCGAGCTCTGTTGAACAATTACCCCCAAAAATTGGGTCGGCAGTTTATCGAAACTCCGTGTGTTTAGTTTTGTTTTAATATGTGAGATTGAAAATCTTGGCCGAGAATGGAGGCCGTCTTCTGAATTTCATTCAAAAAAATAAAATAAGATCTGTGGAATTTGAAAAATTAACTGCTTAACTTAAATCTAAATCGAAAGTACACCTGTGTTTGAATGACAATTCTTAATTTTGTCTATACATGAATGTGACTACACGAATATGACTTGTATTATTGAAATAATATTTGAAAAATAGAATACATGATATTCAAAAGAAATATAGAATAAATTGAGCATATTTAGTGTGAAAAATATTGTGAAGTGAAAGAAATAAAAGAATTTCGTTGTTGATATGTGCAGAGTGGCACATAGCCAGATTTGGAAAAAATGGTGCAAAAGTTGCACGGAAATGAAATGAAAAATTCTATATTTATTTATTTATTATGATTTGTTAAGGGGTGTATAGTAAAGTGATATAAAGTAATAATACATGTTAAGTAGTTGACATTAAAAACAATATTTTAAGAAATATTCTAAACTTTGAAAAATTTGTGAAAACTTAAGAATTAATAAATTGATTATTTAAAAACTTGGCATTAATTAATTTGAAAATTAAATTTGATATATAAGAAAGATAAATGTAAATATTTGTTTTAAAAGAACTTTCGTTTTGAATTTTGAGAATTTTTTTTTGTTTCGGTTCAGAATTTTTGTTTGAGTTAATGTAAGGAGATTCGCTGCAAATAATTTTTATTTCAACGAGCACATTGAGCCCTTTTCCCAGAGAAAAAAAAAAGAGTGAAATTTTGGAGTTTGCATAGTCCGAGTCTCATGGATTGTTGATGGTTAAAAATGGATTTGAAATTTTGAACCGGAAATGATGGTTGTTTTTGAAATTTGATCGAAATATTTTGTAAATTGATTAAATGCTTAAATACTTGAATTTTAATAAATACTAAGATATTCAAATACTGAAAAATTAAATAGTTAAATGATTTGATTGTACATCCTGCTTTTAAAACATAACTGATTATGACATACAAAAATTGACAAACATGAAGAGTTTAAAAATAAAAATAATTACGTAAGAAAATTATTGTGTTGTATAGCTAGGAGAGCACACAATTTTGAGTTCTGTATGACAGACAGACTCGAGTTGATGGACCAAAATGTAAAATTGAGTTTTGATGAAAAAAAAAATAATAATAATAATATTAAATAAAGGTCCCTTGTGCTCACATAAATGAATCATCAAAACAAATTTGTTGTGAATTGTTTATGATAAATAAAAAAAAGAGTACATTTTATTACGGTAAGTGAAATGTATTGTGTATTATTATAAACTGAAATAGAACAGAAATAATTGATTACATACATGAGTTATTATATTGACACATATTGATGATGATATTTGCAAATGAAATATGGAATAAGTACACAAAATATAAAAATATATAAAGTGAAAAATTGTATAATATCAAAATGAAATGAATATACTGTGTCATTTCAATAATTCGGGGATGAGCCAGGAATTTTTTAAAAAAGGGGTAAATTTATGAAAAATGTTGACTTAAAATTAGAGAAATGACAGTTTTGACTTGAAAAATTGAATGATTTGTGGAATAATCGAAATATCAAAATAATAGAAATTTATAAATAAGAAATGAAAAATCTGGTTCCACAGTTATAGAGATAAATAATAATTTTATGAAAAATGATATTTTTGAAAAATCAACTTGTGAAAATGTGCTTGTGTGGGACTGCGAGCCATGTTTGTATATTTATTTATTTTCCCTGAGTGCCTGTGTGTGATTGTAATTGATTTGTCTGCCTCAGGATGATTAAATGAAATGAATGATTCTCCACTGGTTGTTTTCTGTCTCCTTGCTAAAATTTTGCATTCAAACATTTTTGTTAAATATTTATTTTCGTGTCTTGACCTTCCTAAGTTCTGTTGTGTTTTGTTGTGATTGCGGAAGTCGACCCGTGTTTCACTTGTTTGTGTTTTGTTGTATAATCTGAATCATGAACCGATTGTACTTGTTTGTGTTCGGTGTTTGTTGCTCATGATTGCCTCACAAACAATTTTGAGGAGTGTTGAGTTTCTTGGGTTGGAATTGACTTTCGTTTGTTTGGGATGTTTTTTAATGTCGAGTTGAACTATGGGATGGTTGATTCCCCTTAGTCGCTTTCGTGGGTCCCCCTTTGCACTCATCTGTATTTAATTTCGGTAGTAATGAAAAGTCTTGCTCAAAAATTTGCTTTCGGGAAAAACTTCTGATTGGAATATTTAATAAATTCCGTTTTGTGTCCAACGAGTTTGTGTTGAAAAGTTTGAAAATTCTGTCAGAATGAGTTGCTCGCAGTTGAGGTATTGAAAGATGAAATGTTGAAAATTTGAAAATATAATGTTGAAATATTAAATGAAATCGTGGAGAAATGTTTTGAAAATAGAAAAATGAAATGAGTTAATTTGAAAATATTTAGTGAGTAATATTAGTGTTAATAAATAAGTCGGAAAGTGACTTATTTATTAACACTAATATTGAATTTAAAGTTTGAAATGTGATTTCGGCCTCAGATTCCCTTGTTTCCCCTTTGTATTGAATGAGAAAAAAATATTGTTTTTGAAATTAATTACAAAAAGATATTGAAAGTTTGTCCTTGGCTCTTGTTTTTCGATCGAGTTTATTCCCCGGACTATAAGTTCTAAGAGCAGTGTTTCCATGAGCCGATTGTGAGCTGGCGCGAATGTGTGGGCGAAATTTTCTTTCCCCCCATTCGAGACGGTTTCTGCATGGTGCAGAGCGTTAATGAAATAATTTTGATGACGAATATGAAACACTTGACCTACTTCCGTTAGGTTTGGGTTCGAAATGTAGCTGTAGATTTTTTTGTTTGTGTAACTGATATGAAGTGAATGTCTTTTAACATCGAAAAATATATTGACTGAAATAAAAGAATAAGTGGTTTTGTGACCATAAAACGGAAGTGTGAAAATTAAAAGATAATTGCATTATGAAATAACTGAAATTGAGATATTTTAAAAACTTAGAATCATTTTGCGACTCCTATTGGCAATATGAAAATTAAAATTACTCTAAATTTAATTACAAATATAAAAGTGATATATGGAAAGTGAATCCACAAATAATTTAATACGAATTGAAATATTTCAAAGGTTATTTAATGTTTTATTTACTGAAAATGTGGAACTTGTTAGAGTAAAGAAACTCTAGGATAATTACGAAAATATAAGAAACATTGAGAATGTGTTCCACAAATTGAATTAAAATGAAATAAGAACATTTTAAGGGTTTATTTTCTTAATGTGGAAATCTAGAAAGAGTCAATGAACTCTAATATATTTCGAGAAATGTTGAATTTTTAAGTTGGATTCCACAAATTAATTTACTTGATAATAATTTTGAATTTTACTTTAAATATTTACTTTCTGAAATCCATACTCAAAAATAATTTGATTTGAATTTAAGAATTTTAATTTGAAAACTTAATGATTAATTATAATATAAATAATGGATTTCATTTAATTTTGGAGTTACGCATTTGAATTTTTTTTTTGCACTTAATAAATTAATATTGAGAGTTGGTGCAAAAGTGAAAGAACATTGAGAAAAAGATTTTTTCTTTGAATGATTGAATTTTGTCCTTGACTTCAAATAATCTGATTACATTTTTGAAAGGCAACTTAAACTTAAATTTTAAAGAAATTTATTGAATTTGAAAAGAATTTAATGAAATTAAATGGAAATTAGTGAATTTTGAGATGACACTTATTTATTTAGAAATGTTTGAAATTTTGAGAAATTGGTACTTTGGTGATTTGTTATTTACAAATATTTTAAGATTTTGGTAATAATTAGAAATCATAAAATGGTTTAAGAAATTTGAAATTTTGATCTGTGGTTTTGATGCTCTGGTTGGGGAGTGGCGAAAAATTTGTTTTGGAATTTTAAGAGATTTTCTTTTGGTGGCAAAGCTGGGTGAACTTCATGAGAATAGAAGAAAATAATACATAAGAAATGATTATTACAAAAATATGTGGATTGAAGTTCAAATTTGATTTTCGTGCCCGTGCCTGTAGAGCACTAATGAAATTGAGGCAATTGTTATTTACGAAACCAAATATTTTATTTCGGTGTGTTCCGGTGGGGACAAAAATTTTTTTGGCATTTTCTCCGTGACACGGTTGGTTCTCGAGACCAAAATAAATTGCATATTATCGTGTTGTACATAAATTGAATTTAATATAAAAACTGTGTTTTTTTACTTGTGTTTTGGGATTGTGGAATTGGGCAACCTTGCTTTAGGCCTTTTTCGGAACTTTTGCCCTGCAGGTGTTGAGTGTTGGCCGCATTCTGATCTTGTAGGTGTGGTAGTGTGGACGTCCGCACACTGCCTTTCTGCTAAATTTTATCTAAATTGCGGACGACAACTTGGAGCTGGTTGTCTGTTGCTTCGGGGATGTTCCAATTTCCATTGTGTGGTAAAAAGAAAATGATTTTTGGAGTGAGAAGTGTATATAAATGTGTTTTGTGGAGTAAGACCTTCCCTTACTTCCACATTTGTATTCTTGTCGAACGTCAAATTGAACCACCATGAAGGAATAAACGTAGCCTTATGCAAATCACAGTACCGGTAGAAGAGAAAGTCATATACAAATGATTAAATTTTCGTAAGTATCTGGTCAAGTGACACCCAGCTCCGGGTGACAAAGACTAGGAAACGGCTCGTCCCATAAATGCTGTCAGTAACGATTCGCAGCAACTGAACTTACTTTCGAAAAAGTGAAGACATGAGACCTCGAAGACGTCAGCGAGCTATATACCGGAAGTTAACTGCTGCAGAACAAGATCGTACCCTGCACCTGCCTGACCTGGGTTTGTCGATTCGTGCAATTACCATTCGTGTTAGACACGACATAATTACCATACAACGATGTGACACGATGGAAGCAGGGACATAAGAGAATACGCAGAAGAGGAAGTGTATCGAACAGGCTCAGGACAGAGCGCACACACTGGCAGATTCGCCGAACGACTCGTCGAGATTCGTTCTCAACAAGTGATTTCCGAACCTGGCACCACAACGGTTGTACGTGCGTGCACACAAACGATTCGCAACAGGTTGCATGAAGCTACGCGCACGATGGTTAGCCACTGGGGTGCCATTAAGCGCTCAACACAGGGATGCACGTATGGCATGGCGTCGTCATCATCGCAACTGGACCAATGAGCGGCATTGGGTACAGTCTACGGATAAATATCGCTTCTGCTTGTGGAGGAATTACAGTAGTCGACGAGTGTCGCAACTTCCCGCGGAAAGCCACTTTCCAGCCCATATCACCGAGCGTCACACAGGTCCCAATACATGCATTATGGTTTGGGCCTGTATCATGTTCGATCAGCGGACAGCTCTGGGGCACATTGTAGGTAATCTAACAGAGGACTGGTACGACAAGCAAGTTATGACACCTATGGTTCGGCCTCTGATGCAGTCCGTGCAACGAACAGTGCTCCAGCAGGACAATGCCTCACCGCACACAGCACGGCTAATTCTCGACAGCCTGAACGGAATTCGCATCGTTCCTGGCCGGCATCATCGCCGGATCTCTCTCCCATTGAACATATGAGGGCCCTCATCGGACGTCATATTCGCCGAGAACCACCGGTAAGCACCGTAGAAGTGTATGGGGGTGACTCTGGGACAAAATGACTATGCCATTTTGTATCCAGAGTCACCCCATACACTACCCTTTCCTCCATTTTTTTAAAAACCAGAACAACCTCTAAAGACCAAAAATGCATAAAATCATTCAAAATTGCATAAAATCATTCAAAAATGCGTATTTTAAAAAAAATCAAGAGAGTTTTAGGACTCTAAAATTTAATACATTTTGACTTATATTTAAGTCATATAAGACATTATTGAGACCATATCTATCAAAATCTTTGAATATATGAAAGAAAATAATATCAAATATATTAGAGATGATATTAAGATAAATGCGTGAAAAAAAGAGGACTTCCAAATGAATGGAAGCCCTCTAATATCTTAAAAATGCTCTGTTTTTAAAGGGCGGTGCTGAGACCCCCCTTTTTTTATAAAATTAAAAAGAATTATAAAAATATGTCAAAATTAAAAAAGAGGCAAGTTTAGATAACACGATCCTCAGATTTATCCTCAGATAGGATCGCCTCAGATATCTTTTTTAATGACTATAATAAAGAAGAATATAAAATCTAAAGAATATCAATTAAATTTAGGAAAGATAAAAAAGAAATGACAAATAATATACTCTATATAATAATAAATTTTCAGGTGGGGAAGCATTACCCCCACCTAAATATGATACAATTAATCTTTAAAAATTATTAAGCTTTCTCTAATTCATATTCGTATTTATCATCAATCATACCCGAATATTTAAATATATATCTTCCTTTATTGATTTTATATATTGATTCATCTGAAAGTTTTCCATGTTTATTCGCAAGGTAATACTCTTTTTCTTCATCATCTAACTTTACGATTACTGAATCTCCATATTTTGTATTAATTTTTCTCAATGATATCAGATCATATTTCCCTGGATATAAATCTTTTAATTTAAACGTTTTGGGATAACCTCTAAGTCTATTGAATTCTTCCATTCATTAGTAAACATTTTTATAAATATAAATTCACCCTGAGGAATCTAATCATAATAGAATAAGTTCTTTGAAATAACATATAAAACTCCTATTCCATTCAATTTAATATTGTCATTTTCTTCCTTTTCAATTAATACAGTCATCCTTTGAAAACTTTCTGATAATAGTTTTTTAGTATGATCATATTTTAATAAAAGTATAATCATATATTTAGTATGATCATATATTAAATTCTTCTTTATATTTATCATAGTCTTTAAAAAAGATATCTGAGGCGATCCTATTTTGGGATCGTGTTATCTAAACTTGCCTCTTTTTTTAATTTTGACATATTTTTATAATTCTTTTTAATTTTATAAAAAAAGGCGGGGGTCTCAACCCCACCCTTTACAAACAGAGCATTTTTAATATATTAGAGGGCTTCCATTCATTTGGAGGTCCTTTTTTTCACGCATTTATCTTAATATCATCTCTAATATATTTGATATTATTTTCTTTCATATATTCAAAGATTTTGATAGATATGGTCTCAATAATGTCTTATATGACTTAAATATAAGTCCAAATGTATTTAATTTTAGAGTCCTAAAACTCTCTCGATTTTTGATTTTTTTAAAAATACGCATTTTTGAATGATTTTATGCATTTTTGAATGATTTTATGCATTTTTGGTCTTTAGAGGTTGTTCTGGTTTTTAAAAAAATGGAGGAAAGTGTAGTGAATGGGGGTGACTCTGGATACAATATGAAATAGTCATTTTGTCCCAGAGTCACCCCCATACACTACTCATCGTAGTCAAACTGCTTGTCGCAGTGAAAGCTGCTTGGCCAGGATTACCTCAATCAACCATTGATAACCTCATCTGTAATATGCCTAGTCATTTAGCATCCCGTGTAGCTGCCAGTGGGGGCCACAGTCTTTACTGAGGGCCAACGGCCGTACCGTGCTGAAAACACCGGTTCTCGTTAGATCACCGAAGTCAAGCAGCATCGGGCGCGGTTAGTACTTGGTGGGTGACCACCTCGGAACACCGCGTGCTGTTGGCCATCTCGGGTGCGGTATCCCCGTGGTTTGCGCGCTAGATTTGCACGCTACCACAAATGCCGCCGTGTTCATGCGGAGTACGATCACGTTAAACATGTGGGTCCGTAAGTCCTTTCGAGAGGTTGGTGGTAGGGGAAGGAGGGTACGGTCCCTGTGGATGCCTCCCCCACTGGGTTCCGGTCTAAATTGGGTGGCACTTCCCGGCCGTCCATACAGTTACCTTACACCTTTCTGGTAGGTCGGACGGCCTGGGTCTCAACAACAACAACAGTCTTTACTGAATAAACATATTTGTTTTGCATATCTTTGAATGTTCTTTTAATCATTTCTATATGACTCTCTCTTCTGCTGGTACTGTGATTTGCACATGGCTACTTGAATTCCTTAATTGTGTTACAATTTCACTTTTGACATGTGCATTTAAATGAAGCTCAGAATAATGAGTGTATTTTTAAATGTTTAAATCAAAAATTTAAATGTTGCTCCTTTTGAAATGGAAACAGCTCTTTCTACAATGAAAGTTAAATAATTTAAATATTATTTCTTTTGAGATGGCAACATCGGTTTCTACAATAGAAAAATTAGATTTGAAAATACAACAAAGAAAATAAATGTGTCATGCAAAAGTTCTCAAAAAAAATTCCACTTCCAAATCATATATAAGAAATAAAAATTTATATCTGATTGCAGCCAAAAGAGGGGGTAAAATATGGCAATGTATTCTAAATCATCATGCAATACCACAAATCATTTGATGCCATAAGTTCAGCGCTAGCCTTGACAGAAAATCTTCTTATTTTAAAAGGATTTCAGCGGTTACACTTAAGTTTATTGTAATATAGAGAGATAATCCGTTGGTGTTAGTATCATTAAAAAAAAATTAGCATTTTATAATATAAATAAGAAACACACTCAAACAAATTTACTTTCATATAATACATACATAATTAATCCGGTACATAAATATAACCTCAAAACTACTAGATTAAGAATATTCTTCAAAATTACACTTCTTAACTAAAACGAATGACAAAAAAGGTTTATTTTCTTAAAAGCAACTTTATTAACTTCTTATCTGTTACCCATGAATATATCGTCACTTGTTATATAAAAATGGCCATTTTTAAGATAATATGATTAATGATGATGAAAAAATATAAACTAACATAATTGAATAGTATTAAAAGGTTTTATCATGAACAAAATCAAAATGCCAGTATTTTATTTGCCGTAAATGATTAAATAAGTAATCGGTTAGCGCTGACAAGAATTTAACATTTTTAAATTGAGTATTCGGCTAATCTTGCATGCATTTCAGCTTGCATAAACAGTAAAAGTGTAAAATACTAAGATAGTATTTGATAACTTTTATTTTAGAAGATTAATCTTGTACTATCAAAAATGTAAAGGAACGCAATAAAATGGAAGGAACGTAACAAAAGGAACTAAGGAACGTAATAAAATGCATAACACATCTAAAAGTGATAAAATGAAGTAAAGTTTTATTGACATTTTAAACTGTTAGTTTATTTGTATTGTAGAATAAACACACTTAGCATTTCAATAATTGTACCGTTCAATAAGATAAAGATACTTTATGTTACCGGATAAGATAAAATTGAGTTATGTATTTAAGCACAAATACAATAACACTGCTCATACAGTAACACAGCATAGCTGTTTTGAGGATATACTCGATCTCTTTCGTCAGATAGTCAACAATCCCGAAATCTAAAAGAAAGAAATTGAAAAATATAAAAGAAACGTAGGAGGCATGTATCGTGGATGTAAGGACAAATCGTGGATTAATGTTCCACGTGAGAGAATCAATCAGTAAACGGAAGGCAGAACATACTAGTAAATCCGAACATAGAACTAACCCACGAGATTAGAGTGGGGAAAAAAAAGCCTGGAGAACACAAGACACCGGAGTCCCAACATTGTATATTAGTTGTCTAGCACTTAGGAAGGGGATCCAGTGTACAAATGAAGCAGCTATATTCTGCATTGTTATTATATTTGTGCCTGAATACTTTGGTTAATTTTTCTTAAATGTTCTATTTATTTGTTTCGAATTTTAAAAAAGCATACTTGTTCTTGATGCCAAGTCAAAGAAGGGAAATCTTTGCAACTTCCCAGTCAATGCAAAATATAAATACAACCAAGCTCACATAAATAAAATTTGCTTACAGAGAAAAACAGGTTGCAACTACGTAAGATGCGGATATTTCATCATTCAGAAATTTGGACTCAACCTTGTATCCTGAGTTTACACTCGCGATTCTAGAGTACAAATAACAGTATACAGTTTAAAACAGCTATCTCCCACGATCACTGAACAACTGTTAGGTGCAGTAAAACAGCAATTTTAAAATACTATTTTACAAAATAGCCGATAAGATTCTCAAAACACTGAGTTATGTCACAGTTCAATGTAGCCAACGGCCGTACCGTGCTGAAAACACCGGTTCTCGTTAGATCACCGAAATCAGGCAGCATCGGGCGCGGTTAGTACTTGGGTGGGTGACCACCTGGGAACACCGCGTGCTGTTGGCACGTTTCGGGAGCGGTAACCCGGTGGTTTGCGCGCTGAATTTGCACGCTGCCACAACTCCGGCCATCCAATCTGCTGCTCTGAGTCCTAGGACGAGCCGGGTGGCTTGGGCTTTCGACGCTGCCACAACTGCCGCCGTGTTCATGCGGAGTACGATCACGTTAAACATGTGGGTCCGTAAGTCCTTCCGAGAGGTTGGTAATAGTGGAAGGAGGGTATGGTCCCTGTGGATGCCTCCCCCACTGGGTGCCGGTCTAAATTGGGTGGCACTTCCCGGCCGTCCAAGCAGTTACCTTACACCTTTCTAGTAGGTCAGACGGTCTGCGTCTCAACAACAACAACAGCAGTTCAATGTAGTTTCCCGGCCGTCCAAATAGTTGTTCAAGTTCTCAGGATGAGTCGGACGGTCTGGGTTTTCAACAGTTCAATGCAGTTCGCATCACGCCAACTCCGCCTCAAATGAGTGATGACTTCTTTTATAGACTCACTGTAGAAACTTCTAGAAATATCTCATATTTTGTAGAATATTTGTTATATCTACGCTTTTTTCCAACATTCGGAAAGTCTCCAAATGTCACCAAATTGGCGATAAATCTCTGAATCTGTCAAACCCCCAGAACTTTAGCACATGGCAACCCGAGATTCATGTCATAGGGACGGCTGCATGTGTTGGTGTTTTCTCCGTCTGGTTTTTAATAGGGACTCCATTATTTATCAAATGCAAGATTTATCAAATTTATCATCCTGGACTGATGATCATGCATAATATCCGGTAAATTTGATTAATTACGTACGATTTATCATATTTACCACTACGAACTGGCGAGAATGCATAATCACCGGTGACTGTGATTAATTTTCAATATATGAAATACATTTATCCAACTACCAAAATGATTGGCGATTATGCATAATAAATGGCGATTATGCATAATCTCCGGATTTATCACTTGTACCGTAACATATATATCCACTGGTACTATAGTCTTTTCCACTATAATTACAGCAGAACTAACTTTTACCTAGCTCAGATTTGCATTAAAGTGCAACTAGATATCTTAACGACAAGTTCATTACACTATATTTTTATACAGATTAGCAGTCTGTTCAGAAAATGGTTAAATAGTACTACTGAAGATCATAGGTTCATATTTATCCAGGTATCCATTGTTAAGGGCAACTGGGGGTTTATGCCGATAAAAGAAAACCTCTAGTTCAAATATTCATTCCAGCGTGACCCCAACCATTGGGACACAGTGAACTGAACCATTCACCGCACAGTGTCCTAAGATTGTCTGCCAAGTAGTAACACTAGTCGCCAACGGTTTTGAACGTTAATTGCGAAAATATCATACGATCATTGGAAAGAAACGAAACTCGGCACTTTTATACACCTAGAAGATAAAGTACAACTTCTTTTAACCTATAGCTTAAAATTTCTTGGGCGCAATTGCAAAGAACTCATATCCCAATCGCGATTCGATCAAAGGTCTCATATTGCCCAGAAAACGATATATGCATTCAACTTTTGGTGCGATTTAAATATCTTTCCTTCTGTATTTAAAGCAGATCTTAAAATATATTAAAAATACATATTTTATGTAAAAAATAGTATTTTAGCTTTAATTAAATTAATAGTTTGTAATAAATCAACAAAAATATTCATTTGAATTCAAAATATTATTTTTGAGCCTGTCATGACATGCAATTAAAAAGCATCAAAGCAAAAATGCATTTTAAAGAGATTCTAATTAATTTCTCAATTCAAAATACAGAGAAAAAAATCATATTTTCGCAGTCACAAATATTGCAGTTCATAAATAATTTCATTTTATTATATAACAACTTGAAATGAAAGCCTCATATAAATTATATTTTCAGACATAAATCATTTGAGGAATTTTATTCTAATTAATTAGTATCGTTTGCCGAAATTTAATCCAAAGTTCTTAAAAATATATTTTACATACAATTTAAAAACCCTGAAATATTTCCTTATATACATCGTATACTTATATACACAATTAAGCATATTGAATAAGTGATTTTTTATGTTATGAAAAGCTAAAAAATAGAAAATAAAAAACACTTATTTTTCCATAATATTTTCCATTAAACCTTTATTCATGCTTTCATTAATTATTCACTACTAAGATTAACTCTGTTCTCGTGTTTTTCTTTTCCCCCAAAAAAAGGTTTACTATCATAATTTAATAGAATTATGATGTTTTACAAAAGTATAAAAAATAATTGATGTATATTTTTACATAATCATTGTTAAAAAAATTGCTATCAATGACAAGCAATTACAACATATGAAAATTGTTTTTAGTTTGAACTTTCATAATAAATTGTTAAAAATTTATGACGAAAAATTGTAATCGTTTCTTTTTATTTTTTTTTTCCTTTTTCACATGAAAAATATTTCTAAGTTGTATTTATGCAAATTCTCATAAAAAAATTATATTGATATGAAAAGAAAACTTTACAAACTTACAAATTATGATATGTACAACATATGACTATATTAACAAGTGACTAAATTTCTATACTCTGGAACCATAAAAATTTTATGCGGGTAGTACATATGTATACTTTCCAGACCGACATTAAATTTTCTTCCTATATTCCATAAAGCATTAATTTAATATTTATAGCATTGCAAAATCTACTTCGACAATAAGAGCTTGCAATTTCGCCCCAGTAGCTCAACGGTAGAGTATCGGGTGCCCAGTTCGAAAATCTAAGATTCAGTTCCCGGTTCGGACACCAAAGCTCTTTACAATAGCGCTCGAACAAATTAAATATGTAGATTTGTGCAAAGATATCGGAGGTCTAAAAGGGACCCTAGTACGACTAGTAGAAATTCAGTGCACTCTGGTATAGTGTGCGCTGATTTCAAATTGAGAGGATAACGACTACGCAGGAAGCCCTGAGGATAAAAATATCATCAGGAGGATAAGTCTGAAAGTGGCCCTAGTATGACTGAAATATGGAGAACCGATTTCAAATTAGGAGGACAACGACCACACAGGATACTATCCTGGATAAAAATAGTAGTTTCAGGAGGCTAACATGAGATCAAAATAGCAGGAGGTGGTCAGTCAGATTCTCAGTTGCACGCCAATCTGACATTAGATAGTGGAGGATGCAGTGTCCACTTCAACAAGAGGAAATTGCAATTTCGTCCCAGTAGCTCAACATTAGAGAGTCGACTGACCAGTTTGAAGATTCAGGATTTGATTCCCTGTTGAAAATAACTCGAGAACAACTTATCGTAGATGTGGGGCATATACTTTATTTTTTTTTCAAACACTCATTTAGGCATCAGATTTAAGTATATATTTTGTTCTTACAGATATTCATGATTTTTGGAAATTATCCATTCGGAAATAATCCTAGCTATGAATAGTTACAAACTTTAATAACTGGCGCATTTACTTGTATAAAATCGTTATTTTTACGAAACGCTTATATTTATATATTTAGTGTTGCATCCGTCCTAAAACCCCTTTATTCTTGCACATTATCTGTGTATCTAAATTCTGTGTCTACGTAGCTACAATATTAATTATTTTAAATGATCACTAATATTTGCTTATTTCTAGAACGAAGCCTAATTTTAATGTATGTAGAATGTAAACAAATCACATTATAACATGAGTAGTATAAGAACTGCTGAATTTTTTAGCGCAAAATTTAGCTCTGGAGTCTGGAATATAAGTGATAAGGATGAACTTTTCATTGATTTTACATAGAAAAACAGACGATTTTATAGCATCGTCTTTTTTTAAGTTTTATGTTTCCAAGTAAAATATATTATTGTAGTACTGAGATAATTAAAACAATATCACCGCTAAATGATATTTTAGAAATTTAGAGATTAGAGATTTAGAGGTGTTTAAATAAAATTGCATTTCAATTGGAAAGTGTATCATAACCAATGCTTTATGCATGATTAATCTCACTTGTTTTATTTTCTCACGAATTGGAAGAATGAAGATGCGATAGGTTAAGTTTCTCAAAACCCTCCCGAAGTCCCCACCTGGGACATTAAAGGCTGAAACTCGATTATGGGGCAGAACCTTACTGGGCAAATTTCAATTGAGACCACTATTTTCGGCACTAAGAAACTAAATAAAACTTATAATAAAAATGATGTGGCTTAATTTTTTAAGAGTGTTAGGTATCTCCCTTGTCTTTGACAGGCTTGAGTACTAGTTTTACTATTTTTTTCCCAAAATCCGTAAGCAATTTGATAAAAGATTAGTATATAAAATACATTTTCAGCATAAACAGTATAAAAACATTATTTTACATTCATCAATTGCAAAATCTACTTAAGGAAAACGTTTTGTTTCTTTTTAGAAATTTATCTTACCATATATACATAACTTTTTTATATACATAAATTTTTATATACAGATAAATTACAATATTACTCTGGTTATATTTTTCTTTCTCTTCCACGTTTTTATCTCCATTCCTTCATGCAATAATATACTTAATATTTTTTCTTATAACGTTTAACAATTTATATTTTATCTGATTACTGTCTACAGGAAATTTGCCGAGGCGAAACAAGAAGCATTTTATTTTGTGTCATTTTTCTTTTATTTCGTAATATGTAGTTGCTGGGTAAATTAAATTTGCAATTGAGTAAATTAAGAAGATTTAGATTTTAAATATTTCTGAAAATATAGAATAAAGAAATCCTCGTTAAATAAAATATAATATTTTGAACAGCTAAAATACATAATATTTTGAACACAATGATAATGTTATTTGTTACACCTAATGAGTGCACATGACTTATTAAATGCAATGGTGGTTTCTACGTATATCTTTAGCTGTTAAATCTATAAGTAACTACTTGATAGAATAGCTAGATTCTAGTACCCATAAATTTTGGTGCATATAGAATCCAGTTCCCAGCTAGATTCTATAAGTACCATTTTATATACTCAATACAACACTTCAAGCAGTGCATAAGGGAATACGGCATATGCTTAAAAGAAGCCGGTTGGTCCAATAGACGTATCAGTTGCCATCTATGGAAACTAACACGTCGGAATGATATGGTAGTTAGGTTTTGGTAGCAGTGGATCATATAAGGCACATGCAATCTTTGCAGATGCTCAAGACGTCCTCGACAAATTGCTCAAGAAGATCGTGCACTAAAGAGAGAAGCCACACCAATGGATTCGCTATCAGACATTCAAAAGCATTTGCCATCATCCATGCATCCTACATCAAGAAATACTATTCGGAGACAACTGGAAGAATGTGGCATTAGGACGTCCATTATGGCGCCTTCCAGTGACCCCTCAAAATAGGTAGAACGGTCTGAATTGGTGTCGAGCCCGGTCAGAGTGGACAGTGTCTATTGGAGTCATGTTTCCCTTAGCCACGAATCTCGCTTCTCTCTCAGCACAATGGCTCAGAAGGTCCTAGAAAAATTGCTCAATAATATCATGCACTCACGAGAGAAACCACGCCCACATCAATAGCGTCGCTATCAGACATTCGAAGGCATTTGCAATCCTGTATGCACCATGTAACAAAGGAAGAAGGCAGAACTTTCAGAGACAGATGGAAGAAGATGGTATTATGTGTCGACGTCCATTAAGGCGCCTACCACTTACCCCTCAAAATAAGTAGAGCCGTCTGAATTGGTGGCGAGCTCGGTCAGAGTGGACAGTGTCTATTTTTGGCGTGTTTCCCTTAGATACAAACCTCGCTTCTCTCTCAGTGCTACTGGCCGCAGCATGCGCGTGTGGTAGATGACTGGACAGCTTTTAGATTCCGCATTGGTTGTTAAGAGGCACACGGTCATTACACGCAGTATAACGATCTGGGGACCCATCTTTGGTGGCAGTCCGTCTTTCCTAGACAAATCCAATAGTCACTTCTGCAAGCCAATCTGACGGTTTGTTTGTACTTCGACAACATTTTTAAGCCGAGTGTTTTGTTTATGTTGTCAGTCCGCCCAGGTTTCATTTACCAAAAATACAACACTCGACCACGTGCTTCACGACTTTCTGAGCAACGTTTTCGATGATTTAATATCCTCCCCATTGCCATTCAAATTCCCAGATCTATCACCAATAGAACGCGTCCAGAATATGGTGGGACGCCAATTGCAGCCTTCTCGGAATACACTGAATTGGCTGACCCGTTGCAATGTTTGTGGCAGAATCTTGAGAAGAAGGACATAAGCAACTTAATTAACTCTATTCCGCACCAAATATTTGCTTATATAACTTCCAGGGAGGGAATTGCCAGTTACTAAAATGTCATCCGCTTATTTCCACTATTCCATAATAAAATGTTTTGCGTTCCTGCATTATAATCATTAATATATTTCCTCAAACGATACATACATGCCATGTTTCACGGATGTAGCTATATTCACATGCATTTAATTATCCGGGACAATATTTTTATAGGGGTCCGGGGTTTTACAGTCCGGGACAATATTTTTATATTATATATAGAGCAGCATATTAATCTATAGGATTATAATTTCGTTAAATATATTTATATTTTTGTTTCAGATGGCAAAATAAAGGAAGAGTGTTAATGGGTCTTAAAAATATGTCTACGTCTGCTACGGTAACCATGGCAATCTACCTACAACTTGAGAAGAGCGCAAAGTATTTATATACTTTTTCACTTGTTCATTAATCATAAAAAATAGCAGGTTTATGACAAAATATATTTTTCATTTTTGTTATATAAAACTAAAATTTCGTAAATATGCTTCCAAATTATGTATCTCCTAAAATACATATTCGATTTCAATGAAATGATTATAATATATGACACTTAATCAAGGGAATGTTTGTAAAGAACCGTCCTGCCTCAACAGGGAATCGAACCCTGGATCTCCGAATTGGCCAGCCAACTCTCTACCTTTGAGCTACTGGGACGAAATTGCAAACTCTTATTGTCGAAGTGGACTCTGTATTCTTCACCCTCTAATGTCAGATTGGCGTGCAACTGACAATCTGATTGACCATCTTCTGCTATTTTTACCTCAGGTTATCTTCGTGATACTACTACTTTTACCCAGCTTAGTATCATGCTTGGTCGTTATCCTCTCAATTAGAAATCGGCGCTCAATCTTTCAGAGTCCACTGAATCCGTACTAGTCTTACTAGGGTCACTTTTAGATCTCCGATATCCCCGGTCGTGCAACTAGCTACTCTAAACCTACTATGTGAGTCGCACGGTCTGGGGTCTTCAGATCTCCGATATCAATTAATTTTACTGCTCTCAATTAATTTTGATCAATGAATCCCTTTATTTCATTCTTATTAACTTATCTGGACTTTCCCTCCATATTTTCTGTTTAAAGAAAAAGCTATGTTAACTGTTCTAATTTTCTCGGTTCTTTCTTTCGCTTTTGACCCTTTTTATTTGTATTTTTCTATTTTTTTTAATTTTATTCTAATTTTCTGTCTCTGTTCTTTATGTGCCTATTTTTTTCCCTTCTCATATATTTTATTTTTATATATTTTCTAAATTTTACTTTTAAAATCTTCTTTATAATATTATTCTTTATTTTATTTATCTTAATTATTTTCTATAATTTTAATCTATTTTTCATTATTTTAATATACCTCACTCTAAATTTTATTTTTCAATGATCTTTTTATCTATATTCCCAGTAACCCTTTTCCCATTTTTGGAAAATGGACGTACTTGTCAAGTTCAAATATAATGTAAAATTGTCTGTTTAACCACAGGATTTTTCATGAATTGTTATCTTTTTAGACCTAAATAAATGTTCGTTTGGCGGGATGGTAGGCCTTGGGTGCCTCCTGAGTGCAGCAGGTATCCTTTCCCGGCCGTGCAGCTAGCTACTCTAAACCCACTATGTGAGTCGCACGGTCTGGGGGAATCATCTCCGACATTTTTGCACTAACCTACAGGATTGATTTGTTCAGGCGTAGTTGTAAAGAACCTTGCTGACCCAACGGAAATCGAATCTTGGATCTCCGAACTGGCTAGCCGATGCTCTACCGTTGAGCTACTGGGACGAAATTGCTAGCTCTCATTGTCGAAGTGAACTCGGCATGTTTTTGTTTCACATTTTATCCTCTTCACCTGATTGTGGAACACACAAAATTAAAAAAAAATAATTTATTTTTGTATGACTCTTATGGCGCTTATAATTTGAAACAGCTTCACAAACATAGTACATGTTTTTACTACGTAATCTTTGAAATTATTGGTGTACTCCCAGATTATAAGAATGAACCCAGATTTCTGGGAAAATGAGACGTTTATTTACAAGCACAGCGTAAACAGAAGCAATATAAGCAAATAGATCGAAAACTATTGTCATAAGATAAATTGTCCTTACCCAAAATTTACTCTACCAGGACTTACCTTTGATGCCTTCACTGAGGGTGGAGTATGGAAACTCCGGTTCACGAGCGCAAGAGAATAACACTTACGACATAAAATAATAACTTTGATTAAAATTGATCAATTCTTTTAATTTCATATATATAAATCTCTTGATTATTCTTAAAGTTACTCATAAATTCATTTTAATGACACATATATCTATAACAACTATTTAAGTAGCACATATATTTATAACAAATTATTTAAGTGACACATATATTTATAACAAATTATTACTATATACCAAAAATATATGTAGTTCTTGTATTTTAAATATAAAAGTTCATTACTAAGATTGGAGTTCTTACTCCAGTATTGTTAAATATTCGATATGTATTATGTGTCTTCCGTAATCATTTAACAGATGAAATTGCATAAATACCTCATATTTGTTTGTACTTTGATACTTAGTGATATTAGATAACATAATTTGCTGGATGCCTGCGTATACTTGCTACGCCACTTGCATTCACTATGCACATACTCATCACATTGATGATCCACGTAGGAGATTTTTTTTTATATTCTTAAATTTAAGTGCTTTTAGGACGTTGTCGAATATTGCATCTCTCGAAACTTCTCGAAAACTCTGGAACCACTTTTTTCCTTTCCCCTTGTGGTGTCATACCACCTCTTCTGGTTTGTTGTTGGTGATGGAGGGGATGCACGCTGTTTACTTTATGTGTGCGTTCTCATTGGTTTTCGTGGCTGCATTTAAAGTGCTTATTAGCATCTGTATTGACATTGTTATTAATTGGCATCTGTAATTGAAATGTCAACATGTCGTGCGACAACTATCTCATAAGATCATTAAACAACTGTGAGGTATAGCAACAGATATATTATACTCAGCTAATTAAATACTCAGCTAATTTTAGAAACATATACTATTCTCAAAATGTTGATGTATCTCACAATCCAATGTGGCATATATCACGTCAACCGCTCTAACTGAGAGATGACTCCTTTTATACTATACTTTCAGCAGAAACATCTAGAAGGGGATCGTTTCTCGTAGAATATTCGTTATTTCGGGAAGGTTCTCGAACAATCGAAATGTCACCCAAAGTCGCCAAATTGGAGATAAATCGCCAAATCTGCCTCATAAAAGAGCTTCTAGTGAAGATATTTTGACAAATTATTTTGACAAAATAATGACATGATATTTTGACAAATTTAGAAACATGGCAAATGTCTTCATGACTATGAAAAACAATAGTTTTTCACTGATTCGTTACAGTTACTAAAATGTGGATTATAGTTAAAATATGTTACATTTTATTGAACATTAAACTTACTTTAGAATTATCATGAGCAACATATTTTATTTCTTCTATTTCTTTACATATAATAGTTTACGCTATATGATAAACTTTATTTTTCAAAGGACACCAGCAATTAATTACATGAAATTAACAGAAACCTAGCAATATAAAATACAAGAAAAGTAAAAAGCAACTCTAGACACTTATTCATGTAATGTAAGATTAGAAATTCTGTACGGCACTTTAAAATAACATTTTTAAAGCTTAAATCTCCCAGTATTTCCTCACAAGCATGCGGCCACATGCTGTTTTTGCATTAAATATTTTATCCTCGGTTAAAATACACTCTTGAATTAATTTGCTGTTGTATAATAAACTGAGCTTATAAAAACAATGGGCGCTGTCAACCGTTTTTTGCCGTTGTCATTACCTTCAATCTTTTAGATGTTTCTTATATAAAATTCTCTCTTACGCTCTGGCTAATATTATTAAAAGAAAAGAGAAATTCGTATGTAAATGATCGGAACAAGAAGTGTGGTGGAAAATATTTTTCCCTCAGGGAATTTTCCGAATGCATGCAAATTATTTCAAAATTGCATTGAGTTCTGTGATAAGAGAAAATTCTTAACAAAATTAGATTATATTTTATAGTTGGGACAATTTAATTTAGGTTATAAGTTTGTTAAATTTATTAGTGTATTGCTTTATAGAGAACGTTATTTCTTTATATATAATTTTGTATTAGAAATTGTACGAAATATTTTATTTTAATTATAAAGTGTCTCGTAATGAAACCTGCAATTTGCTTATAACTAAATGTAATAAAGATAATACAGTTTTAGGCATGTGGATACATGAAAATATAATATTTATCTATTTATCTATTCTAGTACAATATTTTTCTATCCAAATATAATAGTTATCTATTTAAATCTAAACTCAAAAAATCTGATGTGGGCAGCACATGACTTTCCTTATATAATGCAATGAATTTACTACTTTTACAGTAAAAGTAAATAGGTTATTCTTATAGTGGATACTTATATTCTTTCCAAGATTTTATCCATTTGGCGAGATGTTCGTTAATTTAGCAACATTTCAAAAAGTCGCCAAGTTGGCGACATTCCGCCATTTATCGCATGATATTACATATGATAAGTGAACATGTTTCTCAACAGTTAATAATTTTTTATGTTGTGGGATTTTTTTATAAATTTATATGAAAAATGTGAAATATCTCGAGAATAGTTCGTGATAGCGTCTAAAAGTTTTTGTCAATCGTTACATAAGATATGTCTATTTGCGTAACTTTACTAATGATTTTGATTGTTAATGAATTTTTTAAAATTTCACTCGAAAATTTAGAGTAGTTCTGAACTTTCGATTGTGTTTAAAAGCAATAGGCTTCCAGTATTCACGAATTGTAAGTTTTGTTTCAAATTTCATTCGAATCGCTCCATTTGTTCGTGAGATATCGTCTCCACAGACTCTCTGACACACACACACATACTTTCACACACATACACACTTTCACACACATACACAAACACACACAAACACACACACACAGACATTACCTAAAAAATGTTCGATTCGTCATCAGGAATGCTTGAAACGTGCTCTCCCATCGAACTCTCGAATTCGAATTTTCGACCCTGTCACAATACTTTCCTTATACATTATATGTATATAAGGAAAGGTACACATATAACAAGTAACAATTAGTTAGTAGTTACGTTATATATTGACGTAAAACATAGATTGATATAAAAACCAAGGTCTTCGAGATTGTCACCAAGGCCGAACTTCCCTGATATTCAATTTTTTTTATTATGCTGATTTAGACAGATTTTTGCTAAGTATTCGTAATAGTATGATGTCCTTCCGCTTCCTTTCTGTCACTATTTTTTCTGTTTTTTTTAAGATTTACCCTAACCAATGTCTAATGTAACTCACACCAATAACCTCTGTCTTAGCGAGATCAGAGCTATAAATACGTTGAAATTCGTTCGAATTTTAGGTGTGTTGATCTTTACTTATACAGCAAAATCACTTTAAAACGAATTGGAAAAGAACGCAAATCATATTATTTATTGCGAGATATTTTTCAAACAAGATATGCAAGATTGCAATGCTGATCAAGATATATGACAGCTTGTATTAATATTAATAAATGTAACCACATTTCTATTCCCTTGCAATGCAGTGCGTTAAATAAAAAGTGGCAGGTAAAGCTTTACATAATGGGGAATATGGTATTTCAGGTTGACGACGACAGCGTGAACTGATATTCTTAAAGGAATGAGTTGTAAATTTTGATACGTTTCTTTTTGTTACAATATTCATGGCGTCGAAAATATGTATCCTAATAAAAATTTGGTGCTGTTAGATTCAGCTCCGTATTTGACATTATAGTATATCGATACCATCTATACTTGTCGATATACAGGTTGTTCCAAAAAGATTGAAACGTGCTTTAATTCTTTACCTGTTGTAGATAAGTGGGCAATGTAAATTGCAAAAATGTTGAAAGTAAGGTAGGAAATAAGACTGCATTAATGAAATAGTCCCCCCCATTAATTTTCATAAAGTTATACTTTTTAAATTTTTATACGGCCCCTTTAGACAAACTTGGTCAATCAGTAAATTTATATTTTTAATGTAACAAGCTCTTTAAAAAAACCCACATCTGTATCTTTAAATCAACTGAAGTATGGTACCTTATGTCACTTTTCCGTACCATGTGAAAGGCTGTTTCATCAGTGAAAATAGGGATCATAAACAAATTGACGATGGAAATTGTTTAGATCAAAAATACGTTAATATGTGTCAATATTTTTTTTATCACAAATGCATAAAAAATAAAGCATTACACAGACTGAGATCATGTAAAGCAGTGGTACTCACTAAGCGGTTAGGTATCCTATGTATTATCATCCAGTTTTATCTGTTTTGTGATATGTCACAAATTTACGTTTCTAATTTGACATATGGACCCCATGCACAATGTTCAATTTTCAATTAAATATAACTCGCTCAATTTTAAAGATGCAGATATGCGGGTTTTTTTAATGATCTTGTTCCATTAAAAATAAAAAAAATTCTGATTGAGCAAATTTGTGTAATGGGGTCGTATAAAAATTTAAAAAGTGCAACTTTTTGAAAATTAATTAGAGAACTATTTCATTAACGTAGTCTTATTTCCTACCTTGCTTTCACCTTTTTTGCAATGTATTTTAAATTTTAACCTTTTGTTCACTAGCTGACTTCTGTGTAGTTTAGAACGAGTTTAGACCTTAGAACAGGAATAAGATGTAGAGTGATTTAGCCCATTAGATTTCCCCCCAAAAAACTTGTTCTGAAGTTAATCACGTGACTACAGGCAGAAAAGCTGCCACATTTGGCGGATCTATCTATTACTCGGTGCGTTTGGCAATTGGCATCTCTAAAATAACAAGAAACGGTTGTTTAGTGCTTGTTCTTTAATCTCGTATCTTTCCTCTAAGGTTTAGACCCTTGCTCCCTCATTTTTCGGCCTCAGAAGAAAAAAAATCGAAAATCTGACGTCATTCTTTAGGTTCTGTTCCATAGACGATACTGTGTGCAATTAGTTTGACTTCAAGGTAACCGGTGGAGGAGAAGATTCTTCAGAGACTAAAATGCTTTTTGAAAAACTCAATTTTCCCAACACCTGGGGAAGTAGTCCGTAATTTTACTCCGTCGGGTTCTTCTCCATAGATCAGTATTAAATTCAATTTCATGGCGGAACCTCAAAATGAGAAAAAATCCTTTGTGGTCCAATTTATGCATTCAAATTTTATCGGATTTGAACTTGCGAGAGAATTTTCGGGAAATTATTATGTCGAGGAACTCCTGAAGTACTGTTACGGAACCCCAAGTAAGTACATTTACGCGGAACACACTTTAAAAAACGCTGTAGAAGACGATACTGTAATGTGAAAGTATTTAACCTTCTAGGTCGACAAAATATTTTTTGAAAAGCCTGAAGTGTTTAAATCCGTGTCCGTTAGATTCTACTAGGGTTTCCGTTAGGTTACTATATTTCAACTAAGTGGTATTAATTCCATTTCAAAAACATTGTTCTTTGGATCTTTCGCGGTGAGGATTATTTGGTCGGGAAAGAAGTAAATTCATTGCACTATGTAGAAAAGTCCTGTGATGCTCATGTCAGATTATCTCTGAAATTACACGTTTCTTAAACTATATTACCATCATGGAATGAATGTGCCTATTAAACAATGTACGAATTATCAACCATTTTCTGCCAACTCAATTTTATGTAACTAATCAAAGTATTCTAAAATAAAATTTATAATACCCAGTATAATGTCATTGCAATAATATGTACTTTATTATGAAAATTTTCAGAATATAGAAATAAGGGAAATATATGCTCATGGGATAATTTCTTCCTGGGTTTAAATTCAGTACTCAAATTGAATTGTGTTTCCATTTGATAAAAAAATAGTTTTATCAGATATATTATTTATATTTAGGAGTAATTTAATTTATACTGCTACTACTTTGTATGTGCATCTCTCTTGTTCGATTTTAGAAAATTCGATTATATACGTTTTTTAAAATTTTATGGTCCGTGATAGAAGTCAGTGAAGAATATAAATTAAGTTTTCATTTAAATATCTACAAATAAATAGATAAAGGAACTCCAAAACAGTGTACAGTGTGCAAAAACAGTGTGCATTGTTAAAATTTGATATATTATATTCAAAATAAATTATGTACGAATAAGTTTCTAAAATATATTATATAAAATATTTTTTAATCCATTTCAAGAAATGCTTATTAAATACAAATAAATATTAATTTTATAAAAGGATAGAAAAAAATCTTATGTGGGCAACACATGACTTTCCTTATATAATGCAATGAATTTACTACTTCTACAGTTAAAAAGAATGTTATTCTTATAGTAGATACTTATATTCTTTCCAAGTTATTGAATTTTCTTCAATTAGTCGTCATTTTCATTGATTTAGCGTCATTTTTATCAATTTGGCGAGATTTTTGTTAATTTGGCAACAATTAAAAATGTCGCCAAGTTAGCGACATTCCGCCAAATTCGTCACCAAAATCTCGCCAAGCGTTATGGACAGAGAAATAAGTTGTTCTTACAGCAGATAAATGACTATTGGCGTTCAAATACAAAAGCATTACTCAAAGTATCTTTTTTCATGAATGGAACGAGCTAGATCCATGAGAATGATGTCACCCAATTTATCGCATGGCATTACATATGAAAAGTGACATGTTTCTCAATAGGAATTTTTTTTTATTTTACATAACTTTTTGATAATTTTTTTTAAAAATGTGCAATATCTCGAGAACGGTTCATGTCAGCGTTCTTAAATTTATGTCAATCGTGTGTTTTCTAATGAAACATGACATAAAAAATGTCTATTTGCGTAACTTTATTAGCGGTTTTAATTTTTTGACGATTTTTTTAAAATTTAACTCGAAAATTCAGGGGAATTCTGAACATTCGATTGTGTATAAAAACAATAGGCTTCCAGTGTTTACGGTTTGTGATCTTTGTACCAAATTTCGTTCAAATCAGTCCATTCGTTCGTCAGTTATCGTCTCTACAGACTCATTGACACCCCCCCCACACACACACACACATACTCACACACACACACACAGACATCACTTCAAAATTGTTTGATTCGTGATCAGGGATGCTTGAAACGTGCTATCCAGACGAAAACTCGGATTCGAATTTTCGACCCCGTCACAATACTTTCCTTATACATTATGTATATAAGGAAAGTAAAAATGGATAAATATATATTATATATTTGAACCATTAAAATTGCACTCGCAGAGCATACAACAGCATTCACAAACCGGTTTTACTCTTTTTGTGCGATTCTTAGCATTGAATAGCCGATTAATGTAATGGCAGAAAAGAAAACATGTTATATATGACAGTATTGCGAACGTATGTTGAAACCGATTAATCTGAGCAATTATTGCAGAATGGTCACCGTCCAGATACAAAAGTAGCATTATAGTAAAAATTAGTACAATATTAAAAATGTTTGCTCCTACAGTGTGAACGTACGGAATAACGTGCAGTTATGAAGTTTTAGACACATATATATATAGACTAATATAAATACGTTAATATATCAGACGGGAGATGGGCTTGAAATTTTTATTTAAGCCTTTGTTATTTAAAAGTTTATTAATATAAACTTTATCATTGCAAATATGAGTAAAGACGTCAAAATTGCTGGTAGAAACATCGCAAAGATGGACCAGGAATGAACAATTATATGTTTTACTGTTGCTGACAAAGGAGCGGTTCGCAGCTATGATTGCCATGAACATATAAAATTAAAATGCCATTGTAATTACTGTTAAAAATTATATGACTTATTGTTGACTCTTGTAAACCATTAGGCAAATTAATTATGAAGCCAAATTTTTTATGATCATACATGTTTACCCGGTTATCAATACATCTCAGGTTCTCTTTCTTCTTATTATAAAATACTACCACTGCAAAAACAATGTTATCATACTAGAAATGAAATTCCAAAAAACTCTAGAACTTCTTGTAGGCCGTCTGAAATATATGCAGCAGACATAACTTGATAAATAATAAATACGACACTTTAAAAGTAAAAATTATTTTTAACACTTTACAACAAAATTGAAAAGTGTTTATGACTTTGTTCATTCTGTCTGTCTGTCTGTCTGCCCGTTAGCCCGATAACTGCCGTAAAAATGTCTTAATCAAAATGAAATTTTAGTATGTTGTTCAGACGATCTGTAGGACCTATGGGAATATAAATGAATAATATCACCCAATTAGTTTTGGATTGAACCTGGGTTGAAAAAAATGAAATACATGGAACCCTATGGGACCTAATTTTTCAAACTTTTTTTAAGCGGATTTAAAATTCACAAATTGCTTCGAAAATTTTAAGTAAAGTTCTAATTATTTCATAAAACATACAAAAAAAAATTCAGCAAAATATATTCAGTAGTTTTTTAAATAAAAATTAAAATAATAATTACACCTCTTATATGAAGCGATCACATGACCATGATATGAAAAGTTCACTTGACCCACTTCTAAATAAAATATGGCATCCATCTTGTCTCAAAATGGTGATTTTTAAAATTCTTTTTAATTCATATTGAGTGTAGTATTCGTCCTAAAACCGCTTTATTTTTGCTTAAATTCTATGCATCTACATACTGAAACAACGCAATGACAATATATTTGAGTTTAAAAGATCATCCAAATTTGATTATTTCTACAACGAAGTCTATTTTTCACTTATGTAAAATGTAAACAGCAAAATATGGAGGATGAGTTGTATAAGAATTGATGCATTTCTTTAACGCAAAAGGTATTTAGCTCATGGAGTCTGCATAGCTGATATGAATGAAATATTCATTGATTTTACAGAGAAAAGGACGATAGTTTTAGAAGAAGTTTTAAGCATAGTGTTTAATTACTTGTAGCTCCATGGTCTTAAGTTTTTATGTAAAATAAATTACTTTAGTACTGTGATGAATGAAATGAATGGGAAAATCTTATGAATGAAATGCTGCTTTTATAGAGAAAACCAGACGTGTTATTTTTTCTATGACGTCATTCGAATGAATGTCAGTTGTTTTCGATGAAGTTTTCAAATATAATAAATTATTGTAGTATTATGATGATTTTAAAAATATTACCGAAGAATGTATCGCATTTTAGAGATGTTTTAACCAGGCAATCTATATTTCAATGCCGTCATTTGAATGAAGTTCAGTTTTTCGATGAAGGTTTAAGTTTCAAATATAATAAATTAATGTAGTATTGTGATAAGTTTTAAAATATTACTTAAAAATGTATTGCATTTTAGAGATGTTTAAATAAAATTACATTGAAGTTGGAAAGTGTTTCATAATCAATGCTTTAAGCATGATTGATCTTTCTCGTTTTATTTTGACGCCATTTAAGACGTTAAAAATGATACAAACAGGCCAGAGCGCTTTCGCAAGTTAAATGTCCTCCATCAGTGGTAATGCAATAAAGGATGATAATACTATAATAATAAAGAACTATAATAATAAAGTGGTAATGCAATAAAGGATGATAATAATATATAATGCTCATACTATATACAGTCAAATTAAAACCTGCATATAAAAAGTCGGATAACCCAAGGTAAAACTCAACAGAAAAAATATGAAAATAAAAAATACGTACAGCGGAAGTAAGGCATAAATAACAGAAATCTAGTAATAAAAATAAAATGCATTATAAGTAGCAAAATAAGATGAACTAGATATCCAACAATTCAAATAAAGGTTTAACGCGCAGGGAGTTGAGAATGAGACGCAACGCGAAACTGAGAGTTTGCCTAGGGTCGAAGTTACAAATTAAATCGTGATAAATGGAAATAGTAAGAAATTAAAAAAGGAAAATTTTACGTGGATTATTGGAATTAGTTAACTGAAAAGTTTTATCAAATAATTGGATAAATCTGTCATTAGGTACAATATGGTTGACATAACATGAGTTCATATAATTGCAGAAAGCCCACTATTGGATAGATGCATGCAGCAGGCCAACATTGTGGAATACTTCGGCTTAACCCTTTCGGGACGGCGGCATTCCGGAGCTGTCGCGGCCCAAAGGACGACGCGCTTCGCTTCCGAAATGGTCGAAAAGGACGGCGCATTTTTTGCGCTAAGCCTAACTCTCGAAAAAAATTCATTAAAAATCACCTATTCAACACAGAAATCTACTTTTTGCAGGAATAAAAGAAATATTTATGTTCTATTTGATGTATTATTTTCATACAAATCTGAATACAAAATACTCGTTAGTTGCTCCCATTCTTTTATCCGAAATAAACGAATAATTTCACTGCCTCTAAAATCCAAACAAAAAAAATACTCCCTTACATTCCTATGATTCACCAACGAAATCATAACGCTGAAATAAAAATAAAAACCGAAACTCAATTATAAAATTGTTGATGCTACGAGAATTGCTCTGTTTGTTTATGTTACAAAATGATTTTCACCGCTCCAAATGGAGAAATAATTCATTCGATCCTCTTCTGCCAAGGTCATGCCTCTGCAAAATGCATTGAAGTTAGTTCCATGGACAAGTAACGCCATCAAGTTCACAAATTAAAACGTTATGCGTACTGGCACTTATACGTGCCACTATCCGCTTGCGGTAAAATTTCCTCTGGCCCGAGTGTGTGCCGCTCGTCCTTGAATGCATGCCCGCATCTGGCACTTGGGCGTGCCGTTCGTCGCGAAAGGGTAAGCATTAGCAGGAAGATCATAACCTTCATGTTATTACCAAGCAGTAGCGTAGAGTGATATTTTTGACTGGGGAAGCTGAGCGATTGGCGTTTTAACTTGAAAAATGTTTTCGTATTATAAATTAAATTTATATTAGAATTCGCACTTTCAATAAGTTTTATTTCCTTGGTGAGTAAAATAAAATAATTCTATATAAAAATACTAAGAGTGAATGAAATGTACCGTATTTTAAAATATGTTACCAATGTAAGATAAATACAAACAAAATATAACATTTTAAAAGTTTCCTTATTCCTAAATTGGTTTAACGTTTTTAACCATTTCATTAAATATGAAGCCTTGGTCGCACATAGAGGAGGACACTCTCCCGCTTTGAATATTCAAGATAATAAAGGCGGTCCTGAAATTAGACGATGTTGTACATTTTATTGTTGAGTGTAACCTCCCCCCCCTCCCTCCCACAGAAAATATTCTACGGGCTCCCATCTATGAATGAGTGCAGTGTAAATTGGTGAGAAATCTGGAATATAAGCTTAATCGCTATAGTCAACAATGTCCTGAAAATCGCTATAGTCAACAATGTCCTTAAACAATATTATATATTAATTTTGTACTATGAAACCTTAAAAATGTCGTATAATTACAATATGATAAGAATCCACAGAAAAATTATCAACCACTTGTGTCTAACTGAGATTCTCGTGAAACATGGGATTTTTGAAGATACATCATTTTTATCCTTTCTAAAACTACCAAATACGCAAAAGGATGCTTCCTGATGTTGATGCCGATAAAAAGAGCTAAGTCTACTTTGCAAACTACTTAAGTTTAATGGTAGTCGTTCTTAGTATATTTCTTCGTCTTCATATTATAGTTAGGTAAATGCTAGTTTATTCGTGAAAAATGACTCAAATTCTTTAATATTACAAATAATGATTATTGTCTGCGAATATTAATTAATAAAATCACATTTGACCCAAAATTGTGGTTTCATTATCCTTGCCCGAGAAATGTTCTTTCATCCAACTGACTGTTTACAAACGGCTGAAAAAGGGGAAAGCAATAGCCATGCCTTTCTGAAAGCTAGCTTACATGTTAGTTAATCATCTAAGAAGGAGTTTAGTAGTTGGGTTGGTTTAATGCCATGTTTCTCCTTATAGACCGCTAAGGCTGAAAAATCTCATCGTCTAAAATATTAAAATATGCGTTTTAATGGGAAAAGTACTTGTTACAAGTACTTTTCCCATTGCATTTTACTTGCTTTTTACTTGCTTTTATTTTATGCTTTTTACTTGCTTTATTTTTTTGCATTTTACTTGCTTATAGTGACACGTTACGTGTCACTATAAGCAAGCAAAATGCAAAAAAATTCTAAATAATACATATATATTCGCAAAGTTATTTCAAAAATTATAATAAATAGAAGTAAGTTTAAATAATTTCTTGAATTAGATTTTAAACAGAGGAGGCTCAGCTTTTTAGCTTCAATGGACGCTACGCTACTGTTACCAAGGTAAGGTGCAAATTATTATAAGAATGGAAGATCTCTCGGGTGTTGGTGACAGTAGAGAGTAAGAGCAGGACTCTTAGTAATTTTGTTAAATAGAATTTGACGCAAATGCGTATAAAAGCTGAAATACCATTTTATGTCAATATTTTTTGTTTTAATTTGGCATTTCACTCATTGAAAAATTGTCGAAATACTGTACACCTGTTCAGGTTAAAGGTAAGGAAATCTAATCTAGGAAAATGCTTTGATGAACTTCCAGAGTTCAACTTATTTCAAGCATTTAAAAAGCTATAATTTAATACTTCACGTTACATCCATATAATACTGGGTTTGTATTTTTTTAAACACTCTATAAACACTTATGTGCATATTGCTTCCTCAGCATTATACCGATATAAGAAAATATATATGTCATTTGAAACAGCTTTTATTTCAGCTAAAATTACACAGCTATATTTTTAAAATATGAATACATACAGTTTTGCATTGAATTCAGTTTTGCATCTCCAGACAAGACGAAAGCTATTTCCATTAGTTTATTTTTGAAAGAATAATACCCTAGTAAAATTATAAAAACAATGCACGTTGTCAGGTCTTTTGTTTTTATTATTCTTGGCAATACTTCAAAAAACTTTATATAAAATATTTTATATTCGTATAAGTAACGTTATTAAATGAATAAAGAGATTATTATGTAAATACTCAGAATAAAAATACTATAATAAACTATATTCCCGGATGAAATATTCAGACGGCGTATAAATAAATTTTTAAATTGTGTTGAAATTTTATAATAGAGAAACTTTGTGATAAAATAAGGTTAGAATTATAATGTCAAAGCCAGTGTAATTTATCCCATTATAAGAAATATTAAGAATTTATTCTTCACTTTTTATTCGTTGTGAAATTTTACTAAATTACATTGCAGAAAAATTTCTAGAATGCTTCATTTAACGTTGTTAAAATCTACATAAAGTCGTTATGAATTATGTAATGGATAAAAACTGAATTGTTATGCATTTGTGCTATGTTATAAAACTTTAAAATATTCTTTAAAATACATAATTTTGAATTATTAAAGATTTACAAAGTTCTGCATGTAATAAGTACACAAAACACATTTGTACATATAGTGAACATCTATTTGTAAATATATAATACAAGATACCTCGCATACTTTTGGGCTTGCAACAAAACGTACCACTTATCTCTGTATTTCCAACCGAAGCTCTATTTTTTATATTATTGCAAATAACTACCACAGTAGAAATTTATCATAATTTCATGCAACCTCTGAGTTTTGTACGGATGCCCTATATGCGGATCATATCTTGTCGTAGTCCCATATTTTGATTGCTGCACTTTTGTCATTTGCAACCCATGTGGGTAAACTATATGGGCATTATGTCCACATGGAGACCACATGAATATATGGTACGTACCAAGATGGATAGGTATGGCAAAAGATGCTTAGATGTCTGAAAATATGCTCTCTAGATTTATAGATAATATGAATCGAATCTTCACAATTGTGGATATAGCGCAATAATTACGGAATATTCCAATGGCTATGCATGCTTTTTTTTTTACTAAAAGAGGAAATAGTCGACTTATTGGTTTTCTTTCCACTTATTTTTACTTTCCTTATATACATAGTATAATGTATAAGGAAGGTATTGTGCCGGTGTCGAAAATTCGAATTCGAGTTTTTGACGGGAGAGCACGTTTTAAGCTTACATGAACACTACTCAAACGGTTTTGAGATGATGTCTGTATATGTGTGTGTGTGTGTGTTTATAGGTGTGTGTGTGTGTGAGTGTGTGTGTCAGTGAGACTGAGGAGACGCTATCTCTCGAACGAATTGAGCGAATCAAACAAAATTTGGTACACAAATTTCGATCTGTGAATACTGGATGCCTATTGTTTTTATACGCAATCAAATGCTTAGAAGCCCCTAAATTTTTCAGTGAAATTTTGAAAAAATCGTCAAACAATCAAAATATTTCATAAAATTAGGTAAATCGTCATGTCTTATGTAATTTCTCATTAGAAAACGATTGTCACAAATTGTAGAAAGCTAGCATGAACCGTTCTCCAGATATTGAACATTTTTTAAAACAATTATCCAAAAATCATATGAAATAAGAAAATATTTATTAAAAATTAAAATGTAATATTATATGATAAATTTGGTGACATCATTCTCTTGGATCTAGCTAGTTCCATTCAAAAGAAAAGATAATTTGTGTAATAAATTTATCTTTGGATGCGAATAGTCATTTATTTGCTATAAGAATAACTTATTTCTCCGTCCATAACACTTTGCAATATTTTGGCGGACTGTCGCCAACTTGACCAAATGTTGCCAAACTAACGAAAATGTCGCCCAATTGATAAAAATGACGCTAAATCAATGAAAATGACGACTTTTGATGAAACTTCAATATATTGGAAAGAACATAAAAGTAGTCTATAAGAATAACCCATTTCTTAGTCTGTCCATCCGTAACACTTGGCGAGAAATTGAGCGGGACAACGCTAACTTGGCAAACTATTTTAAATGTTGCCAAAGTGAACGTCATTCAAATGACGGCATTGAAATAAAAATTGCCTGGTTTAAATATCTCTAAAATGTGATACATTCCTCGGTAATAATTTTATAATTATCATAATACTACGATAATTTATTATATTTGAAAACTTCATCGAAAACAACTGAAATTCATTCAAATGAGGTCATAGAAAAAATAACACGCCTGTCTCTCTCTATAAAAGCAGCATTTCATTCATAACATTTTCCCATTCAGTCCGTTCATCACAATACTATAATAATTTATTTTATTTAAAAATTAAGACCATGGAACTACAAGTAATTAAACTCTATGCGTAAAACGTCATAATAAAAATCGTCCTGCTCTTTTTAAAATCAATGAATATTTCATTCATATCAGCTATGCAGACTCCATGAACTAAATGATTTTGTGTTAAAGAAATACATCAATTCTAATACAAATCATTCTACATATTTTGCTGTTTACATTTTACATAGGTAAAAAATAGGCTTCGTCGTAGAAGTAATCAAATTTGGATGACCATTTAAAATCAAATATATTGTCTTTGAGTTGTTTCAGTTGATGCACATAATTTAGGCAAAAATAAAGTAGTTTTAGGACGGATACAGCACTGAATTTGAAATAAAAAGAACTTTAAAAATCACGATTTTGAGACAAGATGGATGCCATATATCATTTTGAAGTGGATCACGTGATCTTTTCATATACCATGGTCACGTCATCGCTTCATATAAGAAGTGTTATTATTATTTTAATTTTTATTTAAAAAACTACTGAATATATTTCTCTGGATTTTTTTTTATATATTTCATGAAACAATTTGAATATTACCTAAAATTTTCGAAGCAATTTGTGGATTTTAAATCCGCTTAAAAAATGTTTGAAAAATTAGGTCCCATAGGGCTCAATGTATTTCATTTTTTCAACCCGGGTTCAATCCAAAACTAATTGGGTGATATTATTCATTTATATTCCGATAGGTCCTACAGACCGTCTGAACAACAAACTAAAATTTCATTTTGATTAAGTCATTTTTACGGCAGTTATCGTGCTAACGGACAGACAGACAGACAGAATGAATGAACAAAGTCATAAAAACTTTTCAACTTTGTTGTAAAGTGTTAAAAACATATTTGAGAACTGTAAATTTTTTCGTGCTTTCTATCGAGCCATCGACATTAGTAAAAAATTACAATTCTGTCTCATTAAAAAGTATGTCTTGCAATTTTCAAATATAGTATATTACAATTAATGTAAGCATAACTATAAAAAGAAAGATCAATCATGCATAAGCATTGATTATGAAACACTTTCCAACTGAAATGTAATTTCATTTAAAAATTTCTAAAATGTGATTCATTCAGTGGTAATATCTTTTACATTATCACAGTACTACAGTAATTTATTATACTTAAATATTTAAAACTGTATCGAAATATAAATCATCTGATTCTTTATGCAAAATCAATGAATATTTCATTCATATAACTTGTATTCCAGACTCCAGAGCTAAATAATTTTGTGTGAAAAAAATTCAGCAATTCTTATGTAATTCATCTTACAATCGCTTGAGATATTTGCATTCTGCATATGTTAAAATTAGGCTTCCTTGAAGAAATAATAAAAGTTTAGGGATCATTTGAAATCACAACTATTGTAATTGCATAGGCACGGAATTTAGATACACAGATAATATATATGTGTATGTGTATGTACTCAAAGTATTGGAATCGTGCCGAAGATCGGAACTTTAATTTTCAAAGGATCTACACGTTTTGGGACTTCTAGAACACGAAAAAACTACTTTTAGGAAGACGTCTGTGTGTGTAAGGGTGTATCTGTGTATGTTTCTGTGTGTCTGTGTGGATAATACATCCACTCTAATTGAAAAACTAATGGACCGAATTTCATACAATTTGGTAGGTATTTTTTTGTGGGAAATCCTGATGTTCATTAGATTATAGTACGATTCGTAATAAAAGAATCTGCCTTCTTTGCGAAATGGCCGCAGAAATTGCCTTTATCCACTCTAGCTAAAAACTAATGAACCAAATTTAACAAAATTTGGAGTATAATATTTCAATAACCTACAAGTGATTTATATACCAAATTTAACAAAATTTTGTATATAAATCATTTGTAGGTTATTCTACTACGATTCGGAAAAAGGAACGGGCTATTTTTGTGAAATGGCCAGCAAAAATCGTTATATATATAAATAAAATACTACGTGTGCTCAATTATATCAATTAAATTCCTATTTTATATGTGATTTTTGACAACAAAAAGAATAAGACTAACCCCATTACTCTAGGACTAGCCGTTCTTGAGATATTCTAGTTTTTTCGCGTTTTCGCTACGCCACCTTTGACAATAAGTCCAGCTATCAAATGAGAACCAAATTTAAGTTTAACGTGTAAATTCAATGTCATTTAAAATACTTATGTTGTGCAGATAAACTCAAATTATCATTGAATAAATAAAGAGAACGAATATGAGTCTGCAGAGAAGGACATGTGCTGTCCACATCAGAATTTTTAACAATATTACACCAATGATTTATAGAAGTGAACGGGGATTATTTTCAGGCCATTTAAAAAAAAATGTATGATCTATATTTAAAGATCCATCAAATTTTTGTCGAATAAAATGTTCAACAAATTTAAGCTGTGTACCAAATTTTAACTCTCTAGGACGTAGGAAAGTGCATTTAAAATGCCATCAATTAAATTTATCATGAAGAGTTATATAAAATTTTAAAAAAGAGAAAAATTGTTATCTACCAAATTTATTTTAAAATATGAAGCCACTCCCATATGCAAAACGTTTAAACAAATGGAGAGATATTTATTATATAATATCTCTCTCTTTTCTTTCTGGAAGATATCCCAAAGTCAGAATTTAATTGAATTTGTTTTTTTCCCTATATTAAATAATTTTTTTAATTAAAAAACTACTTAACATATTTTACTGAATTTTTTTTTTATATATTCTATGGGATAATGTGAATATTTCCTAAAAATTTCGAAGCAATTCGTGAATTTTAAATTTACTTAAAAAATGTTTGAAAAATTAGGTCCCATAGGGTTCAATGTATTTCATTTTTTCAACCCGGGTTCAATAAAAAACTAATTGGGTGATATTATTTATTTATATTCCCATAGGTCCTACAGACCGTCTGAACAACATACTAAAATTTCATTTTGATAAACTCATTTTTACGGCAGTTATCGTGCTAACGGACAGACAGACAGACAGACAGACAGACAGAATGAACAAAGTCATAAACACTTTTCAACTTTGTTGTAAAGTGTTAAAAACAATACACCACATGGATAGTGATACAATATCCCAGAGATACAATATCCATGACTCTTTGCTAATCGCACTAGGGTCACTTTCAGACCTCTGACATCAATTAAAAATTTGTAAATTCGTATTGTGTTTAATCACAATGTTTTTCATCAATTGTTATCTTTTTAGACCTAAATAAATGTTCGTTTGGCGGGATGGTAGACTTCGGGTGCCTCCTGAGTGCAGGAGATATCCTTTCCCGACCGTGCGGCTAGCTACTCTAAACCCACTATGTGAGTCGCACGGCCTGGGATCTGCAGACCTCCGAAATCTGCTCACTAACCTACAGGGTTTATTTAATCGAGAGCCCCTGTAAAGAAACTTGCGCCCCTACTAGGGAATCGAACCACGGGTATGAGTGCTGGCCAGCTGGCTACTGGAACGAAATTACAAACTCTTACTGTCGAAATTGACTTTGCAGGTTTAGATTGTATGGGCTATATGGTCGCATTCTATAAAATATAAAATCACCAAGTGCTAACTAATCAAAGTTTTTTATTTGTTTCAGGTGACAATAAAATATTCGTCACAAAAACCTCAATAAATTCGACAGTATAAACATCGCAGCTTTTTCGGAAATAACTCTTACCTTGAATTTTTCTTGTACAACATTACAAAAAACACATTTATTTTGCTCCTCAAATATGCATTGAACTGAAATATACATTTCAACTACTGAAATATATATTTGAATATATATCCTAACTTTTGGGAACGTTATCTATGAGGTTCCGTGAGTACGGACCGTAACATGTGACTGTTTTCTACAAAATATAAAATCAACAAGAGCTAAGTTATCAAAGCTTTGTATTTGGTTTACATGACAATATAATATTGGTCATCTCAACTATCTCAATAAAATCGATAGTGTAAATATCGCAGCCTTTTCTAAAATAATCCTTACCTTGTTTTTTTTTTCCTGTACAACATTACAGAAAACTCACCTTCTTTTCTCTTCAAATATATATTGAACTAAAATGTTGTTCTTTCTTCTGTCCCAACACGGTGAAAAACTTCATCACGGGAACATTTGATCCCTTTTCCAGTGTTTCCTGAATTTCGGTTCCGGAAAGTACAAGTTGCTGTCCCAACAGTGAACAAGGGTTTCGCATTTCCAGAAAACAAACACGAATATATAAATCCTAGAAGTCCCATGGGTTCAATTTCCCATCATAAATTGAGTTCCTTTTTCTACTCCATGTTGTTTGCTGAGTGTCGCTTATTTGGATGACAAATCAAGTTGCATAAAACATGCATATATATTCCGCAGTTTTTGTTTTCTAATAAAGTTCTAAAGTTTTCTGGTATAAAGTTTTTTAAGGATGTATGTATGGTTTTTAGGCCAGTCCGTATACCACTAATAACTTTCAAACAGCGTATCGTAACGTAACGGAAATGACGTTTACCTGTATGAAAATCATCAAGTTCAGTGGATTAAAAATGCTAATGTAGCGCCCTAGTGATGAAATACGGAAATTAAAATAAATTACTCTGAAACCAACAGAGATCGGCAATAAATTAAACAGGAGAGATCAATCATGCATTATGAAACACTTTAAAACTGAAATGCAATTTTATCTAAACATCTCTAAAATGCGATATATTCACTGCTATTATTTCTTAAATTATCACAGTGCGAAAGTAATTAATTATATATGAAAACATACAGCTTCTTCGAAAAAGACAATGGTAAATACACAAAGTCAACTTTATTGAAATGGCAACATAGAAATATAAATTTTCTGCCTATGTAAAATCAATGAATATTTCATTCATATCACTTATATTTCAGACAAAAGAGCTAAATAATTTTGTGTGAAAAGAATTCAGCAATTATTATACATTTCACCTTACAATCGATTGATGTGTATACATTCCGTATATGCTACAGCATAGTATTAAAATTAGACTTCGTTGTAGGAATAATTAAAGTTTAGTGATCATATAAAACAAAAAATATTGCAATTGCAATAGAATTCAGATACACAGATTATACAAAAAAAATAAAGCGATTTTATGACGGATGCAACACTAAATATAAATTTAAACGATCTCTAAAAATCATCGGTAATATAGAAAAATAAAAACCATATTTTATTTTGCAATGAGTTACGTGATCTCTTCATATATCATGGGTGTAATTATTATTTCAATTTTTATTTTAAAAAATACCCAACATATTTTGCTGAAAGTTTTTTTTATACATTTACTAGCAGCATACCCGTTCTTCGTACGGAGTATATAATATAAAGAAACTTGAAATTCATAATCATGCCCAAATTCTTATAGTATACTAAATGACATGTTTAATCAAAATATTCTGTTAAAATATTTAATATAATGCTCCTAAAAAGAAGTTTAAGAATCTCTGTTCTCGCTATATAAAATTATTTTCATGGACATATCTGAAGAATAAAACATCTTGGACCCCTTATGTAAGCAAATATAAAAAAAAATATGGAATTGAATCAATATATGCAAAATAAAAGCGTTAAAATTGTATGGGACCCGTACTAATTATATACGCGAATATTAGAAAATATAACCTGTATTAGTAGATTACATGTATAAATTGAAAATACCAATAAACCCGTAATCTTTAAATCTGAAGACAGTCATTTATTCCAATATATGTCAAAATTAAAGTGCTAAAATTATATGGGAAGATATACACGTACTACTTATAATGTCCGATTATTAGTAGAAGATTACCCGTTTTGCAATATGAGTCACAAACGTTTTTTGGTGAAATACAACAGACGACGAAATAAATTGAATATATAATTAATCCCCTTAATCTTCATACCAGAAGACTGTACTTGATTCCAATATATATGAAAATATATGTCAAAATATATGCCAATATACCTGTACTACTTATATTCTCGTAGGTTAGAAGATATACCCGTGCATTCCTAGAAGATTACTCGTACAACGTACAATATGCGTGTGTCAGCAATGTTTGCCGCAATAAAAAAATGGCGTAATAACTTAAAAATATCAATAATCCCTGAATCAATAATTCCGGAAAATATCAATAATAATAATGTTTAAACCTGAAGAGTATAATTGATATTATCCAGTCCAAAATGAAATTGCAGTGAAATTTATTTTATATACATATCTTCATTATTCAAATCGGAAAGGATTTAATAAAAATCGTCTGCCGCATAAACACATTGGATTTAAATCCGTTGCTAAGCGACATGATATCATTTGCTTCAAATAAATTGGTAGAAAAAATATCGTCTAAATAGTTATATTTCTATGGAACATTTGGCGACAGTTTCGTCAAATTAGCGACATTTTAAAAAATCGCCAAATTTATCGCCAAGTGGGACTGTAGAACTGACAGTTCCACTTTGCGACAAATTGACGAAATATCATCACAATACTATCCCCTAACAAAAAACAATTAATATCATTTATGTAGCGCCATTTAATCAATTTCAAGATATTTTTATAGATTTGAAAACATTTTTATCAATGTGGTGACATTTTAAAAATTCGCTAAATGTATTACTAAGTAGGATGGTTGGTCTGACAGATAAATGCTAACCAAACATCATTTCAGTGCTCTCTTCTAACAAAACAAAAAAAAATGTCATTGATATGTAGAAGACCCAAGCCACACGACCAACCCGAAGGTTTATGGCAGCTGTTTGTGTGTCGTTTATATCAATTTGGCGACATTTCCGTCAATTTGGCAAAGTTTAAGAAAAGTTGTCAAATTAGCGATATCCCTCCAAATTCGTAGATTTGAATTTGCAGATCTGAAGGAAACATTCTTATCCCGTTTCAATATACTAAATGAAAACACTACAATTGTATTAGAAGATATACCCGCTCTACTCTTTTTCTGTTTCAACAATCGGCTATATGAATTTTTTGGCTAAACACAATATATGAGTTTAGTAGCTAAATACGATATAAGCTTGAAAACTCTTTGCCAAAATAAATGAAATTGATGTACGCAGTCAGCAATTAATATAATTAAAAGAAAAATCAAACCGTCCATTCATAAGATATACTTTTATATCCATTTATCCATTTATTTATTATTTAAATCGAAAAAAAATAATAAAAACATTAACAAACACATTTAATTTAATTGCGATGCCGAGCAACATGATATATCCTCCTAAAATGTTAAAATTTATTAACCACTAACAGCACACCCGTTATTCGTACGGAGTGTATAATTTAAAGAAACTTAAATTTCGCAATCATGTGCGAATTCTGTTAAAATATTAAATTTATTGCTCCTAAAGAGAAGTTTAAGAATATATGTTCTCACTATGCAAAATTATCTTCACGATCAGATCTGAAGAATAAAACATCCTGCCCCCTTTTGTAAGCAAATTTACAGAAGAAAAAATAGGAATTGAATGAATATATGCAACCCCGTACTAATTATATTGTCGCAGATCAGAAAATATGCCAATGTGTTAGTAGAAGATTACCCGTATTACAATATGCGTCTCAAAAATATTTGCCAAAATAAAAGAGATGACGTAATAAATTGAAAACATCAATAATATCCGTACTCTTTATACCAGAAGGTCGTAATTGATTCCAATATATGCCAATATATATCAAAACATATGTCAATATACCTGTACTACTTATATTCTCGTAGATTAAAAGATATACACGTGTATTTGTAGAAGATTCGTACAACATACAATATATGAGTTTAAACAATTTTTGTCATAATAAAATAATTGCATAATAACTTGAAAATATCAATAATCCTTGAATCAATAATCCCCGAAAATATAAATAATAATAATTTTTAAACCTGAAGACCGTAATTGATATTATCCAGTCAAAAATGCTATAAGAAAAATCAAATCGTTCTTTTCTAAAATATATTTTTATATCCATTTATTTATTATTCAAATCGAAAAAATAATTATTAAAATTAACAGACAGATTTAATTTAATTGCGTTTCTGAGTAACATGATATAAGATGGAATCTTATAACATGTTGAATATGTCATGTCTTATAGCATAAACTGCGAAATTAAATAACGATTTTGATTTCTCTATACTTCTCATTGTTCCGTAAAAGCGTGTTTTAAATAAACCATGAACCATGGAGATAGATTTCCCCTTTAAATCATGTTTCAAACAATTCATGTTTTCAGAAAGTGACTAATTAACGCAAAAAATCTCCCATCAAACTCAGAGATTAAATTTTAATTCACTTTCAAACGATTTTCAAGCTTTTCGTTTGGATAAACCACGGAGTTAGGGAGTAGAACTCCTAGGAAAAAGTTCCGTTTTTTATTAATATCTCGACAACCCCAGATCTTAGAAACTCGAAACTTGGACAAAATTTATGGGGGGATATTTCAAGGCTATTCACCAAATTTCATTAAATTCGGTTCAGCCGTTTTTCCGTGATGATGAGACAAACGAAAATTTTGTTTTTTACTAATATCTCGAGAACCACTGGTCGTAGAAACTCAAAACACGGATATAATTTTAAGTGGGGCTATTTCTGGGCTACCCACAAAATTTCATCAAATTCGGTTCAGCCGTTCTCCCGTGATGGTGTGACAAACAGACAGACAGAGAGACAGACAGACAGATAGACTGACAGATTTTCATTTTTATTTATATAGATTGTTTATTCTATTGAATAAGTACAATTTTCGACATTTTGTGATCATGATATAAATAATGAAACGTCTTAATAAAGGATAGTCAAGTAACAATAAATGTTATCCATTATTTTGAAATTCCCGCTAGCTAAGCATGTTCACTAATTGATATTATCTGTAATTTGAAACCTTAAGTACCGAATTTATGTCCATGTAAGTTGAAACACTGACCGAAAGTTAACTGATACATCTACTTCGGGTAGGTCAGTCGGTCTGGCTTAAGAAGAAGAAGAAGTGATAGGGCTACGGCTAAGTCATCAATGACATATAATGGCTAATAGCATTTAATATATTTTCACGGCTCTCTGAGCGTATTGCATGTCCCTCCAGATGTCCCTAAAATGTTATCCATTAAATAATGTATCTTTGGTTGGAGTCCCTACACACTTGTGCATTTTTTTTCTACCCAGATCATCTGATCTCCTCGATTGAGAAAGGTAACTGTTTGGACAGTAGGGACAGTGTTACCAAGAAAGAAATAGTCTCTTGTTAGATTGTCACAATATTCTGCATGTCTGACATCAGGCGGAAGGCTTCTATCCTTCCAAAATGACAAAAGCTACACAATAAGATAATAGACAAGATTGAGAATGAGTTTTTCATTTCCTAACGTGGATAATTGTTACATTTTACTCCAGAACGTTCAAGCTTATAGCTGGGAATAATTGACTGATTGCGCTATAATCTGTTGAATAGTAGGCATCGTGACTAGAAATTTAATCCTTTGAACTAGTGCCTCTAAATTAATTCCAAGCCACGTCCACTCTCACTTCTATTTGTAAATGCTCTAGATCTATAAAACGAATGACTCCTAAAGAAAATTCGCCAACTTCTTCTCTAAGAGATTGGCCAGTGAAGACACCGTCTCGAGCTACATCATAAGGTTCCTGAAATAACTAACTGGGTAGCTGGTCATTTATTACGTTGAATTTGTACATGAGTTTGTGCAGAAGACTAAAAATGTCAGGATGTAGAATATATCGAATTTATCACACTCAATGAATCAAATTATTGCTTTTGAAAGTCATAAGGCCTTTTAATTCCCTTAATATATGAAATTGGAAATTTCGAAATGCAACTAATACTCTTGCAAACTATAAATGTTTCCCAAACTGGCGATGTATCATATTTGGAGATCACAACGTGTATGTGGCGCGTAATTACCTTTACTTGAGAAAATAGCAAAGGGGCAAGCGCAATGTTGCTAAAACTGTATGGCTGCATATATAGCATAATCGTTTTCATTTTAATGCATATGATATCACTATCTTTGAAAATTGTCCTTCAAAGCAGCCTTTTATTTATTTGAATTCCAAACATTTTTTCCGGGATTTATAGACAACCATAACAAGGTCAGATTGCCTCTCTTAATTTTCATCGTGTTATTATTACTTGCTCACAAAGTTAAATATAGACAAACTATAATTCAAGGATGCTTACTATAAGAAGTAATTTTTGTCGTCACTATTATATTGAACATAATACATTTTTTGATATAAATTTTCTATTTATTACAACTCTATATGTTTTCATAGTTTTCATACATTTTTGTTATCTTCTTTACATTGTAATAAAATATCGTATATTGTGTAATATTTTTATGAATAAATTCAGCGAAAAATCTGCAATAGAGAAACTTGTATCGTGCTTTTAAAAATTTGGTAGAAAATATTCGAATAAAGAAATCATACACTAAAATCCTTATTGTACCTTATGTAATTCCACTGTAAAAAAACTGATGTGGGCAACACATGACTTTCCTTATATAATGTAATGAATTTACTACTTTTACAGTAAAAAAATAGGTTTTTCGTACAGTAGATACAAATATTCTTTCCAAGATATTGAATTTTCGACAATTGGTCGTCATTTTCATTGATTTAGCGTCATTTTTATCCATTTGACGAGATTTTCGTTAATTTGGCAACATTTCAAAAAGTCGCCAAGTTGGCGACATTCCGCCACATATGTCGCCAAAATCCCGCCAAGCGTTATGAACAAAGAAATAAGTTATTCTTACAGCAGATAAATGACTATTGGCGTTCAAACACAAAAGTATTAATCAAAGTGTTTTTTTTCATGAATAGAACGAGCTAAATCCACTAGAATGGTGTCACCCAATTTATCGCATGGTATTACATATGAAAAGTGAACATGTTTCTCAATAAGAAATATTTTTTTTTATTTTATATGACTTTTTGATAATTTTTTTTGAAAAAAGTACAATATCTCGAGAACGGTTCATGTTAGCGTTCTAAAATTTATGCCAATCGTTTTCTAATAAAAAATTACCCGAGAGATGTCTATTTGCGTAACTTTATTAGTGGTTTTGATTTTTTGACGATTTTTTCAAAATTTCATTCGAAAATTTAGGGGGGTTCTGAATATTTGATTGCGTATAAAAACAATAGGCTTCCAGTGTTTACGGATTGTGAGTTTTGTACAAAATTTGGTTCAAATCGGTCCATTCGTTCGTCAATTATCGTCTCCACAGACTCACTGACACACACACACACACACACACACACACACACACACACACACACACACACACACACACACACACACACACACACACACACACACAGACATCACTTCAAAAATGTTTGATTCGTGATCAGGGATCTTTGAAACGTGCTCTCCCGTCGAAAACTCGAATTCGAATTTTCGACCCCGTCACAATACTTTCCTTATACATTATGTATATAAGGAAAGTAAAAACTAATTCGGGAAAAGATCTTATAAAGACCAAATGTATATTTTATCCTCGTTAAAGGTTGTTCTTGAGGATGGATCTTCGATGTATCCAAAGTGACTTAGTTGATATTCAAGGGCTATAACACAGGGTAGCACTGAGTAATTCAAACTGGATTTATTGCACACTTCACAGAAATAACAGCATCTGGATGTTTAAAGCAATTGATGATATAAACAATAATTATTATTGATTACGCCCAGAAAATGTATAGTATATACAATATACTACCAGTAACTAGCCTAGTGAAAACTCTGAAATGGATAATATTTTATGCTTACCACTGGCATTCATTTATCTCGTCTCATATTGCAGCCAAATCCCAAATACGAGACATTTCCTAGTCGTCGTTGCATTCAGTGGTTTTTTTTTCCACGCCCTCTCCCAAGACAAACACACTCAAGACAAGACCAGCCCACGACCAGAACAAAGAACTGAACACTCTCGATCCGAAGCGTATTCCTTCTCTACCGTAGGAACCCAGACAGTGCTAATTAGGTAGGTAATTTGTCTAATAACCGAACCAGTTCGGATGGTTTGTTTAAAGAATATAAATTATAAAGAAATTCATAGAATTAATTATCGAAAGTTTATTTAGACCTCACTAACTTTACTAATATCCTTTGAAAATGATTCCTTATCTTTACATTTGTAACACTTTACAACAAAGTTGAAAAGTGTTTATGACTTTGTTCATTCTGTCTGTCTGCCGGTCTGTCTGTCTGTCCGTTAGCACGATAACTGCAGTAAAAATGACTTAATCAAAATGAAATTTAAGTATGTTGTTCAGACGGTCTGTAGGACCTATGGGAGTATAAATGAATAATATCACCCAATTAGTTTTGGATTGAACCCGGGTCGAAAAAATGAAATACATTGAGCCCTATGGGACCTAATTTTTCAAACATTTTTAAGCGGATTTAAAATCTACAAATTGCTTCGAAAATTTTAGGTAGTATTCAAATTGTTCTATAAAATATATAAAAAAAAATTCAGCGATATATATTCAGCAGTTTTTTAAATAAAAATTGAAATAATGCTAACACCTCTTATATGAAGCGATTACGTGACCATGATATGAAAAGATCACGTGACACTCTTCAAACTGATATATGGAATCTATCTTGTCTCAAAATCGTGATTTTTAAAGTTCTTTTTGATTTATATTGAGTGTTGTATCCGTCCAAAAACCACTTTTTTTTTGCCTAAATTCTGTGCATTTACATACTGAAACAACGCAATGACAATATATTTGAGTTTAAATGCTCATCCAAATTTGATTATTACTACAACGAAGCCTATTTTTCAGCTATGTAAAATGTAAACAGCAAAATATGTAGAATGAGTTGTATTAGAATTGCTGTATTTCTTTAACACATAACCATTTAGTTCATGGAGTCTGCATAGCTGATATGAATGAAATTGATTTTAAAAAGAGCAGGATTTTTTTCGATGAAGTTTTACGCATAGAGTTTAATTACTTGTAGCTCCATGGTCTTAATTTTTAAATAAAATAAATTATTATAGTATTGTGATGAATGACATGAATGGGAAATTATTTATGAATGAAATGCTGATTTTATAGAGAGAGTCAGGCTTGTTATTTTTCGATGAAGTTTTTCGATGAAGTTTTCAAATATAATAAATTATCGCAGTATTATGATAATTCTAAAATTATTACCGATGAATGTATCACATTTTAGAGGTGTTTAAACCTAGCAATTCATATTTCAATGCCGTCATTTGAATGAAGTTCATATTTTTTGATGGTTTAAATTTTCGAATATAATCAATTAATGTAGTATTGTGATAAGTTTTAAAATATTACCGAGGAATGCATTGCATTTTAGACATGTTTAAATAACATTGCATTGAAGTTGGAAAGTGTTTCATAATCAATACTTTAAGCATTATTGATCTGTCGTGTTATTTTTAGCATGATACACAATACATATACAATACATACACCTGGCCTCTGAAAAATACATTAACTAAAAAAATTGTGTCTCATGTTTCATTGTCGATAAACGGTTCATTACGGAAGCATTTGATCTTATATTATCGTCTTCTGAATTCGGAATCTGGAAAAATACAAGCTCCTGTGCAAACGGTGAACAAGAGTTTCGCATTTTCAGAAAAAGAAGCCACAGCCATGTAAATCCTGGTTGCCCCATGGGTTGCTTTGTTTCCCGTCCTAAATTGAGTTTTTTTCCGCTTCCTTGTGTGTCGCCAACAAGTCTTATTTAGATTCGGCGGCAGGTACCCTGAAATAGGCACTTTTACTCTGTACTTTTGTTGTTATAATAAAGAACAGTGGATATTGTTCGGGCTTTTTATGCGTGCTTTGGTGTAAGCCAGACAATTTGTAATTTAGCAAAAATTAAGCACACATCCACAACAGAAGGTCTTTATTTTACTTCCTATAAGACGTACAAAAGTTTAAACGAGAAAGATCAATCATGCTTAAAGCATTGATTATGAAACACTTTCCAACTTCAATGCAATTTTATTTAAACAAATCTAGAATGCAATACATTCCTCGGTAATATTTTAAAAGTTATCACAATACTGCATTAATTTATTTTATTTGAAAACTTAAAACTTCTTCGAAAAAACTGAACTTCATTCAAATGACGACATTGAAATATAAATTGCCTGGTTTGAACATCTCTAAAATGTGATACATTCCTCGGTAATAGTTTTAGAATTATCATAATACTACGATAATATTATTTATTATATTTGAAAACTTCATAGAAAACAACTGAAATTAATTCAAATGACGTCATAGAAAAAATAACACGCCTGGATCTCTCTATAAAAACAGGATTTCATTCATATTATTCATTTATATTCCCATAGGTTCTACAGACCGTCTGAACAACATACTGAAATTTCATGTTGATTAAGTCATTTTTACGGCAGTTATCGTGCTAACGGACAGACAGACAGACAGACAGACAGAATGAACAAAGTCATAAACACTTTTCAACTTTGTTGTAAAGTATTAAAAATGGTCAGAGCGCTTTCGAGAATAAGTACGCTATTTATCAGTAGCTACATGGAATCGTTACATTGAACGTTTCATTGAACGTACGCTACATTGAATCGTTCCTATATAGACCAGATATAGCGACAAAATTTGCATAAATACAATTTACAAAAGAATCTACGTTTCGGCAAGGATAAACCAAAAACTATAAAACAACTTTTTTAGAGTTTCAAAAATTCCAACAACGAAAGAACAGCATAGTACATTACAATTTAATTACAGAAACCGAAAAAAAAGGGGGGGAGGCAACCAAGCATAATCCAAAAGATGAAGACGTCAAAGATAACTTTGCAGAAACTATTATAACATCATACGTGATGCCAAATTATTTATTAATTTGTAATTTGCTGAAAGTAGAATGTAATATGTAGAAAGTAAAATGCAGTATTTGTAATTTGCTGAAAGGAGGCTGAAGTTTATACAACAATATTTATAGTATATTTTTTTAATGTAATTAAATGTGAAATATTAGCATTAAAAAATATTAAATGTAATTTGTTTGTATCTAATTTTGAACTCATATAGCAATATGTACCGTTTACATTTCTATTTTTAACACTTTCCAACATAGTTGTAAAGTGGTTATGGCTTTGTTCTTTCTGTCTGCCTGTCTGTCCGTTAGCACGATAACTGCCGCAAAAATGACTTTATCAAAATGAAATTTTAGTATGTAGTTGAGACGGCCAGTGGAACATACGGAAATGTGAATTAAGGATATCACCTAATTAGTTTCGGTTTTAATCCGGCTTGGAAAAATGAAATACATTAAACTCTAGGAGACCTAATTTTTCAAACATTTTTAAGCGAATTTTAAATTCAAAAATTGTTTCGAAAATTTTAAAAAAATATTCAAATTGTCCCATAAACAATGTAAAAAAAATGTCAGCAAAGTATATTTAGCAGATTTTAAATAAAAATTAAAATAATAATTACAAGAGGTCACATGACCCACTTCAAAATCAAGTATGGCATCCATCTTGTGTCAAAATGGTGATTTTTAAAGTTATTTTTAATTCATATTGATTGTTCTATCCGTCCGTATAAAACCTCTTTATTTTTGCTTAAATTATGTGCTTCTACGTTCTGAAACAACGCAATTACAATATATTTGAGTTTAAATAATCATCAAACTTTGATTATTTCTACAACGAAGTCTAATTTTCACTAATGGAAAATGTGAACACCAAAAAATGTAGAATGAGTTGTATAAGAATTGCTGCATTTCTTAAACGTAAATTATTTAGCTCGTGGAGTCTGCAATATAGTTGATATGAAAGAAACATTCATTGATTTTACATAGAGAACGACGATTTTTTCGATGAAGTTTTAAGCATAGAGTTAAAGTACTTGTACCTCCATAGTTTATATATATATATATATATATATATATATATATATATATATATATATATATATATATATATATATATATATATATATATATATATATATACATATATATATATATATATATATATATATATTGAGAACGGATAGTCCTAGCGCAATGGGGTTGGCCTTATTTGTTTCATCGTTAAAAATTACGTATAAAACAAGCATTTAATTGATATATTTGAGCATACATAGATTTAATTTTAGATTTTGACAAATTTTGCGGGCCATTTTACAAAAAAAATGCAGGCTAAAAAAAGGCTGGTTCTCTTATACCGAATCGTACAAAAAACTAATCAGCACCAGAGTCACATACAAGTGACTTATCCATTAAATTTTATGAAATTTGGTAAATTAATTTTTAAAAATTTCTTGTGTTAGAGTGGATACATACCTTGCACAGCCAGACACACAATAAAAATATTTTTTTCGTATTCTAGAGGTTCCAAAACGTACACATAATATTATTAATGTTACTTTATAATGAATTCTCCTGCCTGCAATCTCTTATAGGGCTATAAAAAACGAATATATACACTGCGACCTTCAAAAAAGGGGGGGAGGCAACCAAGCATAATCCAAAAGATGAAGACGTCAAAGATAACTTTGCAGAAACTATTATAACATCATACGTGATGCCAAATTATTTATTAATTTGTAATTTGCTGAAAGTAGAATGTAATATGTAGAAAGTAAAATGCAGTATTTGTAATTTGCTGAAAGGAGGCTGAAGTTTATACAACAATATTTATAGTATATTTTTTTAATGTAATTAAATGTGAAATATTAGCATTAAAAAATATTAAATGTAATTTGTTTGTATCTAATTTTGAACTCATATAGCAATATGTACCGTTTACATTTCTATTTTTAACACTTTCCAACATAGTTGTAAAGTGGTTATTGCTTTGTTCTTTCTGTTTGTCTGTCTGTCCGTTAGCACGATAACTGCCGCAAAAATGACTTTATCAAAATGAAATTTTAGTATGTAGTTGAGACGGCCAGTGGAACATACGGAAATGTGAATTAAGGATATCACCTAATTAGTTTCGGTTTTAACCCGGCTTGGAAAAATGAAATACATTAAACTCTAGGAGACCTAATTTTTCAAACATTTTTAAGCGAATTTTAAATTCAAAAATTGTTTCGAAAGTTTTAAAAAAATATTCAAATTGTCCCATAAACAATGTAAAAAAAATGTCAGCAAAGTATATTTAGCAGATTTTAAATAAAAATTAAAATAATAATTACAAGAGGTCACATGACCCACTTCAAAATCAAGTATGGCATCCATCTTGTGTCAAAATGGTGATTTTTAAAGTTATTTTTAATTCATATTGATTGTTCTATCCGTCCGTATAAAACCTCTTTATTTTTGCTTAAATTATGTGCTTCTACGTTCTGAAACAACGCAATTACAATATATTTGAGTTTAAATAATCATCAAACTTTGATTATTTCTACAACGAAGTCTAATTTTCACTAATGGAAAATGTGAACACCAAAAAATGTAGAATGAGTTGTATAAGAATTGCTGCATTTCTTAAACGTAAATTATTTAGCTCGTGGAGTCTGCAATATAGTTGATATGAAAGAAACATTCATTGATTTTACATAGAGAACGACGATTTTTTCGATGAAGTTTTAAGCATAGAGTTAAAGTACTTGTACCTCCATAGTTTATATATATATATATATATATATATATATATATATATATATATATATATATATATATATATATATATATATACATATATATATATATATTTATATATATTGAGAACGGATAGTCCTAGCGCAATGGGGTTGGCCTTATTTGTTTCATCGTTAAAAATTACGTATAAAACAAGCATTTAATTGATATATTTGAGCATACATAGATTTAATTTTAGATTTTGACAAATTTTGCGGGCCATTTTACAAAAAAAATGCAGGCTAAAAAAAGGCTGGTTCTCTTATACCGAATCGTACAAAAAACTAATCAGCACCAGAGTCACATACAAGTGACTTATCCATTAAATTTTATGAAATTTGGTAAATTAATTTTTAAAAATTTCTTGTGTTAGAGTGGATACATACCTTGCACAGCCAGACACACAATAAAAATATTTTTTTCGTATTCTAGAGGTTCCAAAACGTACACATAATATTATTAATGTTACTTTATAATGAATTCTCCTGCCTGCAATCTCTTATAGGGCTATAAAAAACGAATATATACACTGCGACCTTCAAAAATATTTTAAGTAAAATTTATTCCTTCTGTCCGAGCAGGAAAAGTAATTCTTGACGGGAATATTTGTTCGCTATTTCCATATTCTTTTCCAATTTTTTGGATCAAAGGAAAGTACAAGCTGCTGTCCCAACTGTAAGCGCGGTTTTCACATTTCCACAAAATAGGTGAAAACATGTAAATCCAAGATACCCCGTGTGTTCAATTTCCGTCTAGAATCAGGTTATTTTCCCCTCCTCGTATTGTGGCTGATTTAGATAGGGAACTGCAATGTACGACGATACGTGCATGGATATTTCTCTTTCTTTATTATAATAAACAAACATCTGGTGTCGGCAGCAAATGACTTTCCTTATATAATGCAGTGGATTTACTCCTTTTACAGTAAAAAAAAAATCTGATGTAGGCAGCACATGCCTTTCCCTGCAGACTTATATTCACGTTCTCTTTATTTTAATTAAACGTGATTAACTTTTAATTCAATTTTCGCTCTCATTTGATAACTGGACTTATTTTCAAAGGTGGCGTAGAGAAAATACGAAAAAACTAAAATATCTCGAGAACGGCTAGACCTAGTGTAATGAGGTTGGTATTATTCATTTCTTCGTTAAAATTACGTATGAAACAAGCATTTAATGGATATATTTGAGTACATTAACGGATATATTCGAATAATGGATATATTCGAGTTTTTTTATTTTAGATTTTGGCGATTTTAGCGGGTCATTTTGCAAAAAAAAAGCAGGTTAGCTTTTCCGAAACATACAAAAATCTAATCAGCACTAGGGTGCCCCACAAGTGACTTATCTACCGAATTTTGTGAAATTTGGTCCATTAGTTTTTCAGCTAGAGTGCATACAGCCTTTTGCGGGCCATTTTGCAAAAAAAAAGGCAGGTTCTTTTATCCCAAATCGAACCCAAAATTAATCAGCACCAGATTCGCCTACAAGTGCATTACCTATCAAATTTTATGAAATTTGGTCCATTAGTTTTTGAGTTAGTGTGGTTACAAAATCTGCACAGATAGACAGACACACACACAGACGTCACGCTAAAAACAGTTTTTTCGTATTCTAGAGGTCTTGAAACGTGTAGATCCGTCGAAAACTCGAGTTGCAATTTTCGGCATGATTCCAATACTTTCCCTTTACATTACCATGTATTGCAGGGAAAGTAATAACATATTAGATCCAATATACTTTGTTTTTAAATTTGAATTGTACATTTGGCGATTTTCCGGATGACAACATGTAAAGCTATTTTAGAATATGCAATTAACTCATCCTTTGCGCAGCTCTAAATAAACAATTATCACTTATGATAGCATCCTCAATAAGCGATATATTAGATTTATTAAAATATTTTAATAATTAATTCATCCATTAGGCATTAGTTACATTTTCGTTAATTTTCGTTAAACATTTTCTTTAATTTTGCAACATTAAAAATGTCGCTAATTTGACGAAATTCCGACAAATTCGTCGCCAAAATCTCGTCAAGTGTTATGGACGGAGAAATAAGTTGTTCTCATAGCAGATAAATGACTTTTGTCGTCCAAATACAAGAGTATTATCCAAAGTATATTTCCTCGTGAATGGAACAAGCCAGATCCACACAGAATAATGTCATCCAATTCATCGCATGCTATTTCATATAAAAAGTGAACATATTTCTCAATAGTTAATATAATTTTTTTATTTTCTGTGATTTTTTGAAAAATGTATTTGACAACTGTGCAATGTCTCGAGAACCGTTCATTCTAGTGTTCTAAAGTTTGTGGTAATCGTTTTCTAACAAAAAATTGCACGGGAAGTGACTATGTACGTAACTTTATTAAAGGTTTTGGTTTTTTGATGATTTTTTCAAAATTTCACTCGAAAATTTAGGGGAATTTTGAACATTTGGTTGCGTTTAAAATCAATAGGCTCCTAGTATTCACGGGTTGTTATTGAGACCCAGACCATCCGACCTACCAGAAAAGTGTAAGGTAACTGTTTGGACGGAAGGGAAGAGCGGCCCAATTTAGACCGGAACCCAGTGGGGGAGGCATCCACAGGGATCGTACCCTCCTTCCCCTACAACCAAACTCTCGAAAGGACTTTTGGACCCATATGTTTAACGTGACCGTACTCCGCATGAACACGGCGGCAGTTGTGGCATCGTGCAAATCTATCGCGCAAACCACCGGGCTACTGCCCCCGAGATGTGCCAACAGCACGCGGTGTTCCCAGGTGGTCACCCACCCAAGTACTAACCGCGCCCGATGCTGCTTGACTACTGTGATCTAACGAGAACAGGTGTTTTCAGCACGGTAGGGCCGTTGGCTCAGTATTCATTGATTGTAAATTGTGTACCAAATTTCGTTCGAATCACACCATTTGTTCGTGAGATAGCATCATTACAGTCTCACTGACACAGGCACACACACACACACACACACACACAGACAGACATCACCTCAAAAACGTTTACTTCGTGTTCAGGGATGCTTGAAACGTGCCCTCGAATTTTCGACAATGTCACAATACATTCCTTATCTTTTATATTATGTATATAAGGAAAGTAATAGAAATTTACTTACTGTGAAACGTCATTTTCATTGATATAAAATTAGGGTATATTGTTTTATGCTAATGGAAGGAAGAGACGTGCTTACGCTATTTACCTTACAACAATCAAGGAAAATAATATCTCGGCCAAATTCAACTTCAAACTCAATATCATGGTAAACAGCGTTAAATCTAAGAAAGGAATCGTCTTGATTGCAAATAACTGACTGAACAAAGAGATGGGGTAAAAATGCATGAACCAAAATATTGAAAGTATAAGAAATTTAAAATAAAATTATATAATGCAAATGTTAATACATGTTGTAATTGATTGTATTTTGCTGTTATGAAAACTGCATACTACACTATAAAATATTTTACATTCTTTGCTCATTTTTTTCAGCTACATTGTCGATAATTTCGGCTATCTGATAAAAAAAGCCACAATTACAAAAGTTCAAGAAATTCCCAGCTTCATTTCTGATATATTCAGCTAATTATCGTTAGTTTTGCATTTTTACTTTAATTATATACATAGTATAATGTATAAGGAAAGTATTGTGACAGGGTCAAAAATTCGAATTCGAGTTTTCAACGGAAGAGCACGTTTCAAGCATCCCTGAACACGAATCAAACGTGTTTAAGATGATGGGTGTGTGCGTGTGTCAGTGAGTCTATGGAGATGATAAATCACAAACAAATGGAGCGATTCGAACGAAATTTGGTACAACAATTTCAATTTGTGAATACTAGAAGTATATCGTTTTTAAATGCAATCAAATGTTCAGACCCCCTAAATTTGAGTGAAATTTAAAAAATCCTCACAAAATCAAAACCTTTAATAAAGTCATGTTAATAGTCATTTCTTATTTAATTTTGTATTAGAAAAAGTACTGAAGCGAATTTTAGAACACTAGCATGAATCGTTCTCGAGATATTGTACATAACGTATATTGTAACATACGTATTGTACATAACGAGATATTGTAATAAATTTATCAAAAAATCACTTAAAATAAAAAAATATTAACTATTGTGTATTATGTTCACTATTCATATGTAATATTATGCGATGAATTTGCTGAAATAATTATCATGGATCTAGTTCGTTCCATTCATAAGAAAAGATACTTTGGGTAAAGCGTTTGTATTTGGACGCCAATAGTAATTTGGCGAGACATTAGCGATGAATTTAGCGGAATGTCGCCAACTTGATAACTTTTTTAAACGTTACTAAATTAATGAAATCATCGCCAAATTGATAAAAATGTAGACAAATTGATGATAGTTCAATAATTTGAAAAGAACTTAAGAGTTGATTATAAGAATAAACCATTTGTCAGTCTGTAACGCTAGGCGAGAAATTTAACGGGACGTCACCAACTTGACTACTATTTTAAATATTCCCAAAGTGACGAAATATCGCCAAATTGATAAAAATGACGACATATGGGAAGTAATGTTTCGTAAATTCTGAGTTCCGTCTTATGACGAACATACCTTCTAGTATATAACAAATGATTTTCTAACTGCTTATCTGCAACACTTGGTGATACATTTTTCAAATTTGGCGAATAGTTTATTAAAGTATTGCCAAATTGGCGATATTTCGCCCAAGATTGACAACAATTTCGTCAAAATTGCAAAAATGACGCTAAATTAATGAAAATGACGTCTAATTGATGAATAAATTATTAAAATACTTTAATATATGGACTACAGTGTTTTCTGAGGATGCTATCAATATTGATAATTGTTTATTCAAAGTTGTGCGAAATATAATTTAATTGGGTACTTTGAACTTGTTTTACATGTTGTTAACCCAAAAATCGCCAAATGTACAATTCAACTACATAGTATATTGGATCTCATACATTACTTTTTGTACTGTAAAAGAGGTAAATTCAATGAATAATATAAAGGAAGTCATGTGCTGCCCACAATAGATACATATATATATATATATAGATATCCTTCAAATGAACACAATCTATGTACATTATATAAAAGCTGAGATGAGTATAGGAGCAAATTTCAGCTCTAAACGCACACGGATAGGTGCTTCTTCGGGCAATTAGCCGTTTCTGGGAGTGTTTCCCGGGATTAAAAGCACGCTTTAACCAGGAAAAGGTGTCACAATCCCCCTTGACATTGCTAATACCCCGTAAGCGCACCTACCTTTATTTGAAATTCTCCTTTTTTCTATTTCCTCCTTTGTCTTTTTAGAATATATATATATATATATATATATATATACAGGGTGTCCCAAAAACATTGACCTCATCTTTTGTTCCTTAAATATTGATCTTAGACATATATAATAAATTACAAAGTTGCGTAAGAAAAGATACAAATATTTATGAAATCGATAAAAATTTTCAGGGGATTAAATTTGAAGAAATACAAAATTTCAATTTTTGGACTGCCCCCGTACAAAAACATTTCCAATGAGTAAAATGTGCCCCATACACAAATAAGGTGATGTACAAAGGCATTTTATCATAAAAAGTCCCAGTTATACGTTTAAACAAAGTTGGTGAGGTATTAATCACAAATTTAAAATGTAAATGTTTACAACAAGAGTGCAAATGACGCAACGCAGAAATCCATTATAGGCAAATAATATCTGCCCCTTATCTTTAATGGATCTTTGGCTTGAATCAAAACATTTTGAACAAGTTTTGTAGTCTTTATGTAAAATTATTATTTCTACACAGTGTAGATACTTTTGTACCAATAAATATAAAAATTAATATTTATTTATGTAATCATGGCTTGATTTCGTAATTTGTGTATGACCCTTGAAACCCGATCTTCCGACATGATTTTTCTCCTCTGAGAACCCATGCAATGCATCGAAAAGTGGTTTAAGTTAGTATTTTTGTCTTTTCATATTTCTGGGACTTTTTATAATAAAATGCTAAAATTTTGTCATGACCTTATTAGTGTATGGGGCACCATTACTCATTGGAAATGCTTTTGTACGGGGACCGTATAAAAATTCAAGTTTTGTATTTCTTAAAATTTAATTCCCATGGAATTTTTAATTAATTTCATAAAATTCGGTTCTTTATTTATGCACCATTTGTAATTTATTTTATATGTCTAAGATCATTATTTAAGAAATAAAAGTTCAATGTTTTTAGGACCCCCCCCCCTCTCTCTCTATATATATATATATATATAGACACTACATGACAATGAAAATGTGAAACCAAAAAAGAGTAGGCAGAAAGTGATGAAAATCGGCAAACAGAGAGAGACGCCACAACAACGAAAAATAAGTGACGTTTATTGCAACATGATACACCTATACACTGAGCGATAACACCGTCTGATCAGTAGGTTGTAGGACCACCGCGGGCGTTGATACAAGCAGCAACATATCTAGATACATAGTCAATGAGCATGCGGATGATGTCCTAAGGGATGGCCAAAACAGAAGAAAAAATCTCAGACTTCATAAAAACAGAAATTACGGTGAAATTCGGATGGATCAAGAATATAGCCAACAGTATAAAGATCAAATACTTACAACGTATATGGAATTTTATTATAAATTTCAATTTAAGTGAAAATAACTGCAATACAGAAGATAAAAACACTAATATAGACATCATTCTGGATTTAATTAAACTCAGAGCCGCAAAATATAATGTAGCACTTGAACCAAAATATCAAATTAACAAATCAAAAGAATTTTTTATCACAACATTTAAGAATAAAATGTTTGAAAATATTCCATTCAACCATATATTACATAATATAGAAGAACGTCTTCCTTTGCCTAATTTAAATATTAAGATATCCTATCGCTTTGTAAGAACCAACGGAAGAAGATTATTCAACTACAATAAATTATGTAAAACTGTGTCTTCATTTAATATTGAATCCTGTCAATGTCATAAAAATATACATTGTGATCCCTACCACAAGCATATAATTACTGGAAACTTAGATTTTATAAAAGATAATAAACTCAAAAACTTATTACAACTTGGTACTAAGTACCGAATACAAGAATTTAATAATATTTATAATGAATTTAATTACGATCTGGAAACCTTCATATACAAGATGGCAGTCAAACACAGTATACCTGTACAAACTTTTAACGCATGGAAATATGCCTTTTTCAGTGCTTTTTGCCAATTCTACCCGAGAAGAAACAAGGATTCAGGAGGTTCTCGATTTCCGTCTTCAATCAAACATTTTAATGAAGAATTCGTAATGACATACACCGACAAAATCGTATCGAATTTTGCATTCACGTGTAAAAAATTCTATGTCGATACTTTAACACAATGCTATAAGGATAGTGCCATGTATACCTTAATTCCTAGCAACGAATCAATCATCACTAATAGAATAAAAGCACTGTATAAAAGAATTGGTATGGATATTAAATCAGTAAAATTTCCATACTTGATCCTTATTCCCAAGTTACACAAAAAACCAGTCAAGTTCCGTACTGTAACAGTGGGATGCGGATCGTACCTGGAACAAGCAAATAAAAAACTTCTGAAATTACTCCAATATGTTAAACTGATATTAAGAAGCAAAACTCCATAATGTTAAAAAACGGACAGGACAGGAATTGATAGACCGACTGAAATTTTGCCATAAAGATTTGAACTTCAGAAGCTACGATTTCCGGGATCTGTTTAATAACATCGATTTAACAAACCTACAAATGATCTTGAAAGAATTACACGAGGAATATAATTTAAAACCATATATAACTCTCAGAAGATATTTGGATTTGATTGAGTTGGTATTGAATGAAAACATACTATATGACGGTACGCATTACTACAAACAGGTCAAAGGCCTACCCATGGGTGGTGCATGCTCATCAATATTGGCGGATATTTATCTATCCAAATATGAAAGAGGAACCCATATATTATCGGAAATACCTTATTTCCGTTATGTTGACGATGTGATATTAGGGGGTTATGAAAACACCCCTGACATAGATTTTGCATTCTACCCAAGGGAATTAGACTTAATTGAAAACCCGATCAATGAGGATGGATCGACAGACTTCCTGGACTTGTCAATAAGAAAACACCAACAGTATGGAATTTATACAACCATACACGACAAGAGAAATTCATACAATATCAAAATTAATAATATTATTGATTGGAATTCAAACCTCACTAAAAATATATTCAGAAATATTATTGTCGGGTACTTCAGAAGAAACAGAAACTACAGTACTTTTAAAAAAGACTGCATTTATGAATGTAATAAAATAATAAATGATGCATTAAAAAGAAATTACCCTAGATATTTTTTACAACATTATTACTATTCCTTTTTCAAAGAAAGAAATTGTGCATTGTTTGATTCTAAATGAGTATTCTTAATCATATATATTTTCATATCTGCGATCCTATCATCATGAAGTCTTATCGCGCATGTGCGACTTTCCCTTATAAAAAGTTGTGTTTTCAAGCTGGATTGTAGGGTGTATCTCTTCCATGCTTGGTTCCATCTTTGCTTTTGTGTCCGTTCGGGTGCTTCTGTCTTTGCACATGTGGGAGATTGACCATTGAGTTACATTGGTGCCGTGAGCGTTGCCCGGGTCGTAAAAGCTGCTTTAAGCGGGAAAGGGGTGTCGCAATCCACCCCTGCCATTCTATGCAAATCATATGGTCACTCCTGTTCTCGCTTATTTTTTCTTCTTGTTTATATCCTTATATGCCACTCTGGATGCAGAGCTGCTAAGCGCCACATCCTCTGTAAGGTTTCTGTTTTCTCCTTTACTTAAATAGGAGTTCCGTTCGTGATATACTTATTTTTATATGTATATATATATATATATTCATTGCTTTCTCATTCAAATGCATCATATGATTGGAATATCACATTTAAAACCAACTTAAATCTTTATAATTAAGTAGTTTGAGCTATATACAGAAATAAATACAATCAAGTAACAGATCTTGAGTTGTATTCTCATTTGTAATGGTGTAAGTGTCAAAGCGTTATGTACTCATTTTTCTCATGGCATTGAAAAAACGAGCAATATCTCAAAAATGGTTTTTTCTAGAGTTCTATAGATGGTGTCATTCGTTTTCTAATGAAAAATCACATCAGAAATATATATTTAAACATTAACGAATGTTTTAATTCATTAATGATTTTTTTTTTCTCCGACATTGCATTCAAAAGTGGGGAGAGGGGTCAGAACAGTCGATGACTTTAAAATTTAATTTCAGAGTTCATGTGTTCCAGCATTTATATGTTCCAGTATTTATGTGTTACAGTATTTATTGATACCAATAATCGTGCCAAACTTCCCTCGAAACGCTCAATTCGTTCGTGAGGTATCGCATCAACAGATTCGCTGACACACACATAAGCAAATAGACTAATATAAATACACACTCCAACCCGGTGGCTGAAGGGGGGTCTAAATCAAGAGTGTTTTCTGGCTGTCTCGGCTGCAGCTGCTTGTTTGAGTCTCACCTACGGGCATGGATGTTGTGTTATCCATTAACGACGCACTGTGTTCTGGTGCGCCGGGGCAACATCATATGACAGCAAAATGTTTCACGAATCGGCATTTAAAATGGTCGAAAGATTGGCCAATCAAGCGCCTAGCCATTAAAAAAATCTGATGTGGGCAGCACATGAATTTCCTTATATGATGCAATGAATTTACTACTTTTACAGTTAAAAAAATGTTATTCTTATAGTAGATACTTATATTCTGTCCAAGATATTGAATTTTCTTCAATTAGCCGTCATTTTCATTGATTTAGCGTCATTTTTATCAATTTGGCGAGATTTTTGTTAATTTGGCAACAATTAAAAATGTCGCCAAGCTGGCGACATTCCGACCAATTCGTCGCCAAAATCTCGCCAAGTGTTATGGATGGAGAAATAAGTTATTCTTACAGCAGATAAATGACTATTCGCGTTCAAATACAAAAGTATTGCTCAAAATATCTTTTTTCATGAATGGAACGATCTAGATCCACGAGAATGATGTCACCCAATTTATCGCTTGGTATTACATATGAGAAGTGAACATTTTCTCAATAGGATTTTTTTTTTATTTTACATAACTTTTTGATAACTTTTTTGAAAAATGTCCAAGATCTGGAGAACGGTTCATGTTAGCGTTCTAAAATTTATGTCAATCGTTTTGTATTGAAAAATTACATAAGAAATGTCTATTTAGGGGGGTTCTGAACATTCGCTTGCGTATAAAAACAATAGGCTTCCAGTGTTTACGAATTGTGATTTTTATACCAAATTTCGTTCAAATCGGTCCATTCGTTCGTCAGTTATCGTCTCCACAGTCTCCCTGACACACACACACACACATAGAGAGACATCACTTCAAAAATGTTTGATTCGTGATCAGGGATGCTTGAAACGTGCTCTCCCGTCGAAAACTCGAATTCGAATTTTCGACCCCGTCACAATACTTTCCTTATACAATATGTATATAAGAAAAGTAAAAATAAAACTATACACACCAGACATCGCCCCAAAAACGTTCGATTCAAGTTCAGAGAGGGTTGACACATGATCGTCCGTCAAAAACCTGCATTCGAATTTTTGACCTCCTCACAATAATTCCTTATACATGCTTATACATACTATGCATGTATCGAAAGCAGAAACACATGATTCATCTTGATAAAATTAGGCTCCATTTTCGAGTGTTTTCAAAGTTGGGGATCTGTAAAAATGCGAACTTCTGTCCCAACAGGGAACAAGGGTTTCACATTTTCGAAACATGAATGAACATATAAATCGCAATGCCCCTTGGGTTCGCTTCCATCCCTAAATTGAGTTTACTTTCGTGTCTGTGTACTTCGACAACGAGGTTTATTTAGATATGGGAGTAACATGCATGGCATATGCATGTTTATTCAAAAGTTCTTGCACTATAAATGAGAAAATTTTGCTGGGAAGCCTGTTTATATGAGAATACATGCGTTTATATGTGATCATATAAGTTTTACTTTTTACTTATATACATAATGTATAAGGAAAGTAAGTATTGTGACGGGGTCGAAAATTTGAATTTTCGACGGGAGAGCACGTTTCAAGCATCCCTAATCAGGAATCAAAAAACATTTTTGAAGTGATGTCTCTCTCTCTGTGTGTGTGTGTGTGTGAAAGTATGTGTGGGTGTGTGTGAAAGTATGTGGGCGTGTGTGTTTGTCTGTGTGTGTCACAGAGACTGTGGAGACGATAACTAACGGACGAATGGACCGATTCGAACGAAATTTGATATAAAAATCACAATCATCCGTAAACACTGGAAGCCTATTATTTTTATACGCAATCGAATGTTCAGATAGATTCCCCCTAAATTTCCGAGTGAAATTTTGAAAAAAATCGTCCAAAAATCAAACCCACGAATTAAGTTACGCAAATAGACATTTCCTATGCAATTTTGCATTAGAAAACGACTGACATAAATTTTAGAACGCTAACATGAACCGTTCTCCAGATCTTGCACATTTTTCAAAAAAATTATCAAAAAGTCATATAAAATAAAAAATAAATATTTTTTATTGAGAAACATGTTCAATTTTCATATGTAATACCATGCGATAATTTAGGTGACATCATTCTCGTGGAACTAGCTCGTTCCATTCATGAAAAAAGATACATTGGGTAATACTTTTGTATATGAAGGCCAATAGTCATTTATCTGCTGTAAGAATAACTTATTTCTCCGTCCATAACGCATGGCGAGATTTTGGTGACGGATTTTGCGGAATGTCGCCAACTTGGCGACATTTTCAATTGTTGCCAAATTAACAAAAATCTCGCCAAATGACTAAAATGACTCTAAATTAATGAAAATGACGAGTCATTGAAGGAAATTCAATATCTTGGAAATAATATAAGTATCTACTATAAGAATAACATTTTTTTAACTGTAAAAGTAGTAAACTAATTTCTTTATATAAGGAAAGTCATGTGTTGCGCACAACAGGTTTTTTTTATTATGCATAGTGTGCGTTATCTGTTTATATAAAAAACAAGAGAGACCAACCATGCATAAAGCATTGATTATAAAATAATTTTCAAATGAAATGCCTTTTTATTTAAACATCTTTAAAATATGATCCATTCAGCGCTAGCCTTTTTTACATTGTCACAGTATTCCAGACTCCAGAGATAAATAATTTTAAGCGGAAATAATCCAGCAATTTTAATACGACTCATCTTATAATTGTTTGATTTGTTTACATTATGGGTGCTATTGTATAGCGTTAAAATTAGGCGTCGTTGTATCAATAAAGAAAGTTTAATGATCATTTAAAATAAAAAATAATGTAATTGCGGTCGACCCGGAATTTAAATACACAGATAATACACAAACAAAAAGCAGTTTTATGACGGATGCAACAGTAAACTTAAATTTAAACGATCTTTAAACATGTGAACAGAGAAAATTCTGTTCATACATTCTGTGTGCTGTAGTACAGCATTAAAATTAGTCTTCGTTGTAGGAAAAAAGAAAATTTAATGATCATTTAAAATTAAAAAAATATTTTAATTGAGTTGACGCGAAATATAGTTGCACAGAAAATACTAAAAAATAAAGCGTTTTTTGGACGGATGTAACACTAAACTTAAATTCAAAGGATCTTTAAAGATTTACGCTTTGCACAGCGAAGAAAACGGAAAGTCATCCTTTATTTTGCAATGGGTCACGTGATCTCTTCATACAATATGGGTTGTTGTTGTTGAAACCCAGACCGTTCGACCTACCAGAAAGGTGTAAGGTAACTGTTTGGACGGTCGGGAAGTGCCACCTAATTTAGACCGGAACCCATTGGGGGAGGCATCCACAGGGACCGTACAATATGGGTGTAACTTTTATTTCAATTTTTATTTAAATAACCACCCAGCATATGTTGCTAAATTTTTTTTTATAAATTTTATGTGATAATTTGAATATTCCTTAAAATTTTCGAAGCAAATTGTGGATTTTAACTCTGCCTAAATAATATTTAAAAATAGAGTCCTATACGGTTCTATGTATTTCATTTTTTCAATCCGAAACTAATTGGGTGATACTATTCATTTTCTTTCCCTATCAACCCACAGACCGTTCCAACAACATACTAAAATATCATTTTGATAAAGTCATTTTTACGGCAATTATCGTTCGAACGGACAGAATGACCAAAATCATAAACACTCCTTAACTATGTCGGAAAATGTTAAAAAGAAATTTTACCAGGAGATAGATCAAACTTTTAACGATTATACTGTAAACGATGATTGTGTTGAAACAGAAGCACAAAAGACCGTTAATATCATTATTGCTACAGTTGTGGATAATATATTTGATGAATTCAAATCCGATGAAAAGGAAATAAATTAAAAACATTCTGATGTGCCCAGCACGTAGATTTTCCTATAGGATGCAATATATTTACTTCTTTTACAGTGGAAAACTGATGCATAAGCTCTACGGCACAGTGCTTCTAACATCGAATTGTACATTTTGCATATGGCAGTAAGTAAAACTATTTCTATAAATGTGTCTTTTATAGCATCAGTGAATCTCCAAAGGGTCAAAAATAACCAATTATATCCAACTCCAGAGAGGTTACTAAAAATACAACTCTGTTAGTTTCTTTTTCGTGCCCTATACAATTAATGTGCAAATTTGCAGTTTTCCAGGATACCTGTATTTCTTTCAAGAAGTTTAGAAGCACACAGACACGTTAGACAATTCAAATAAAATAAATGTCTTATTAGTTCACTTTACTGATTTATTTTATTGATTTACTTACTTAATTGATTGAAAAACTAAATATGAATATAGTAAACTAAACGCGAAATATTCTCTCATGGCGAGTAGATAGACCAAATATAAATCATATCACCGAATCCAAGCGTTATAAACAGTACTTAGTGGCGAACATTATTTGTCAACCGTCTGCTGTATGGTGTTCCGAAATATATTTATCAACAGCGCTACGAAGTTAGATAAATTGCGCTCTAAACACTATCTACAAACAACATTTGTCACTATATTTATACGCATTATTGGAATGTCAACCAAACGGAATTATCATGGCAACTGTGCTTAACTAATAAATGATGCTTTCTCAGAGCCGTCACGATCTCCAGGATATTAAGACTGTTCATTCAGAAGGTTATCCCCGAACAAAATAGAAATGAAACTAGTATTCAAGTCTGTAAAAGACATGGGTTAATACTCTTATAAATTAGGTTGAAATTTTATTTTAATAAATTTTATTTCCTATAACAATGTCGTGATTATCATTGAATATAGTCGTCTTAGACGAAAACCCTGCTCAATTACATTTTGTCTAGTTGTCTATGTCTATATAAATGTTCGGATATTTAGCTTTCTTTATCACCGGGTGGTTTCTAGACGGTAAAAAAAAATATTTTTACGATACGCAAGCTAAAAACAGAAAAACAATAACTTGTGTAATACACCCAGAATAAGAGTCGGGGTACATGCGTATTGAACGGTATTTGTTAACACAAACTGAAAAGTATAGTATAAGATCTAACATAATTTAAAGTTGAAATTAGAGATTATCAAACTGATAAATTTCACGATGCTTTCAGAACATCTCACATCAATGAAACAAAATAGCGCTATAATTAATAAGAAGTGAAATTAAAAAAATTATAGTATCCCATCTAATTTTCAAGATCGTTTTGTCTTTTCAGCATAATTCTAATAATGATAATATAGTACCGAATAAAAAAAATCTGCTGCGGGCAGCACATGACATTCCTTATATAAAATGCAATGAATTTGCTGCTTTTACAGTAAAAAAAAATAGATTATTTTTATAGTAGTTATTTATATTCTTTCCCAGATATTGAATTTTCGTCAATGAGTCATAATTTTCCATGTCGTATTCATCAATGAGTCGTCATTGATTTAGCGTCATTTTTATCCATTTGGTGAGATTTTCGTTAATTTAGCAACATTTAAAAAAGTCTCCAAGTTGGCGACATTCCACCAAATTTGTCGCCAAAATCTCGCCAAGCATTATGAACGAAGAAATAGGTTATTCTTACAACAGATAAATGAATATTGGTGTTCAAATACAAAAGTATTACTCAAAGTATCTTTTTTCATGAATGGAACGAGCTAGATCCACAAGAATAATGTCACTCAATTTATCGCATGGTACTACATTTGAAAAGTGAACATGTTTCTCAATAGGAAATATTTTTTTTTATTTTGTATGGCTTTTTGATAATTTTTTGAAAAATGTGCAATATCTCGAGAACGGTTCATGTTAGCGTTCTAAAAACTATGTTAATCGTTTTCTAATAAAAAATGCCATAAGAAATGTCTATTAGCGTAACTTTATTAGCGGTTTTGATTTTTTGAAGATTTTTTCAAAATTTCACGCGAAAATTTAGGGGGGTTCCGAATATTCGATTGCGTATAAAAACAATAGGCTTTCGGTGTTTACGGATTGGGATTTTTGTACCATTCGTTCGTCAGTTATCGTCTCCACAGACTAACTCTCTCTCTCTCTCCCACACACACAGACATCACTTTAAAAATGTATGATTCGTGATCAGGGATGCTTGAAACGTGCTCTTCCGTCGAAAACTCGAAATCGAATTTTCGACTCCGTCACAATACTTTCCTTATACATTATGTATATAAGGAAAGTAAAAATTATAGCATCCCAGCTAATTTTCAAGATCATTTTGTCTTTTCAGCATAATACTAATAATGATAATATAGTACCAAATTTTAAGAAATGGAACGATGACTTGTACATTCGGAAATTTAAGAAACCGATCAATTAAATCCACTTTGCTTCAAAGCAGATGTTTTCCGTCTCAAGGAAAAAGCCTGACATTTTACCAAAAACACCTGCTTTCGTATCTTTTGCATTAAGAATTCGTCTGTTCCAATAAATACGATTTTAAAACCGAAGTTTTGAGGGATTTTCGTCTTTAGATGTTCATAATGAAACGTTTAAAACGAATTCGAGTTTTAATATATAAGCGAGGAACTATGTGAAAAATTGAAATTTGGAACGACGTAGTTCGGTACGGGGGGGGGGGGTCGCCAAAGTGTTACAAATTGACACTTATATTTAAAACTCGAATTCGTTTAAATGTTATTATATTCTAAATATCGTATCTGTATTTATGAAACTTAATGATAAATTTAATGTGAAAATTAAATAACATGATAAAAATGATAAATGATTTGCTTAAAATGACATTGCAAAATTACCGTGGAACATTCCCCTGAAGCTAAATTACTGAAAACACTATAGAGTAAACAAAGACTAACAATTACGTTTCAGACTGAGTTAAATTTTTTTTTTGCCTGACAATAGATTGTTTCACATAAAGTCAAATAATGTTCCCGAGACCATTTGTCCAAAGCTTATTAAATGTCAGATAAAATTTGTTACAATGTAATTGGGAGGATTTGAGTTTTTACTGAAATTTGGAATGAAATGCATCTTTTTACATAAGTTGTTAACATGGAATTATTTGAGCAATGAATTAACGGACTATGAATGATTTTATTTATTAAATGAAGCTAATTATTAAATGCATTAACGGACTTTGTTTCCAGTTACTTTAATGTAATGTATTTTACGAGATCGACTTATTATGTAAGACTGAAAAAGATGTTCTGGTGTGTCGGCATCAAACCGGACTGATTAACATTTGGCGAAAGGCCAGTTTTTACTGTCCCTGGATGCATAGTATAATGCATCGCATGTTTCAAGCATCCCTGAACACGAATCTAAAGTTTTTGAGGTGATGTGTGTGTGTGTGTGTCTGCGAGCCTGTGCAAGCGATATCTCAAGAACGAATGCGGGTTTTGGACGTAATTTAGTATGAGTATTTCAATCTATAAAAACTGAAATCCCATTGATTTTAAAAGTCATCGAACGCTTGGAGGATTTCCAAATTTTCGAATAAATTTTTGAAAATATTATGAAAAATCATGAATTTTATTAATGTTACATAAAAAATCATTTCGCACGTATATTTTACTCTAAAACGAATGACTCATATATTAGAACGCTAGCTTAAACCGTTCTTGAGATAGTGTACGTTTTTCAAATAAATGTATCTAAAATACATCAAAGTGAAAAGTAGTAAGTTTCATCAAATATGTTACACTTCCTAAAAGTTTGACTACTTTGGCGACTAGCTAGGAGAAATATGGCCAACTCGGCTACTTTTTAAAGGGGTTAAACTAACGTGAATGTCGCCAAATTGACAAAAATGACGATAAAGTTACGAAAATGACGTTACGAAATAGTGAAATTATAATTAACGTAATATAATAGAATATATTGATAAGCAGATGTTAGCAATATTTCGTATTACCTAGTTACATTTGAGCGAAATCGGAGTTAAATAGCGCTTTAAAATAATTTTACATGTACAGAGTACACATATACATACAAGTACATAAAAATAGAGAGTAACTATACCACCACTGGCAAGAAAGCGTTCCTCAATAAATATTTGCTTCATATGACCCATGACGTACCTAGTTGCTAAAGGAAAACTATAGAAAACGAAAGAAAAATATAAGATTAATATAACAAACAATCACATAAAAAACCGGTATCGGACTTTCGGATGTTATCTAATTCATCAACTAAATTAAAAAATACTGTTACTGACGGAAGTATTTTGATTTCAGATAACTTCAGACTGTAATTTGAGAACATACAAAATTCATACAATTTCTGAGTAATCCTTTGAAATCAGGCTTAAGAAAATTAGATGAAAATAGTTGTTTTATGGGTGAAATACTAGAACATTGCATTTTTCTAAGCAGAACTTTCATTTATTTCTGATTTGTGAACATCTATGTTTATTCATATTAAGCACTGTAGTTATAAGAATGTTTAGATGTCTTCTTTTTTCTGATAAACAGTAAAGAATTTATGGAACTGTGTGCTAAATTACGAATATGTGAAAATTATGATAAGCAAAATTAATAAATTTTATTAAAAATGAAGCTTATATTTTGTTTTCCTCACAGCTAAATTATCCATTACAATAGATTTTTCACATGGAAGTTCTCTGACAATTCACCAAATCTGTATTAAATATAGTAACATTTACATGTATGTCTGTCAATATAAAATTGGAATTTGTATGTAAATTCAGTGAATGATAAATAACTGAGTTGATGTTATACAATTAATTCAGTCAGTATTGTGTGATATCTGAAAGTAATATAATTTTACTTAATGTCTATAAATGAAATATAAAGTATATTTATTTGCTTTCTTGTTACTTTCCCTGCAATACATGGTAAAGTATAGGGAAAGTATTGGAATCATGCCGAAAATCGCAACTCGAGTTATCGAAGAATTTACACGTTTCAAGACCTCTAGGATACGAAAAAACTATTTTTAGGGCGACGTATGTCTGTGTGTCTGTCTGTCAATGCAGATTTTGTATCCGTTGTAACAAAAAAATAATTTACCGAATTTCATAAAATTTGGTTAGTAAGTCACTTGTGGACGAATCTGGTGCTGATTAGTTCTGAGTACGATTCGGGATAAAAGAACCCGCCTTTTTCTTTCTAAATGGCCCGTAAAAGCTTGTATCCACTCTAGCAGAAAAACTAATGGACCGAATTTCACAAAATTCGGCAGTTAAGTCAATTGTGGGAGACCTTGGTGCTGATTAGATTTTGGTACGATTCGGAAAAAATTACCTGTCTTTTTTTTGCAAAATGGCCCGCAAAAATTGCCAAGAAAAAAAAAACTACGTATGCTCAAATATATTCATTAAATGCTTGTTTAATACGTAATTTTTAACGAAGAAAATAATAAGACCAAGTCCATTACACTAGGACTAGCCGTTCTCGATATATTTTAGTGTGTGCCACCTTTGAAAATGAGTCCAGTTATCAAATGAGAACGAAAATTGAATTAAAAGTGAGTTAAAGTTACTTAAAATAAAGAAAACGTGAATATAAGTCTGCAGGGAAAGCCATGTTCCAAGATTTCAAGGCTTTTTCTTTTCGGGGCACCTGTGAGAAAACTCACGTATCCCCACATCGGAAATATAAGTTCTTAGAACAGTTTTGTAATTGAAATTTGATGTGAAGCATTCCCTTGGGAAAGACATGTGTTGCCCACATCAGATTTTTTTTGTTCATGTGTTGATAACATCGTCCATGCTTTAAGGTTTTAAGACTAGGGGTTGTCGAGATATTATTAAAATCCCGCAATTAAACCTTCCATAATTAAATGGGATGTGACTGAAATCGATTCTCTCATACCAGAATTCATTGTTTTCAACTTTAAGAAGTAAAAATTTGAAAAATTGGTATGTTGGGTCCAAATGATTACAACTACAGCGTATGATCCTTAACTATAAAGGGCTTGGATTAATATCACACTTGTCAATGTACCCCCAGGGTAAACTTGCCCCCTAACAGAGCTGATGCCGTCACAAACAAAAAAATCTGATGTGGACAGCACATGACTTTCTCTGCAGATTCATTATTCATCTTCCCTTTATTTCTTCAATATTTCATTAAATTGAGATCAATTGCTTAAAATAACTCTCATAATTATTAATTTATTTATATACATAATGTATAAGGAAAGTATTGTGACGGGGTCGAAAATTCGATTTCAAATTTTCGACGGTAGAACACGTTTCAAGCATCCCTGATCACGAATCAAACATTTTTGAGGTGATGTCTGTGCGCGCGCGCGCGCGTGTGTGTGTGTGTGTGTGTGTGTACGTGCGTGCGTGTGTGTGTGCGTGCGTGTGTGTGTGTGAAAGTGTGTGTGTGTGTGTCAATGAGCCTGTGAAGACGATATCTCACGAACGAATGGTGCGATTCGAATGAAATTTGGTGCAAAAATCACAATTCCTGAATACTGAATGCCTATTATTTTTAAACACAATCGAATGTTCAGAACCCCCCCCCCTCCCCTTAAATTTTCGAGCGAAATTTTGAAAAAAATCATCAAAAAGTAAAAACCTTTATTAAAGATAAGCGAATAGACATTTCCTATGTAATGTTTCCTTAGAAAGCAATTGACATGGACTTTGGACCGCTAGTCTGAACCGTTCACGAGGTATTGCATATTTTTCAAATAAATTTATCAAAAAATCAAATAAATTAAAAAAAAATATTAACTGTTGAGAAACATGTTCACTTTTCATATGTAATATCATACGATAAATTGGGTGACATCATTCTCGTGGATTTAGCTCGTTCCATTCATGAAAAAAGGTACTTTGAGTAATACGTTTGTATTTGAACTCCAATAGTCATTTATCTGCTGTAAGAATAACTTATTTCTTCGTCCATAACGCTTGGCGAGATTTTGGTGACGAATTTGGTGGAATGTCGCCAACTTGGCGACTTTTTAAAATGTTGCCATATAAACGAAAATATCGCCAAATGGATAAAAATGACGCTAAATCTATGAAAATTACGACTAATTGTCGAAAATTCAATATCTCGGAATGAAAATAAGTATCTACTATAAGAAAAACCTTTTTTTTTGCTGTAAAAGTAGTAAATTCATTGCATTATATAAGGAAGGTCATATGTTGCCCACATCAGATTTTTTTAAATTACACTGAATTTGCACGTTTAATTCAATTTTCGTTTTCATTTGGTAACTAGGCTTATTTTCAAAGGTGGCGTAGCGAAAAGCGAAAAAACTAAGAAATCTCGAGAACGGTTAGACATAGCGTAATGGGGTTGGTCTTATTCTTTTCATCATTAAAAATTACGTGTAATACAAGCATTTTATTGATATATTTGAGCATGCGTAGCCTTTTATTTTGGATGTTGACAAATTTTGCGGGCCATTTCTTACAAAAAGGCAGATTATTTTTTTCCGAATCATATCAAAATCTAATCAGCACACCAGGGTAACTCACACTTATTTACCAAATTTTGTAAAATTCGATCTATTAGTTTTTCAGCTAGAGTGGACTTAGTAATTCTTGCGGGCAATTTCGCAAAAGAAGGCAGGTCGTTTTATTCCGAATCAAACTAATATCGAATCAGCACCAGTGTCACCCAGAATAGACTTACCTACCAAATTTTATGGAATTCGGTCAATTAGTTTTTATGTTAGCGTGGATACATACTTTGCTCAGACAGGCAGACAGACAGACAGACACATGCACACACAAACGTCAAGCTAAAAGTAGTTTTTTCGAGTTCCAAAGGTCCCAAAACCTGTAAATCCGTCGAAAACTCGAGCTGTGTATGATTCCAACACTTTTTCTATACATTATCATGAATTGGAGTGAAAGTAAAACCGGATGTGGGCAGCACATGACTTTACCTGCAGATTAAAATTCATTTTGTAATTTTTTATTTCATTATTCATTACATGGAGTTTAATGGCAGAAAATAACGTGGATACTTTTACTTTCCCTGCAATACCTGGAAATGTATAGGGAAAGTATTGAAATCATGCCGAAAATAGCAATTCGAGTTTTCGAAGGATCTACGTAAAGTATCCGCGTTTCGAGACCTATAGAATACGAAAACACTATGACGTCTGTGTGTGTGTCTGTGTGTCTGTCTGTCTATCTGTGCAGATTTTATATCCACTCTAACTAAAAAACTAATGGACCGAATTTCATAAAATTTTGTAGGTGAATCACTTGTGGGCGAATCTGGTGCTGATTAGTTTTGGATATGATTCAGGATAAAAGAATCCGCCTTTTTCTGCGAAATGGCCCGCAAAAAGCTGTATCCAATCTAGCTGAAAAACTAATGAATATAATTTCATAAAATTCGGTAGATAGATTAGTATTTTGTAGGTTACCCTGGTGCTGATTAGTTTTTAGTACAATTCGGAAGAAAATAACCTGTCTATTTCGGAAAATGGTCGGCAAAAATCGTTAAAATCTAAAATAAAAAATTACGTATGCTCAAATATATCCATTAAATGCTTGTTTTATACGTAATTTGTAAAGATGAAAAGAATAAGATCAACCCTATTGTACTAGGGCTAGCCGTTCTCGAGATATTTTAGTTTTTTCCTATTTTCTCCACGCCACCTTTGAAAATAAGTCCAGTTACCGAATGAGAACGAAAATTGAATTAAAAGTGAATTAAATTTAATTAAAATAAATATAACGTGGATTTAAGTCTGCAGAGAAAGTCATGTGCTGCCCACGGCAGTTTTTTTTATATTATATTCAATTTGCCATTTTTTAGCATATTCATTTCTTTTGGCAACTTACTTTAAATTCTTCAGGTACTCAAAATTCCAAAAAAATAAAATATCTTGGGAATAGTGGTTCATCCTACAGTCATGAGGTCAATCTTATTCGCTTAGTTGTCAAAATTTACCTGAAAGACAAGTAGTTAGTTAATATATTCCAAAAATTTGAGTCATTTATATCAGATTTTCACTATTTTTGGTGGCCATGTAATTTGGTCAATTAGTTTGTCAGTTAGAGTAGATACATACAATTTTTGCAGGTCATTTAAAAAAAAAATGCAGGTTTTTTCCCCCGGAATCGTGCCAAAATCTAATCAGCACCATATGTGACATATTTAACATATTTCGCGAAATTTGATCAGAGCATTCTTGAGTTATAGTGGATACATACAACTTGCTTGAATGTATAAACGTTCTATCTAGTTCTAGATTTTTTATGACGAAGCCAGATGTAAAGTTTCGTGAAAATCCATTTATGTTTGTGGCTGCTTTCATGTACACAAGAAATCGACCACAAACAGACGATCATCACTCAAAAATAGTCAAAGCGTGTGGAGGAGGTCTTGAAATATATTGGAATCAAAATTTTTCGGGAAAACAATACTTTTTCAATGAGAACGTAAAAATATAGTTTTGCAGACGATTATTTTCAGAGATTTTATTCGAAGAAAAATACACCAAGGCGCTTGCTTAACAACGTAATGAAATCAAATCTGTTTATTCGACAAATGCTTTTTATTTTATTTATACTATTTAAATAATAAAAACTTTAATATAAATATAAATGTTATAAATGAGTGGTATTATATTTTCGATTGGGTTGCATTAGTTACGGCTTTGGGATATGAGATTGCGGCAATTATGAATATTTTCAATTTCTTAAGTTATCTGTTTTAAGTTAGCGAATATTTTTCAAATTCAAGTATTTTCTACTAGAAAATATACCATACGTTGCTGGGGTATTAAAGCAGGGTAGTTATATAAAATAACAAAATGAGTAAATTGTCTTCATCTAAATAACGGTGGAAATTTTTTGCAATCGGTGTACATCGACGCAGTGGGCTTGATACGAACCATACCGCTTTAGTGCTTTAAGTTAGGCACATGTTTACCAAAATTATTCTAATTGCTTGTGAATCAGTTAACATTTGGTTAGACATTTTAATGAAAATTTCGGAAAAAAAATACCATTTAGATTATTACCAGGATTTGCGCATTTTAACCACCTCTGACGCAGGATATATCTACTAGTACAGGCATAAAAATAATAAAAATGTTTTTTTTGTCAAATATCCAGGCACTTGACTTTCATCATTCGCCTATACATCGGCCAGAAACGTGAGCCATTTAGCCGTCCTAGGACGTTGCCCCAGGCGCACCAGAGGGGGGGCGGAACACACAGCGCCCAACAACACAACATCCATGCCTTACGCGGGACTCGAACCCACACCGCGGCGGTCGAACGATTGCTTGGAAAAGCTCGCCTTGACCGTTCGAGCACCACGTCGGCATATTGAAAATGTTTAAATATATGAAATCAGAAATTTAAAAATTTGAAAATTTAGGATCACGGATTTCCAATGAAAAAGAAATGAATGTATGTATTCATGTCTGAACCTGTGACTGTATATCTGACTGTAACCAATCAAACTATAATTTGTTTAACAATAAATATTTCATTTATTCAATCTTATTACTTTACCTATATACTTACCTACCTATATACTCTAATTTAGTGTTTAATAAATTTCAAAGCATATGGAACAGAATTAAGTACATTTATTATGCAAAAATAATACTATTCTTTCTAGAATAGAAAATGCTTGTTCCTATAAGCATTTAAAACATTTTGGTCTTTGACTCTTGTGTATGCCTTCCCTGTTATTCACCTAAATCAACACAATAATATTTATCTGGAGTATTTTCCAATTAAGCATTACTGTGCATGAAATTTCAAAGCATATTTATCAAATCGTCTGCTATTGTAAACGAATTGTATTTGAAGTTTCACTATGATACCTGGGGGGACTTGAATGTGAACGGGTGGGGGCTCAATTTTATCGCACATTACTACTTTCAATAAGAGTACTGGTAGTATCTAAAGCTTAACGCGTTAATGGGATTTGCAAATTACTCAACGAATTAATTCTTTGTTAATGAAATATATCTGCTGCTTATGCCGTCACTCGACTGTCTATATCATGTTATATATTCTTATTCCACATTTGTTTGCTCATTTGTGTCACAATGATTACCTATATAATAGTCTGAAGTATTTTTGTCTTTTGAGATCCTCCCAAATCTTCGGAGTAGCCTAAAAGACAAAATCTTTACGCTATCGTTTATTATTTTTCGGCATATATTATTCTTTGAATCTCAAATCCGAATGACTTAAAATATGTCGTTTCAATCGGCGCTTCCCGATTGGCTGTTTGAAATGCGGAATTTTCTGTTGTTTTGCTGTAGGCGTGTTTATCTTTCATGTATAGTAATACACGCGAGAAAGAAAATAAAATTTGTCAACTACCTACCAAAACTCATTAAACCGCTTACTGTGGCAAAATCATCATAGAAATAAAATCAATCGAGCAATTTGCTTCTATGAAGACACAGAACATTTGCATCATTGTATCTGTCTATTAATATATTTCTAATGAAATTACATTTGTCATGAACTTATAAAATTGTAACTTTCTCAGTATAGTATATCACCATCTCAAGTAATATTGGACAGGTCTAGCGACCGAATTATTTACGAAATTTTCGTCTTTAAATTTCAGCGAAATTCAGGATGTGACACATGTATTTCTCTTGCCGATCCTTACACAAAAATTATTTATTTATAAACGCCATCCAGAAAGACAAATCACATACAATTTGCGTTTGATAAGTAATTTCATTTTCGCCAGATGTTGAATTTCATGTAATTGTACAGGATGGCCAAAATAAAATTGGGCCGGAAAAGTTTTTCAAAAATTTCGTGAAAACGTAATCAAAACAGCAAGGAGATCATTAGTAGACTTTTCCGGACCAGATTTTTTTGGCCACCCTGTATTTACATTTATTTTCCCGACCTTATTTACCTACAGTTATTTTTTATCTGAAGCAAATATCTATATGTTAGTTATTTATCATGTTTTGTCACAGATGAAATAGTTACCAAAGTAAAACATAATGAATCAATAAAACATAATTATTCATGGAGATAACAGATTTCATGGCTCAGTTTTGCACATTTTATATTGCTTTAAGAGTATTTATAGCAAGTATGGTTGAGACCCTGAATTTTTCATTGCAAAATTCCCCTTAGATTCACACTGCAGTAACTAGTAACGGTGAACTGAACCGATGGCACTGCTACGTTTCAACACCGGTACACATATGCTATTTGCTGCAGTAGAAGAGTGATTCCAAGTTACTGAAACCTCCTGTTGTACTTCACTTAGATTGTCAACTATTAATTTGTGCATGAAATGTTTCTATTATTTATACTGCGTGATTCAGTATTCTGGGGTTTGAATAATAGTGTTATAATTTAAACATGTAGTAAATTCATCCTCAATCTACATAAAGAGTACTTTATACTCCATGTTGTTTAGTTAAGCTGCGCTCAAGTATGGAGTTTCAAAACACATTTATCAAAGCATCTGCGATGGCAGAAGATATGCGCTTGAGATTTTACCGTGATATATGAATAGATTTGCATTGATGTGTGGAGAGATTATTGAATTTGCCACATATTGCCATATACAGAGCAGTCTCAAGAATAGCATTAACGTAATTTGCTATTTCTAAATATCTGTAATGCTAACTAGCTGCTAATGTTTAAAAAATCAATTTATCAAATACAGTAATCATCAATGCCCCATAAATGTAAGTTATCACTATATTCTCCGATTGTTACCTACCATTAAAATTATAAATTGTACATAAAAAACGCATACGACTTTTATCAAAACGTATATTTAAAATGTATAAAATTGATTACATGTGGAAGAAATGGAATAGAATAGAAATAAACGGCACTTAAATGTTGTCGCACCAAATATATATGCCAATTCAATTTTTAAAATTCGCACACTAATTACGTCACCCAACTTCAACTTTCCGAATTCGCCCTCAGCTTGTCCGGCGTAACCTTCAACAAAGATGCACAGCTGTTTTTCAATGTTCATCCGTTAGAACATTTCCCGACTGCCAAATCATATTGAAGCGAAGTACCTTGAGCTGATGTCGCCTCTGGATCAACAATATAATTATCGGCTACCAAGTTTCTCGATCTGTGTTCATAACCGTATGCAGCAAATTCCCTTTTAATTTATTTATTAAAAGTGGTGATCCGGACGAATAAATAAATTGGAACTTCAAACCTTGTTCGCACTTTGCCAGGAATCTTCTGACATCCACCAATTATTACTACCGCCACACTACGAAACAGTCACAGCTTGGAACCATCGCTTACGATTTCTTCTGATCGTTTCGTGCTGAGAACTGACGATCTTAGGGACGTTCTGAGCCATCACTTTAAAGAATGTAGAAGCATGTTCAGTCAGTGTTCATCAGACAATATTAGGATGTCTGGCTCTGAGAACAAACTCCGATACTGCAAAGTTGGGTCCGTTGCATTTCACTAAAATATATAATATCTGATGTCGGCAGCTCATGATTTTCCTTATATAATGCAATGGATTTACTCCTTTTACAGTAAAAAACATGTATGATCCACGGTACCTTATTTTTAACGTTGAATTGTATATTTAGCAATTTTCTGGATGACAACATACAAAGCTATTTCAAAGCACCCAATTAACTTATTTCGCACAACTCTAAATAAGCAATTATCAAAATTGATAGCATCCACAATTAACGGTATCGTCTATATATTAAAATATTTTAATAATTAGTTCACCGATTAGGCGTCAGTTTCATTCGATTAGCGTCGTTTTCCCAATTTTGACGATATTTTTGTCAATCTGGGTCAAAATATCGCCGAGTTAGCGATACTTCTCTAGATTATTCGCGAAATTCGCCAAATGCATCACCAAGTGTTACAGACCAAAGGAACGAAGATAATTTCTTATTTATTAGACGGCATGCCCGTCATATTGACGAAAATCAGAATTTGTGAAACATTACTTACCATTTGGCGTCATTTTTAACAATTTGGCGACATTTTTGTAACTTTGGCAACATTTAAGAAAATCGCAGGTTGACGAAGTAACGCTAAATTTGCGTAAAGAAAGATACATAATTTTATGAAATCGATTAAAATTTTAAAGGGAATTAAATTTTAAGAAATACAAAATTTAAGTTTTTATACGGCCCCCGTACAAAAACATTTCCGATGAGTAAAATGTGCCCCATACAATAATAAGGTGATGTACAAAATTTCAGCATTTTATCGTAAAATGTCCCAGAGATACGGAAAGACAAAACGGCTGACTTAAACCACTTTTCGATGCATCGACATGGGTTCTCAGAGGGGAAAAATTATGTTGGCAGATCGCGTTTCAGGGGTCATACACAAATTACGAAAGAAAACAATGATTACATAAATAAGTAAACATGTTGCTATTTATTGGTACAAAAGTACCTACACTGTGTAGAAATAAGAACTTTACACAAAGATTAAAAAGCTTGTTCAAAATGTTTTCCATCCATGCCACTACAGAGGTGCATTCGTCTGATAACAAGCCTACGATGCATTTCTTCGATGCGTCATTTGCAATCTTGCTGTACACATTTACAGTTTGATTTGTGATTAATCCCTCACCAAATTTGTTTAAACATATCTCTGGGACATTTTATGATAAAATGCTGAAATTTTGTGCATCACCTTATTAGTGTATGGGACACATTTTACCTATTGGAAATGTTTTAGTACGGGGGCAAAAATTTGCATGAATTTAATTAGAGTCCCTATTTTTCAAATGTTTGTAAAATGTATTTAAATTTTAAATGTTATTAATTGTATTTTCTAATCTGTATTTTAAACATGTTTTAACATTTATTAGCTACGCAGGTTCTTTTTCAGCAACTACAGAAAATGATATAGTTCGCCGAGAGATAAAATAAAAAAAAAATATTTCGTATTGAGAAACATGTTCACTTTTCATATGTAATACCATGCAATAAATTTGGTGACATCATTCTCGTGGATCTAGCTCGTTCTATTCATGAAAAAAGATACTTTGAGTAATATTTTTGTATTTAAACGCCAATAGTCATTTATCTGCTGTACGAATAACTGATGTCTCCGTCCATATCGCTTGGCGAGATTTTGGCGACGAATTTGGGTGGAATGTCGCCAACTTAGCAGCTTTTTTAAATGTTGCTGAATTAACGAAAATTTCGTCAAGTGATTAAGAATGACGCTAAATCAATAAAAATGGCGACTCATGACGAAAATTCGATATCTTGGAAAGAATATAAATATCTACTATCAAAATAATCTATATTTTTTTTACTGTAAAAGTAGTAAATTCATTGCATTATATAAGGAAAGTCATGTGCTGCTCACATTAGATTTTTTACGTATTATCTGTTTATCTAAATTCTGAGCCGACGCAATTACAATAATTTTTATTTTATAAATGATGAAATATTCATTGATTTTACATGTAGAGGCAGACGATTTATATTACATTGGCATTATTTGAATAAAGTTCATTTAGTGTAACTAGTATGGAGTTAGAAAGAACGAAATAAAACTCCTATCGAAGAAATGCTTAAACATGCCATAATCTTTTGAGAATTATACGTAGGTGTCCCTATTGCTAGTAAAGTGGCTGCTATTGCTAATTAACACAACAGAAAGGCGTAGTGTTTAGCATATGTATTTTTGATTAGTTTTATATTAAGTGTTAACTAATTATTATAATTAACCAGTATTTTTTCATAGTAGTAGGATAGAGTACAGAATCTATGGAGATAAAAATAAATTGAAACGTAAAATAATTTTGAATGAGTAAGAATATTCGTTATTGTTTCAGTTCTAACTTGCATTGCGTTAATTATTTATTAATTAATTGATTTTACCTCCATGGTTACTGTCATTGTATTTTTTGATTGTCTTTTTAAAAGTTTTAAGCTTTCAAATATAATAAATTACTGCGATATTTAAAAAAAAATATCAGCCCTGAAAGCATCGCAATTTAGAGACGCTTAAATAAAATTACATTTCCAGTTGCAAAGTATTTTATAATCAATGCTTTATGCATGATTGAACTTTCTTGTTTCATGGTGAAGCTGGATATATTTTAAGCAAGAACACTTGTTTTGCACGATCATTTAACCTTAAAGATAAATCTGCTTTTAAATTTGAAAACTAATTAATATTTTATCAACTTTTTAAACTATAATTAACGAAATATTTCCATTGTAAATCATCTGATCTGTCAATGTCATACTTGAAGTTCCATTCGGTTGAGCTCATTTGATTCAGTGTTTAATTTATATGGTGGACTAGTAACACCGCTTTGATGCCACAGGCAGCAAACGAAAAAATCGTCTTTAAGCAAAACAAGAAAGATCAATCATGCTTAAAGCATTGATTATGAAACACTTTCCAACTTCAATGCAATTTTATTTAAAAAAGTCGAAAATGCAATACATTCCTCGGTAATATTTTAAAACTTATCACAATACTACATTGATTTATTATATTTGAAAACTTAAACCTTCATTGAAAAAAATGAACTTCATTCAAATGACGGCATTGAAATATAAATTGCCTGGTTTAAATATCTCTAAAATGCAATACATTCCACGGTAATATTTTTAAAACTATCATAATACTACGATAATTTATTATATTTGAAAACTTCATCGAAAACAACTGAAATAAATTCAAATGACGTCATAGAAAAAATAACACGCCTGGATCTCTCTGTAAAAGAAGGATTTCATTCATAACTTTCTCCCATTCATTTCATTCATCACAATACTATAATAATTTATTTTATTTAAAAATTAAGGCCATGGAGCTACAATTCATAAACTCTATGTTTAAAACTTCATCGAAAAAAATTGTCCTTCTGTTTATAAAATCAATTAATATTTCATTCATATCAGCCATGCGGACTCCATGGACTGAATTATTTTGTGTTAAAGAAATACAGCAATTCTAATACAACTCATTCTACATATTTTGCTGTTTACATTTTACATAGGTGAAAAATAGGCTTAGTTGTAGAAATAATCAAATTTGAATGAGAATTTAAACTCAAATATATTATAATTGTGTTGTTTTAGTATGTAGATGCACAGAATTTAAGCAAAAATAAAGTAGTTTTAGGACGGATACAACACTCAATATGAATTAAAAAGAACTTTAAAAAATCACGATTTTGAAACAAGATGGATGCCATATATCATTTTGAAGTGGGTCATGTGATTGTTTCATATCATGGTCACGTGATCGTTTCATATAAGATGTGTAATTATTATTTTAATTTTTATTTAAAAACTACTGAATATATTTCGCTGAATTTTTTTTTATATATTTTATGGAACAATTTGACTATTACCTAAAATTTTCGAAGCAATTTGTGAATTTTAAATCCGCTTAAAAAATGTTTGAAAAATTAGGTCCTATAGGGCTCAATGTATTTCATTTTTTCAACCCGGGTTCATTCCAAAACTAATTGGGTGATATTATTCATTTATATTCCCATAGATCCTACAGACCGTCTGAACAACATACTAAAATTTCAATTTGATTAAGTCATTTTTACGGCAGTTATCGTACTAACGGATAGTCAGACAGACAGACAGACAGACAGACAGAATAAACAAAGTCATAAACACTTTTCAACTTTGTTGTAAAGTGTTAAAAATAAATATCACTATTTTGATAGCACAAATACAGTATATTCATCAAAACATTGAAATATTTGGCGGTCTAAATAATTGAAGATAAATTCAAACCAACAATTTACTGCCAGTTTTGTAAATCGTACTTATAACACATTTTCTCGCTAAGCAGTGCTCTCATTCTTGAGTTTCAAATCACATGTGCCCCAGTGAATATGAATGCAGATGAACTGCACTTGAAGTTTCACCCTGTTATATAAATTAAATTGAATTTATTCTTGAGAAACATAGACATTGCTAGCTTAGATCAGATTGTTATTAAAATTACGTATCTAGAACATTAATAATATTTAAAACATGATGATGTAAATGTTGTTTCTAAAGGTAAATTAACTATTCAATTTAGATCCACGAGAACAAAAATCAAATTTAAAACTCTACGTACTGTATATTGAAAAAAATATATCTCTGTAAGGCAATACACCATTTGGTTATCAAAAAATAGTTTAAAGATCAAATGCTAACATTTTCCCGATATAGTTTCAAGAACACTGCTTTATTTAGACTATAAAACAGGAACAATATTCAGAAATAAAAATATTATTAATTATTTCAAAACTATGACTAATTATTACATGTGTTAATGTTAAAACAATATTGCATATTATGGTTTTTATTTGCAATAAAATGTCTTTAATGTATTTAAACTGCTTACTTTTAAGCAATTTTATATATAAATTTTTCGACATCAATAAAATGAAATTAGCATGTCTTTAATGAATATAGTCGTTTCAGTAAACATGATATGAAACATAACGAAATAATAAAATGTATGTATTCATATTTAAATTCCGCGCTTCAAAATACGTTTGATACATTGATACACACAGTAACTTTGTGTTTGTATTAGCAAATAAATTTGACTTTTATTTTAGTTACAGATATTGCAGCTGATCATTTAGTAAGTCACTTGTATGTGACCCTGGTGCTGATTAGTTTTTGGTACGATTCGTAAAAACAGAACCCGCCTTTATTTGCGAAATGGCCCCTAAAAATTTCATTTATCCACTCTAGCTAAAATACTAATTGACCAAAATTTGGTAGATAAGTTCTGGGTAGATACTCTGGTGCTGATTAGAATTTGGTACGATTCGGTAAAGAATAATCTGCCCTTTTTTACTAAACGGCCCGCCAAAATCGCCAAAATCTAAAAGGAAAGAAAAATACTACATATGCTGAAATGTATCAATTGAATTCTTGTTTTATACGCAATTTGTGGCGAGAAAAAAATATAACACACTCCATTATACTTTAGGACTAACCGTTCTCAAGATATTTGAGATGTCTTGCATTTATGTTACGTCGCTATCGGAAAAATGTCCAATTACCAAATAAAAACAAAAATTGTAGTAAAAATGCAAATTTAGTATTATTTGGTGTAATTGAACTGAATCTAATGAATTATTAAAAAATAAAAAAACATATGAATTTAAGTACGCAGTGAAAGTCATGTGCTGCCCACATCAGATTTTTACTTTCCCTGCAATACATGGTAATGTATAGGGAAAGTATTGGAATCATGCAGAAAATCGCAACTGGAGTTTTCGAGAGATCTACGCATTTTGAGACCTCTAGAATACGAAAAAACTATTTTTAGTCTGACGTCTGTGTGTCTGTGTAGATTTTGTATCCACTCTAACTGAAAACTCATTAACCGAATTTCATAAAATTTGGTAGGTAAATCACTTGTAGGCGAATCTGGTGCTGATTAGTTTTGGGGTACGATTCACGATAAAAGAACCCGCCTTTTTTATTTGCGAAATTGACCGCAAAAGCCTGTATTCACTCTAGCTGAAAAACTAATGGACTGAATTTCACAAAAGTCGGTAGATAAGTCTTTTGTTGGTTACCCTGGTGCTGATTAGATTTTGGAACGATTCGGAAAAGAACAACCTACCTTTTGGGCCCGCAAAACTTTGGTGGCCCGCAAAACTTTCATGTATCCAATCTAGCTAAAATACTAATTGAACAAATTTCACAAAATTTAGTAGATAAGTCATTTGTAGGATTCTCTGGTGCTAATTAGATTTTAATACGATTCGAAAAATAACAACCTGCCCTTTTTTACGAAATAGCCCGCAAAAATCTAAAAAATTAATGACTGCGTATGCTCAAATGTATCCATTAAATTTTTGTTTTATAAGCAATTTTTGACGAGGGAAAGAATGTAACATACTCCATTATACTTTTGGACTAACCGTTCTCAAGATATTTTGCCTTTTTGTTACGTCGTTTTCGGGAAAATGTTTAATTACCAAATGAAAACACAAATTGAATTAAAAATGCAAATTTATGTTATTTCGTGCAATTAAACTCAATCAAATGAATTATTCAAGAAATAAAGAAAATACGAATTTGAGTCTGCAGTGAAAGTCATGTGCTGCCCACATCAGATTTTTTATCATGCAGCCTTGATCTTCTCTGACGAGGAACAGACAAAAATATTACCATTTACTTTAAATATGAAATACACGTAATATATTTACAAACTGAAATTTCATTATATCATTTGAAACATTTTAGCATTTAAGTAATCAGGTATAAATTAAATTTGTAATACACACCAATATCTATAAATAGTACTATTGCCAAGTATTTCCGAGTCAAGCGGTGTTCTATTCAAAACACATTTATCAAAACGTCTGAGATTTCAGATGAATTGCATTTCAAGACTCACTAGGATGCATGGATACACGTGTATATTTATTAGTGGAGGATCAAATTTATACGCACTACATGGTACAGATCAAGTTTGTCGCATATTACTTGCTTCAACAATTATTGGAGAGAAAATGGTAATGTTTAATACCCCAATGATATTGCAAAATAGATAAAATATTTTACTAAAACAAATGTAATGAATAAGTAACCAGATTACAAAATTCAGATGAATTTGTATTCATGATAATGAATATTATACACTATAAGGGCTAATTATTATGACCACATGGATATTGCATTTGTAACCCATACGATCTGATATGTCGCGAGATTTACGTTAAATGGCAATCTGACTTGTTTATTGATTAGGATTACCTGTAAGTTGACGTATCTTTTCAAGTGCATCTTATCATTGCTACTTATCTTATCATTACTACTGGACGGAACAAGACAGCAAATTCTTAGATCAACTTCAGTAAATACGTTTTACGTTTAAGCCTCGATACTTTTTATGCCGTATGCTGGCTAAGCCCTGTTTTATATAATCAGTTATCTTATATATTTCTATTCATTGCAATGGGTATTATACACTAACAGGGCTAATTATTGTGACCACATGGTTAGTGCATTTATAGCCCGCACGATGTGATATGCGGAGAGATTTAGGTTAAGCGGCAATCTAACGTGTTCGTTGATTCGGGATATCTGTAATTTGACGAATATATAAGCTGTCATTGTTATTGGACTGATCAATATACCCAACTCTTCAATCAGCTGCAGTAAATATAATTTACGTATGAGCAATTATACGTCTTGCGTATGCCGTATGATGTTTAGGCCTAATCTAAGTCTGATGTCTTGTTCATGCCAAGAACAGGGTAATGGCAGTTCAACATCAGAGGTTTCTTTTGTGTATAATTAGGGCCGGTCTTCTGTTTGGTCATCTACGATTTGTAAAATCTACTCCAGCAATTCATAAATGCAGGCTTGCAAATGGCTTCACCACTACTTCAATCGACCACAGGCATTATACCTTTAACCCTTTCGGGACGGCGGCATTCCGGAGCTGTCGCGGCCCAAAAGACGACGCGCTTCGCTTCCGAACTGGTCGAAAAGGACGGCGCATTTTTTGCACTAAGCCTAACTCTCGAAAAAAATTCTCTAAAAATCACCTATTCAACACAGAAATCTACTTTTTTCAGGAATAAAAGAAATATTTATGTTCTATTTGATGTATAATTTTCATACAAATCTGAATACAAAATACTCGTTAGTTGCTCCCATTCTTTTATCCGATATAAACGAATAATTCCAATTGCCTCTAAAACCCAAACAAAACAAAATACTCTCTTATATTCACCAACGAAATCATAACGCTGAAATAAAAATAAAAACCGAAACTCAATTATAAAATTGTTGATGCTACGAGAATTGCTCTGTTTGTTTATGTTACAAAATGATTTTCACCGCTCCAAATGGAGAAATAATTCATTCGATCCTCTTCTGCCAAGGTCATGCCTCTGCAAAATACATTGAAGTTAGTTCCATGGACAAGTAACGCCATCTAGTTCACAAATTAAAACGTTCCGCGTGGTGCCACTTATAGGTGCCACTATCCGCTTGCGGTAAAATTTCCTCTGGCCCGAGTGAGTGCCGTTCGTCCTTGAATGCAAGTTCGCATCTGGCACCTGGGCGTGCCGTTCATCGCGAAAGGGTCAGTCCTTCATATTTAGTTTATCTGTGATTAATGCATTCCACCAGTCTTCGTATGTCTTCAGATTTCCCTCATTATATACGCGGTTAAACGTCGGCTATTATATTCGTTCAGGGGTTAATCTGCCAAATAGCAATTCTGGGGAGAAGATCCTGGTAGTTGTAACAATTGGGTTAAATTTATATATACAAGACATACTTATTTAACAGTTACAGTTCAATCCAAATACCTTTAGAATTTTTGATAATTTGAATTTGGTTCAATATAGAAGTAAATATTGTTAGCAAATGCACATGGGTTACCACAAAAATGCTTGTTTAAAGATAGGTTCAATGCAACGTTGAATAATGTAGCAATTTGTATATAAGCGTGTACTTAAAAAATATAATTTCACTAACTGAAGTTCTCTGAACGACCACTTGGGCAGATATTCAGATCACTAATACCGGGAAATGATTAATAAATCAGTTACATATGAGTCAATAAATTGCTTTCAAACATAGTTAGTAAAAACAATGAAAATCACACAGTGTAATTTATAACAAACCTTTTATTACATTGATGAAACTGGAGAAGCGGTATAAGTAATGGACTGAAATTATGAGGAGTTACACTAAATATACCAATATTATATATTTTTAAACGAATATATTTTTCCAAGCCCATTTTCTCTTTAATGTTTGACTCAGAAGGCCTACTGTTATAAACTTCTTGCCAAAATAGTGCAAATTAATGAACGACATTTTCTGCAAAACTTAAAAAAGTTACTATTGCAGGCTGTACTAAAATAATGCATTATTTTTATTTTTAGTGTAAAACTAAATATATTTATTTAATTATAAAAATACCATTTTTATGGGTATCTGTACGTTTATTTTGGTATCTGATATCTATAAAAACCCTATTAAGTGAGCTAAATCGTGCTATAATCTGCATACTTATCCCTAGCTTCAACATCTATTTTATTAAAATGTCTCTAAATTGAAATCAATTGCTTTACATTTACAAATGACGAAGGGGTTGAACGAGTTTACCAGTTTAATTTGATATCTTATGAAACTCTGCTGGTTTCTTATTTTCCAAGCAATACTTAGATATGAGTTACATACAAACTTAATTTCGCTGGTGCTTGGAGGATATCTTAATACCTCTAGCAACTATCCCGTTTATAAGAACATTGTAATATCCATCGGAGTTATCAAACCGAAGAACTTTTGAATTTAACAGAGAACTAATATACATATTGCATTGAAATATCCCTGGTTTATTTAATGATTTCGTGTTTATTCTGGTTAATACGTGAATTATTATTTTCCAGATATAACATCATGGCAGTGTATGTGTTTTGTTTCTTTCGACAACAATGCATCCATGATACTGAATGCATCCATGGAATTTTTTCCGAGTTGCTCAATAGTTAGATAATCTGTTGACGAGTTCAAATAACCAGGCTCAATCCCAGCCTGGAATAGTGGGGCCTTTGCAATGGACAGTATCATTGCATACAGCTATCTCCCTGATGGCTATATGCAATGATGGTATGGCTATGAAAAAGACCCAAGTGAATTTTCAGTAGATGCTGTAAATGATGACGCCAGCGGCTGGAGCAGCCATGCGGTTAGTTCTCGAGGATTGTATTTAGATAACCCGAGTTTGATTCCCATCTCTTCCCAAACTTCCCCCACAATCACACGAAGTACGTGCACGTTAAATATGTGGATCCATAAGTCCTTCTGAGAGACTGGCTGTAGGGGAAGGAGGGCACGGTCCTTGTGGATGAGGTTCCCGACTTCATTTCGGTCTAAATAGTGTAGCACTACCTCGGTCATCCAAACAGATACCTTACACTTTTCGTTAGGTCGGACGGTCTGCGTCAAATAATAATAATAATAATAATAATAATAATAATAATAATAACAATAATAATAATCATTATAATAATAATAGGAAGAAGAAGAAATGAAGACGCCATATTAGGCTGTATAAAAGAAGTAGAACATACGAAGGTAGTCACTGAGATCGGCAGTTGTACGCCGAAATGACTTTAGAGACAGGATATTATAGGGTCCACTTTGACGAGATGATTCGAAGATTATAGGTCACTTTAAGAAGATTATAGGATCGCTTAGCATCTTGTCCCAGTAAATCAATGATCAGAGAATCCACCGGTCAATTCTAATATCGGAAGTTCGATCACTGGCTGTTACAGTGAGATCACCACACACTAATGTAAAATATAACTATTTCCTGTTATAACTATTTCCTGTCGAACTTCATTTATACAATTTTACTCATTTGTACATAAAATCATGATATGTATTTTGGTTACCAGTGTCTGCGTTACAGCTTACACCTACGTTCTGTAAAAATAAGTATATTTACAAAAAATATTAAGATAGATTGTGAACTATTTAATTTACCTTATGTTATTAAAAATATATTTTATTTCTCCACGTAGGTTTATTTTACTCACATAATTGCCTTTTTGTAATCCAGCACATAGGACAGCTTTACTTTCATACAAAAATTATATTTCTGATCAACATTTTATGGCAGACAAAACAAAATCCTAAATTAATAAACTGGACCACAATGAAAAATCCATGGGAAATAAATACTATAAATAAGCTTAGGTATGTTACAAAAATCATTGAATATATTTCTTCAGTGCAACGAGCCTAGATCAGAACTTTCAAATGAGTATAGTAGATGCCAATCAAACAGAAAATGGCTGAACGATGAAATCTAATATCGTAGCTCTACCTAGCATGAAGAAAGGGAAGTAAAACGAGAATAAATATAGAAAATAGAAAATAAGAAGATATAAAACAGTGTATATGAACACAGCGTGCAGAAAAATAGCAAAACAGAGTAACAAAAATTTGATATGATCCTCGGAGATGTAGGGAAATTGTGGACAAATTCGTAATTATATTATTATAATCATTATGGATAGAAAAAGCTATAAAAATCCAAATGGAAAACTGAAAAGGGCTTTTGATTAATGATGGAATAAGAAAAAATCTGATGTGAGCAGTACATTACTTTCTCTGGACACTTAAATTCATATTTTATTTATTTCGTTAATAATTCATTAGATTGAGTTTAATTGCACTAAATAACACTAAATTTGCATTTTTAATTCAATTTTTGTTTTTATTTGGTAATTGGACGTTTTTCGTAACGGCGTAACAAAAATGACGCAACAAAAATGCAGCGGCGAAACAAAAATGCAAGAAATCGCATGTATCTTGAGAACGGTTAGTCCTAAAGTATAATGGAGTGTATTATATTATTTTCCTCGTCAAAAATTGTGTATAAAACAAGAATTTAATTGATACATTTCAACATACGTAGTATTTTTTTTTTAGATTTTTGCAATTTTTGCGGGCCATTTCGTAAAAAAAGACAGGTTGTTATTTTCCGAATCGTACCAAATCGAATCAACACCAAAGTGTCCCACAATAACTTATCTATCAAATTTTGTGAAATTTGGTAAATTATTATTTTATCTAGAACGGATAAATCAAATTTTTACGAGTCATTTCGCAAAAAAAGGCAGGTTTTATTTTTACGAATCGTACCAAAATCTAATCAGCACCAGGGTCACATCCAAGTGGCTTACCTACCAAACTTTATAAATTTTGTCCATAAGTTTTTGAGTTAAAGTGGATACATACATTGCACAGACATACAGACAGACACACATACAGCTGTCACTCTAAAAATAGGTTTCTCGTATTCTAGTGGTCTCGAAACGTGTAGATCCGTTGAAAATTCGAGTTGCGATTTTCGACATGATTCCAATACATTCCCTATTCATTACCATGTATTGTTGGGAAAGTAAAAATAATGAACCTGTAATTTGCTATCCAAGAATGATTAGCGATTTAAAATGTATTGATTGCTTGGGTTTTAATATAACAAAGTTTTTAAGTTACTATGAATACCTAAAAGTACTTTAAGTTATGTTTAGCTTAAAATTAAACACTTTTTAAGTCATACCATTGAAGCACGTTTTCTTTTAATTACAATTCTAAATTACGGTATATAATAAAATGGAAACTTTTTCACAGCTTTGAGAAACTCTTGCGAACGTTTAAATACTTCGAAGTTAAGGAAAAGCAAGAAAATTCATTAACAAATCAAAAGTGTAATCGGTTATGAATAAGCTCAATTTCAAGGAATCCACTTCATACCGCACAAAATACGTTCGCAGACCACGTGTTTGAGAACCCTCATTTAAAGTATTTGGGAGTTTAAATAATGGGATATAATTCCACTCTGTAATTCACCCAAATCTCCATAAATATAGCATATACCATGTACTTACCACTGAAGCAATGCTGCTCCAGTATGGAGTTTCAAAACACATTTATCAAAGCGCCTGCGATTGCAGATGAATTGCACTTGAAGTTTCAACGTGATATATGGATAGATTTACATTTATTCGTGGGGAGATGATCGAATTTTCCACAAATTACTAGTTTCAATAACACCAGTGGCGCAATTTAATATTAAAGGAATTAATGATATTACAAAACTGCTCGGCACTTTCGGGGATAAATAAATTTCAACCGTATATACACAGGCGACACATTTAGACCAATTGATATTCAGTATAAGGATAATGTTTGCAATATTAATTATCCTGACAGTTATACAGTATAAAAATAATTACTTATACATTAAATGGTAAATTGATAATCATAAGTAAACGTAATGACATATACAAAATTATTCTAAACGCTCTGTACAAACTTTAATGATAAATATGGAACAATAAAATAAAAATATTTCATTAATGAATATATGTCCGTAGACGTCGCAGTTGTTAAAAATAGCCGCGAGACAATTTTTTTTGTTCCTGACGTCATTAACCCCCTTCGGGTACCAAGTTACCCGTCCAGCCGTGGGTATATTATCAAGTTAGTTTCAATCCAGATATTTTTTGAATCCCTTAAATGTGAAGGGTAACACGCTGTAATTGAAGTCATTTGCTCCATGATACTAATTTTTCTAAAATTTTCTTTTAAAGCTTAGAAATACAAAAAATCCCCCCAAAACGGATTCTGGCATAAGAAAGTCGATTTGAGCCACACTCCAGCTAATTGTTAATTGACTACAACTTGCGCTACAATTGGTGCTTAAAAGTTCGACATTCACTTGAGAAAGCTGTGACGTGAAAGAGTCAAAAAAAAAATATGTATTTCAGCATATTCACAGCGACAGAGTTTCTGATAAATATTAAATTTCAATTATTTGAATAGCTCAGCTTTTCTATTGGAAATAACTGAAATTTTTCTGTGGAATAGTATTTATAAGAGGATGTAATGCAAATAATCAGCTGCTGCAAGAATAATTCTATGTATTAAAACTTAGTAAATACGACAGAAATACAAAAATAAAATGATCTATCAGTTTCAAAGTCCAATAGCAGCTTTCTTCTTCAAAACCGATAAGAATCGCGACCTCACTTTCTCAAGTTAATTCGGCAACTGAAGATAACACGCGTAACTGAAGGTGGAAGGAAAAAAGTTGCTAACGCCGCGGAACGAAATAAAAGAGAACAAAATCCAAAACAACAGGCAGGCAACAATGACCGGACAAAACAGCAGATAATAAAAAGAAGACAATCGAGCGGTGGGCGAACAGATAGCAGAATGGATAGAAACAACATAATTGAGAGGTTATTTATTAGGGATTCTATATTTCATAATACAAAATATAATGTTTATGTTTCCTTTAAAGCATTATGAACACAATAGTTATACGATAATCTACAGTTTGCGTTTTAAAAGAATGTAATTTGGCACATTTTTGTCAATCTGTATCATATTTCTTTCCAGTGTTTGAACCACAAAGTAGACTTAATCCGCGGCTTTTAATCAGAAATGATAATTTCCCTATTGATTAGAGAAAAAGAAATCTTTCGCAAGAAATTGTTTTGAAATTTTAGAAAAAAAATTTCACGAGATAACAGAAGGGTTATATTAAAACTTATTTTAAAGATGCTTAGAATATTTTTATTTAAACTGTCTTTGTTTCTGCATTGTTATCCTGAAGATTTAGAATATCCTTAGTGTTTATAAGAACATTTTTAACTTTTACTTAATCTGAGCTTTGTTATTTATGTTGAATTTTGAATACTGTTAAGAGGTACACCTTGAAATCGTGCATGTATTTGCAGGATACAAATATATGTCCAAATGTCTAAATAATTAATATAACTAGGAACACATATACGTAGAATAACTAGGAATAATATACAACTGATAACTTTTAGCTATTTTACAAAACCATAAAGTAACTCACAAGTGCATTAAAACAGGAATTAAATTCTCAACAAATTCGCAAATCAGAAAATTATTAATTCTAAATAGTGACATATTTCACAATTTACTTTTATCGAACCACGTAAGCACCAATAACAGAACGTAGCTCCGTTTAATAACTATATGTAAATCTTATGAGCAGGGATGTAACTTGGAAAATTCTTAACCAATGTAGAAAATTCGAGAAGTTTTCAAAAATCACCAAAACCTACCCAGTAGGCCATAATTTGTCACACTTTATCCAGTCACCAAATATGTTGTCAAGTTCAAGCAACTTGACCCTTCAAATAATAAGAGTGTTTGCCTGTAAATATCGTTTTTTTCTTCGAGAGACTGTGTAGTGAGATATTCAGCATTCGTCACATTAGTCATATCTACTAAAATTTAATTACTTATCTAAGAATCGATGGATATTTATTTGCAAGTATTAGTTAAACTCAATTAGAGTATTATAATTATTTTCCAAAACCGACCCATTCCCTTTCCATTTTTAATTACAGAGTATTTCTGCTGGTGTACCAATTATAAATTATGGAATATTATCCTTAATTCCATGTCAAAGAGTAACTCAACTAGTACCCAGAATATTACACGTTGTACCTCGTTTGCTACCACTAATGCTGCTAGGTACATTCCTCCGGCTGCGTCATCATTGCATTTAAAATACAAAGATAACAAATCCTATAAAATGTATATTGTGTCGATGTTCGATTTTAAACCATCATAAAATCATTCCAGATGGCTTGGAATATTTTATTTTATAATTTAAAACACGGAAGATCAATCATGCATAAAGCATTGATTATGAAACACTTTCCAACTTCAATGCAATTTTATTTAAATATCTCTAAAATGCGATATCTTCCTCGGAAATATTTTTAAAATTATTATAATACTAGCAGCATACCCGTTCTTCGTACGGAGTATATAATATAAAGAAACTTAAAATTCATAATCATGCCCAAATTCTTATAGTATACTAAATGACATGTTTAATCAAAATATTCTGTTAAAATATTTAATATAATGCTCCTAAAAAGAAGTTTAAGAATATCTGTTCTCGCTATATAAAATTATCTTCATGGACATATCTGAAGAATGAAACATCTTGGACCCCTTATGTAAGCAAATATAAAAAAAAAATATGGAATTGAATCAATATATGCAAAATAAAAGCGTTAAAATTGTATGGGACCCGTACTAGTTATATACGCGAATATTAGAAAATATAACCTGTATTAGTAGATTACATGTATAAATTGAAAATACCAATAAACCCGTAATCTTTAAATCTGAAGACAGTCATTTATTCCAATATATGTCAAAACTAAAGTGCTAAAATTATATGGGACGATATACACGTACTACTTATAATGTCCGATTATTAGTAGAAGATTACCCGTATTACAATATGAGTCTCAAATGTTTTTTAGTAAAATACAACAGACGACGTAATAAATTGAATATATAATTAATCCCCGTAATCTTCATACCAGAAGACTGTACTTGATTCCAATATATATGCCAATATATGTCAAAATATATGCCAATATACCTGTACTACTTATATTCTCGTAGGTTAGAAGATATACCCGTGCATTCCTAGAAGATTACTCGTACAACGTACAATATGCGTGTGTCAGCAATTTTTGCCGCAATAAAACAATGACGTAATAACTTAAAAATATCAATAATCACTGAATCAATAATTCCGGAAAATATCAATAATAATAATGTTTAAACCTGAAGAGTATAATTGATATTATCCAGTCCAAAATGAAATGGCAATGCAATTTATTTTATATACATATCTTCATTATTCAAATCGGAAAGGATTTAATAAAAATCGTCTGCCGCATAAACACATTGGATTTAAATCCGTTGCTAAGCGACATGATATCATTTGCTTCAAATAAATTGGTAGAAAAAATATCGTCTAAATAGTTATATTTCTATGGAACATTTGGCGACAGTTTCGTCAAATTAGCGACATTTTAAAAAATCGCCAAATTTATCGCCAAGTGGGACTGTAGAACTGACAGTTCCACTTTGCGACAAATTGACGAAATATCATCACAATACTATCCCCTAACAAAAAACAATTAATATCATTTATGTAGCGCAATTTTATCAATTTCAAGATATTTTTATAGATTTGAAAACATTTTTATCAATTTGGTGACATATTAAAAATTCGCTAAATGTATTACTAAGTAGGATGGTTGGTCTGACAGATAAATGCTAACCAAACATCATTTCAGTACTCTCTTCTAACAAAACAAAAAAAAATTTCATTGAAATGTAGAAGACCCAAGCCACACGACCAACCCGAAGGTTTATGGCAGCTGTTTGTGTGTCGTTTATATCAATTTGGCGACATTTCCGTCATTTTGGCAAAGTTTAAGAAAAGTTGTCAAATTAGCGATATCCCTCCAAATTCGTAGCTTTGAATTTGCAGATCTGAATGAAACATTCTTATCCCGTTTCAATATACTAAATGAAAACACTACAATTGTATTAGAAGATATACCCGCTCTACTCTTTTTCTGTTTCAACAATCGGCTATATGAATTTATTGGCTAAACACAATATATGAGTTTAGTAGCTAAATACGATATAAGCTTGAAAACTCTTTGCCAAAATAAATGAAATTGATGTACGCAGTCAGCAATTAATATAATTAAAAGAAAAATCAAACCGTCCCTTCATAAGATATACTTTTATATCCATTTATCCATTTATTTATTATTTAAATCGAAAAAAATAATAAAAACATTAACAAACACATTTAATTTAATTGCGATGCCGAGCAACATGATATATCCTCCTAAAATGTTAAAATTTATTAACCACTAACAGCACACCCGTTATTCGTACGGAGTGTATAATTTAAAGAAACTTATAGTTCGCAATCATGTGCAAATTCTGTTAAAATATTAAATTTATTGCTCCTAAAGAGAAGTTTAAGAATATATGTTCTCACTATGCAAAATTATCTTCACGATCAGATCTGAAGAATAAAACATCCTGCCCCCTTTTGTAAGCAAATTTACAGAAGAAAAAATAGGAATTGAATGAATATATGCAACCCCGTACTAATTATATTGTCGCAGATCAGAAAATATGCCAATGTGTTAGTAGAAGATTACCCGTATTACAATATGCGTCTCAAAAATATTTGCCAAAATAAAAGAGATGACGTAATAAATTGAAAACATCAATAATATCCGTACTCTTTATGCCAGAAGGTCGTAATTGATTCCAATATATGCCAATATATATCAAAACATATGTCAATATACCTGTACTACTTATATTCTCGTAGATTAAAGGATATACACGTGTATTTGTAGAAGATTCGTACAACATACAATATATGAGTTTAAACAATTTTTGTCATAATAAAATAATTGCATAATAACTTGAAAATATCAATAATCCTTGAATCAATAATCGCCGAAAATATAAATAATAATAATTTTTAAACCTGAAGACCGTAATTGATATTATCCAGTCAAAAATGCTATAAGAAAAATCAAATCGTTCTTTTCTAAAATATATTTTTATATCCATTTATTTATTATTCAAATCGAAAAAATAATTATTAAAATTAACAGACAGATTTAATTTAATTGCGTTTCTGAGTAACATGATATAAGATAGAATCTTATAACATGTTAAATATGTCATGTTTTATAACATAAACTGCGAAATTAAATAACGATTTTGATTTCTCTATACTTCTCATTGTTCCGTAAAAGCTTGTTTTAAATAAACCATGAACCATGGAGATAGATTTCCCCTTTAAATCATGTTTCAAACAATTCATTTTTTCAGAAAGTGACTAATTAACGCAAAAAATCTCCCATCAAACTCAGAGATTAAATTTTAATTCACTTTCAAACGATTTTCAAGCTTTTCGTTTGGATAAACCACGGAGTTAGGGAGTAGAACTCCTAGGAAAAAGTTCCGTTTTTCATTAATATCTCGACAACCCCAGGTCTTAGAAACTCGAAACTTGGACTAAATTTATGGGGGGATATTTCAAGGCTATTCACCAAATTTCATTAAATTCGGTTCAGCCGTTTTTCCGTGATGATGAGACAAACGAAAATTTCGTTTTTTACTAATATCTCGAGAACCACAGGTCGTAGAAACTCAAAACACAGATATAATTTTAAGTGGGGCTATTTCTGGGCTACCCACAAAATTTCATCAAATTCGGTTCAGCCGTTCTCCCGTGATGGTGTGACAAACAGACAGACAGACAGACAGACAGATAGACAGATTTTCATTTTTATTTATATAGACTACATTAATTTATTATATTTGAAAACTTAAAGTTTCATCGAAAAAAATGAACTTCACTCAAATGACGCCATTGAAATATAAATTGCCTGGTTTAAACATCGCTAAAATGCGATACATTCCTCGGTAATATTTTTAAAATTATCATAATACTACAATAATTTATTATATTTGAAAACTTTGTCGAAAACAAATGAAATTTATTCAAATGACGTCATTGAAATATAACACGAAATATAGCCACACTTACTCAAGTCAATTAGTCAACTGAAGATGACACGCGTAGCTGAAGATAGAAGGAGAGAAGTTGCCGCGGAGCGAAATAAAAGAGAATTTAGCATTTCATATATGTAATTTTTTCCATTCATTTCATTCATCACAATACTATAATAATTTATTTTATTTAAAAACTTAAAACCATGGAGGTACAAATAATTTAACTCTATGCTTAAAACTTCATCGAAAAAATTTGTTTGCGTCTCTGTGTCAATGAATGTTTCATTCATATCAGCTATAATGCAGACTCCATGAGCTAAATAATTTTGCGTTAAAGAAATGCAGCAATTCTTATACAACTCTTTCTACATCTTTTGGTATTTACATTTTCCATAAGTAAAAATTAGATTTTGTTGTAGAATTGAATGTTGTAATCGAAGTTTGATGATTATTTAAGCTTAAATATATTGCAATTGCGTTCTTTCAGATGTAGATACACATAATTTAAGCAAAAAAAAAAACAAACGATTTTTGGACGGATACAACACTAAATATGAATTAAAAGAACTTTAAAAATCGCGATTTTAGCACAAGATGCATGACATATTTGATTTTGAAGTGGGTCACGTGATCTCTTCATATAAAGAGAGTAATTATTATTTTAATTTCTATTTAAAAAAACTACTGAATATATTTTACTAACATTTTTTTTTATATATTTCATGGAATAATTTGAATATTGCCTACTACTTTCGAAGCAATGTGTGAATTTCAAATCCGTTTAAAAAATGCTTGAAATATTAGGTCTCATAGAGTTCAATGTATTTAATTTTTGAACCCGGGTTCAATCCAAAACTATATTATCAATTTATATTCCCATAGGTCCCACAGATCGGCTGAACAACATACTAAAGTTTCATTTTTGATAAAGTCATTTTTACGATAGTTATCGTGCTATCGGCCAGGCAGACAGACAGACAGACAGACAGACAGATAGAATAAACAAAGTCATAAACACTTTTCAACTATGTTGTAATGTGTTAAAAACCCGACAGAGAGCGTATGCAATGAAATTAAATATGTGTAATCTAGAATCATAGTGGTTTTGCGAGTATGAAGCTATAGTGTTTACATCCAGCATAACAGGTAATAACTTCGTTCCTGTACCTTAATAGATATAAATTCGTCTGGCAAATTCGAAGACCCGTGGTTTTTAGTCTGCATTCTTTACAATCGCGTTTGAACAATTTAATCCTGTAGGTTCAATGTAGCTATCATTTCGTAGGCATACAAGGAAAATGCACTAAGTACAAAAAGACAGTTTTGAGACAAGCGTATTTTAAAGTTAAAATGTTTCTAAAAACGCTGACTTTTCTTGAAACGCATTCTCTCAGACACACATTTAAAATATATGTATTCAGCTACAATTTAACAATCTGTTCATTTTTGCACTATGCTTTTTAACACAGTTAGGGATTATTTATTTAAATGGCTGCATTACTAGTTTTGAGTCGCAGTTCATTTTATTTACTGTGAAGTAAGTAGCGCAAGATTTTTCTGTAGACAGAACACAAAATTTTATTACTATAAATAATTCGTTTTTTTTGCACTTTTACTGTCCCTGCAATAAATGGTAACGTATAGTTAAAGTATTGTCGAAGTCGTAATTTGAGTTTTCGACGCATCAAGCTAAGAAACTATTTTTAGCTTGACGTCTGTGTGTGTGTGTGTGTGTGTGTGTGAGTGCCTGTGTCTGTGTGTGTGTGTGAGTGTCTATCTATGCAATGTATGTATCCACTCTAACTCAAAAATTAATTGACGAAATTTTATAATATTTGATAGGTACGTCACTTGTAACTCTGGTCCATATTAGATTTGGTGCGATTTGGCATAAAAGAACTTGCATTTTTTTGCGAAATGGCCAGTGAATATCGTCAAAATATAAAATTAAAGATTAAATGCTTGTTTTATACGTACTTTTCGATGACGAAAAAAATAAAATCATTCCCGTTATCCTAGGACCGTTCGTTCTCGAGATATTTTGTTTTTTCACAATTTTACTACGCCGTCATTGAAAATACATCCAGTTACAAATTGAACACGAAAATTAAATTAAAGGTGTGAATTCAGTGCAATTTCAAATAAATATGCGTGTTATTTGTGCAAATAAATTAAATTTTATGAATTATTGAAGAAATAGAGAGAAAATGAAGTCAAGTGCTGCCCACATCAGATTTTTGGATTTAGTGTAATTTTCTGAAAACGCCCAAGTTTTTATTTTCCCCTGGGATCTTACTATTTATAACAGCGATTTTCAGCTCACAAGCATTTTGAAGCAGAGAATATTACCTTGTGCTTGACAAGTAGAGATTAAGGAGGCGAGGATGCTAGTCTGTATACAAGAAAATATAGAAGGTAGAGGTAGTTTAGATTGGAAGTATTTCATTCCAGTAACTTTATAAAGTGTCATCTGTTCAATTGGAAACTGTGTGGTTTTAATTCCTGTCGAGACCTCAGCTTTTTACAAGCATGTCATTGTGGTCTCGTGAATTTCGTGCTCAACTTACGAAAATAGGGACTCGCTTAGTTTGTCAGATTTCTGATTAGTCACCACAATCGTTTTTCTTTCTAATACATCCTTGAAGAAATCGGGAATAAAATATTAGTAGCTGCAATTGTTTCGAAAGCGCTAAAAGTCATTTTCCTCAGATCAATAACATTTCTTAACAAATGATATATCTTCACGTTTGTCAGGAGCACACAGTTTGTAACTCGAGCAAGAGAGCTCATAACGCGCTCAAAAGTATTGTAGTCACATAATTTTATATCCCTTCTTTCTTCAAGGTATTAGAAAGTTATATTTACAGAAGCAGCAGTTTTATTTACGTGACTTAATTTTGGAACAAATAAATGTATAATCTGTTGATTGCATACATATATAATCTTTACCGAAATAATCAGACTCATGCTTGAATGGAATAAAATCATGAATATAAACCACTGAACCTCAAACTCCGGCGCTTACATCCAAAAATTATTCCACAAAAGAGTTTTCACATCTTAATAGGTGACTGCTCCATGTAAAACTCTAACACCCTTTCGGGACCTGCAAATGCGTTCTTTTATGACACAAACACAATGCCGTTGATGCTCCCTCCATTATCACAAAAGAAATGAAATGCAAGGAGCATAGGAAAGAAGGCCATCTTATTTAAATTTCACACTCTCGGGTCAGCCTAAGCTGCGAAATGGCGCAATCGGTCCAATCTTCTTTGTTGGGCTCAAAACCCAGGAGAGTGGCGGTTGGGGACACTGCACTATAAATGAGGTAAATCTTAGCGAGAAATAAGATTTAATTTTTTCGTTGGGCAAAGGAAAAAGCTCGCATATGATGGATGGGTGTTTCATGCACTGGAATTATTGTTTGTTTGTTTTTTTCTGGTAGAGGACTAAGAAGGATTTGCGTCCATGTGAGTCTCGCTCTTCTTCCTAAGGGTGCCATTAGAGGAGAGAAAAAGACGGATGCGGTAGAATGCCGGAATACAATTATGTTTTCCGTTCTGGAATAAAGTTTGGAGATGTTTTAATTTTTTAAGTATTTTTAACAAAAGTAATGTAGTATCTTTTAAAAAGTCGTTAATTGTAACTGGTGTTCTTATATGCTGAATTCACATATTTTTGTTAATTAATATAAAGGTAGTTTTAGGTAGTGGAAGAGCAATTCTATTGTTTTGAGGGGAAATAATTTAGCAATTTATAAAGGCCTACTAAATGGGATTATAATCTAAGACAGTTTCTTAAGATAGAGGACAGCATAAGACTGTTGATTATATGTACGAATTGCTTTTAAAGGTAGAATCATTTTTAGATTAATTAATACAGAGCAGTTGCAACAGCAAATTCACGGCAATTTTATTTTAAACAATTTCAGAAAAGCAAATGGAAAACATTTCCCAGCTCTCCCTTCGATTGCTTGAGTGTCCCCTACTGCGCCGTCCACGAAATATGTTGATGCATTTTATTTATGCCTTAAGCTGCAGATATCGAAGTAGTTTTATTTTTAGTATATTTAATTCAGAAGTTTCATCGGTTTTTTATATATTTTTCAAGATTGTAAAAAAACAAGAAAGATCAATCATGCTTAAAGCATTGATTATGAAACACTTTCCAACTCCAATGCAATTTTATTTAAACATCTCTAAAATTCAATACATTTCTAAGTAGTATTTAAAAACTTATCACAATACTACATTAAATTATTATATTTGAAAACTTAACCTTCATCGAAAAAAATGAACTTCATTCAAATGACGTCATTGAAATATAAATTGTGTGGTTTAAACATCTGTAAAATGCGATACATTCCCCGGTAATATTTTTGAAATCATCATAATATTACAAAAATTTATTATATTTGAAAACTTCATCGAAAACAACTGACATTCATTCAAATGACGTCATAGAAAAAATTCCACGCCTGGCTCTATAAAAGCAGCATTTCATTCATAACATTTTTCCAATCATTTCATTCATGACAGTACTAAAATAATTTATTTTATTTAAAAACTTAAGACCACGGAGCTACAAGTAATTAAACTCTATGCTTAAAACGTCATCGAAAAAAATCGTCCTTCTCTGTGTAAAATCAATGAATATTTCATTCATATCAGCTATGCAGACTCCATGATCTAAATACTCTTGCGTTAAAAAAATACAGAAATTCTTATACAACTCATCCTACATATTTTGCTGTTTACATTTTAAATAGGTGAAAAATAGGCTTCGTTGTATAAATAATCAAATTTGGATGATTATTTAAACTCAAATATATTGTCATTGCGTTGTTTCAGTATGTAGAGGCACAGAATTTAAGCAAAAATAAAGAGGTTTTAAGACGAATACAACACTCAATATGAATTAAAAAGAACTTTAAAAATCACGATTTTGAGACAAGATGGATGCCGTATTATATTTAGAAGTGGGTCACGTGATCTTTTCATATCATGGTCACATGATCGCTTCATATAAGAGATGTAATTATTGTTTTAATTTGTATTTAAAAAACTACTGAATATATTTTGCTGAAATTTTTTTTATATATTTTATGGAATAATTTGAATATTACCTAAAATTTTCGAAGTAATTAGTGAATTTTAAATCCGCTTAAAACATGTTTGAAAAATTAGGTTCCATAGGGTTCAATGTATTTCATTTTTTCAACCCGGGTTCAATCCAAAACTAATTGGTTGATATTATTCATTTATATTCTCATAGGTCCTACAGACCGGCTAAACAGCATACTAAAATTTCATTTTGATTAAGTCATTTTTACGGCAGTTATCGTGCTAACGGACAGACAGACAGAATGAACAAAGTCATAAACACTTTTCCACTTTGTTGTAAAGTTCTAAAAACGAGTTTTATGCATATTATTTTCTTGTTATATGGTCCGTATATTTGTTACGTGGGCGGGTGGTGCAAATTATATTATCGGCATTGGAAATGCTTATGAATTTTCTGGCATTAAGATTAGTATGTTTACAGCAGGGACGGAGAAATTACGATCCGCGGAATAAATACAGCCCTCGGGTGTATAGCCGATGTGCACATTCTACGGCCCACACAATAAAAATGAATTTTTAAAAATCCATGCAAAAATTAATATTTCCGATCTTGGTAAATCATGCCCAAAATATATGGCGATACATCCTCATATTTAAGATTGCATGCATGTGATTTGTATCCTCATATTTAAGCGATCAACTGTTTTCAACCATAAAACATGGTAAAAGTCTACTTAGAAACCAACTTACTGATGAAATTGCTTCTTATTTGAGAATCATCTCCTCTTCTCACAGTTTAACCCACATTAATTAAAAATGCTGAAAGCTCAAACACAGCTTCAGTCATTTCATACCCCATTATTTAAAACAGTCTAAATTATTTTAAAAACAATTTAGTCGGCATTTAACACTGTTTGGTATTCTAAATATTTAATAAAAATGCAAATGTGTTTTAAATAAAAAGTATTTGACCGACTTCATACATGATTTTTTATTTGATCCGGATAAATTTGCCCATTTCAATTTCCCATGGGTCGGAACCTAGATGGTTTGAATTTGAGAATTATGAAAAAATTGAGATATTTCAAATGATTATTTGTATTTTCAGCTGAGAAATATGTGTAAAAGTAATTTATTTGCGGAAGTAAATATTTCGTTTGAAATAAAGAAAGATTCGAATTAAATATATTTCAATTAATGACGTTTTACAGCATAAAAGTGTAGGCATGCCATTCAATTGATAGTCAAATAAACATAAATTTGTAAAATAAAAATAAAAACACGCGCAATGACTAAATAAATATGGTGTTAACATGAATAAATATATATGTATTACAGTTATATGTATTACATGAATAAATATGTTGTTAAAACTGTCAAAATACGATTCCTTGGACCCTTATTTGTCTTGGTGTCCTAAAGATTCATTACTTTCATTGTATATCCGCTGCTTCTTACATATCCTTTCCATCTGCTAGTTTGAATTTTTCGCCATTTTCCCACATATATTTAAATATATTCCCACATACTCTATTTAAAATCTGATTTTTCATCACACAAAGAGAGATACATGTGGTCTTGTACGTGTTATGTGGTGATTGTGGACACGCTCAGTAGCTAAATCATTAGAATTGACGTATATTTTTATGAACGTGTATAAGAAATTCCTTTGTCACTAAGTGAGGGGACAATTTTGGCGAACGGACTTTATTTCTAGGAAGGTAATGGGGGATAAGAAAATAAATCAATTACAAAGTTGTATTTCTATGTATGTTTATTTCGCAGCAAAATATGAACAGGAACACTGAAAATCTGTACATTCAATCTCGCCCACCCCCAAACACAGAACATATAAAATTTGCAGCAGAATATACACAAATTTGTTATACAAGGAAATCAAAACCTTCGTAAATATATAAGCAATGCATACACAAGTGTAGTAAGATTTCTCCGTGTGTTTTCCAAAGTATACGTTTGCACTGTTGCTGAAAATTAATAAAATCGTCTTTCATAAAAATTTTATTTAAAGAGTTATTTTGCAGCTTTACTGTGGAACATAACTGTTTCTGTACTAATTTTGCATTGCTCTAAGAAGTTTATATTTAGTACTGATTTTTCACCAGTCTAACAAGTTTATTATTAGTACTAATTTTGCGCCGCTCTAACAAGTTTATTATTAGTACTGATTTTGCACCGCTCTAACAAGTTTATAAATAGTACTAATTTTGCACTTCACTAACAAGTTTATAATCAGTATTAATTTTTCATGGATCTAACAACTTTATAATAACTTCCCCCATATCGATAACAAGAAGTGAAATAGCCCCCTTCTCCTATAAAATTGAATGCCAGCCCCCTTAAGTTGTCACAATGTGTATCACGATAGGGTCTGCTCTTCACCTGCATTAAAAATATAAGATAATCGTAGAGCTTTTCGAGTTATTGGTTTGATCCATGGCTTTCCTTCACGCCTTGCATAAACATATACCCCCATGTACTTCAATCTTTGAATTTTATCCCTAAAGTCTCACTTGCTATCAATAAATTCAAAAATATTGTGTACAGTTTCACTTTAAAATTGGGTGTATCCATAAAGTTTTAGAAAATCCTTTTAAGACAAATATTGAACTTTGTGTTATCTATGTTTATACAGTAAAGCTCCATTAAATCCTTAAAAGAAAGCAGCATGAGTGTTTCCCTTGCATAAAGCGAACCCTATTACTCAAAATATCAGAAACTTGATGCTCTGAAATTTGAATGGGTGTTTTGCATGAAAAAAAAAGTAAGAAAACTTTCCAATCTACTAAGTTTGTGGAAAATGTTTCTGAACATCACAAAATATTTCTATATTGACAACATTATTAAAATTCAGATAGATTTAGTCAATCTAACTCAAATGAAAAATCATTTCGCGATTAAAAATATATTTCACTAAGCGGGATGTTCTTTAAAGCGACAAACCGATTTATATTCTGTTATACGCAATTTCACGGTAATTTCGCGGTAACTTAGATTTTAGATGTATTATATTATAGTGATATAATGCATTCTGTAATGTAATGTAGGATATTCTATAAAATAGGTTTTATGTTAATTTATATTATGCGCTTTTGGATGACAATTTCAGGTAACTTCAAAATTTAAAAAAATCAGATTTTAGATTTTTTGTGGCGAAATATGTTCATCTGAAGAATCGTAAATTATAGTTTTCGATATACTTTTATAATTTGGAAATTTTCTTTTAGAAATTTTATTAGAATTCCCACCAAAAACAGAAGTGTGACCCTCTGTGCTCAGATAATAAAAAGATAGATGCTGGGATTGCGATTTTAATTATATAAATAATATCAATTTTAATTATATAGATAATAACACTTTTGCAATTTAATTATAGTTTAATACTTTCTCTACATATATACTACAATGTATAAGGAAAGTATTGAGATAGGGGTCGAAAATTCGATTCGAATTTTCGACGGAACAGAACGTTTCAAGCCTCCCTGAGCTAGAATAAAACGCTTTAGAGATGATGTATGTGTGTGTATATGCTTATATATCTGCGGGTATGCGTATATGCGTCTGTGAGTCTGCGTATATGCGTTAGTGTGTCTATGGGTCTATATAAACGATATCTCACGAACCACTAAAGAGTTTCGAAAATAATTTGGTGTGATTATTACGATCCGTGAATAATACTGCAACCAAATATTGCGTAAAATATAAGTTAATTTGGTACTTCGAATTCCTTTTACACATTGTCATCCAGAAAAGCGTGCCAAATTCCAATGTGTGTTTCATCGTTAAAAACATTTTGCCGTGAATCTTGTACAAAATTATTTCGTATTGAAAGACGTGTAATCGCTGGATCATGTAGGGAATACCAAGCTCTGATTATATTCGATATTTTGTAGATTGGATGGCTGTTGCTAAAAATTACATACTTGTCTATAGTAGTAATATATGACAGATTGTATAGCCGTAAAGAAAAGAAAAGTATACGTATGAAACGTCTTATTTTAGTATTGTGTTGATATGTTCAGTTTTCATAATTTTAGAGATCGGGTACAAACAACAACGGGGTCACGATATAGGATTTCGAATTGTATTTATTTTAGGCAGATCAAAAAGCAATTAAATCCCTTTAGTTGGGATACTCGAATAACAATTGGTTCCCGTTTGTTTTGAGACTAATTATAACGACTGGTTCAAGCTAAAAAATGGGATATAATCAGGCAGACATAAAGATCGACAGGACAGGAAGAGGCCTAAATTTCAAATGGGACCATACCAAGGAAGCCCATTAAAATTCCATGAAATCCATTCCAGCTGTTCTTTCTTGATGAAACACGAACATATAATAAGACAGATTCTCAATTATATTTTTATAGATTCTGTTATTCTATATAATGGCATATTCCATGAAATGGAATATATTCTATGACATAGAATACACAATTATATTATATTAATATATCATTTTATATTAGGTATAACAGTTTATATTAGGTTAAATGCAATTTTACTGTTATCTCATAACTAAATGTTATGAAATTCCATTTAAGATGCTTCATATTAGAGTGCTACAATGCATTCTATGCAATGGGGTATTCTATAAAGCAGGAATTATATTAACTTGTACGAGATTATGTTCATTTATACGAGAAATTCAAGCAGTCTAAATAGCTGAAACCCCATTTAAGATACGCCGTATTATATAGATATACTGTAATTCATGTAATGAAATATATAATATTAATTTATATTATGCTATGTGCGAATGAATGGTAATTTCAAAGAACTGTATTGAAAGGAGATATGACATTACATTTGACCTAAACAATATTATACTTTACAATGGTTTGAATGGCAACACAACACTGGTTAAAATAATATACGATCCAAATTAGTTCCTTAAAAATACGATCATGTAATTCGTTTTAAAAAACTGTGGGTATTTCTCTCCCCATCAACTTTATCATAAAAATTAAAAAAATAGGAATTGCATTTGTGTTTAATATTAACGAGAGTATGACTCAACCAGAATCTATCAAGTAGCTTGCAATTATTATTATTATTATTATTATTAAATATGTTTGCAAGTAGTAATTTAGAAATCTATACTGTTGGTTAAATTGATCCCAATTATAGTATGTTACCTTTCATTTTAAAGGAGCCAAATATAAAATTTGATGAAAATCCATCAATATTTCTGGCGGCTATCGTGACATGCAAAGGTGATGATAGATGACATGCAAAGGACGACAGACGACAGACAGACGGGAAAACAGGCATACATCACTCTGAAAATAGTCAACACATGTTAAGGAAATTTAAAAATATATATCGCCATCAAAATCTCGAAATCGAAAATTTTCGTTCAAACAATGCTTTCGTTATACTATATTCCAGAGTTTCAGAATTTAAAAATTAAAAAAATATAAAGCTATTTATTTCTAGCACAGAAACAGAAACTTCGAAGTCATAATTGTTTCTTTTTGTAAGTATAAGAGTGAGTAAAACACTTCTCACTTTGCAACAAAATGTTTATTGACAGTATATATGTATTGTCAGAGAAATAAAAGGAGAAATAGCATAGAAAAATAATTCACGCCACTCAGATTCACAATGTCTAAGTTGGTTGAGATTCTTTGATGACATACAATCCGCAAAACTTATCTTCCTCAAAACTTATTTCACTATTACTTCAAAACTTATCCGCAACCTACTTCCTCAAAACTTATCCGCAACCTACTTCCTCAAAACTTATCCGCAAAACTTATTTCACTATTATAAATTCTTCATTCTTTAGAAAGACTTGCAGCCTCACTAAAAATTGGTTTAGAAGTAAAATAGCACTCCTCGTCAGCAAGACTGTGGCATCCCAGACAATTTTTTTTAATTTCTAAATTGTTTTTTTATATAGAAAAATTGCAAATTCTCCAGAAATAAACGAAGAAATCTCTATCCTGTTAAAATACTATAGGTGCAACTGACTTCTGTTGAAATATAAACATATTGATCACCCTCTCGGAAGAAAAAGTTAGTGGTGTGGCGAGGACTCCTCGGTTGATAAATATACCAATACGCGTTTAACCTGTATTTTATTTTTCAGGTGATTTATATCAACAATTTGTAGTAATTTAGTATATGCGAACTATGGTCGGTTGAATTTATCCATTTAGATAATTAAGTTGCACTTCGATGATTAGAACTTACAATTCCGTCCCAATAACTCAATGAGTGTCGGCTATCTTCGTCGGCTAGCCAGTTCGAAGATACGTGGCTCAATTTCTGGTTGAAACAGCAAGATTCTTTAAAATGGCCCCAAACAAATCAACCCTGTAGGTTAGTGCAAAAACTTCAGAGACATGAAGTGATCTAAGCACGACCAGCGCGAATTCAGTAGACTATTGTGTGCAATTTCAAATTCAGGAGGGTAACTACCACACCAGAAGCTAACCTGAAGGATAAAAATAGCATCAAGGGGCTAACCTGAGGCAAAAATAGCATTAGGTGGACAGTCATATTATCAAGTTGAATTTCAATTCGGCATTAAAGGGAAGAGAATGCAAAGTTCAATTCAGCTATAAGATCTTGCAATTCCGACCTAGTAGCTCAACAGCAGAGCACCAACTAGCTACTACGAGGTTACATGGTTCGATTTCCGGTTGGGCAGCAAGTTTCTTTGCAATGTAGAACATCAGATTTAGAAAACTAGCTAGATAGTATATCAGATTTAGAAAACTAGCGAGGTAGAATATTAGATTTTGAAAACTAGCTAGATAGAACATCAGATTTAGAAAACTAGCTAGATAGAATATCAGATTTAGAAAACTAGCTAGGTAGAATATCAGATTTAGAAAAGTAGCTAGGTAGAATATCAGATATAGAAAACTAGCTAGATAGAACATCAGATTTAGAAAACTAGTCAGATAGAATATCAGATTTAGAAAACTAGCTAGGTAGAATATCAGATTTAGAAAACTAGCTAGGTAGAATATCAGATTTAGAAAAGTATAGCTAAGTAGAACATCAGATTTAGAAAACTAGCTAGATAGAACACAATCATTAGAAAATTAGCTAGGTAGCACCCTGTCACTATCCCTCGTTATCAATCATTATTTCATTTGCATTATGAAACAAATATCAGAAAAAGTTTAAACCAGTTATTTACGTAAGTAACGTTAAGGATATTATTCATTGTTCAGGTACAAAATAAAAAATACATCTGTTTAAAAGTTTCAAACATCGCGACAAAATCAAGGAGCAGAACTCTCAGTATAGATAGTAAATGCTTTCAGATTAGCATATTATGCAAAGCTTCCTGCACTGAAAAGTATGAATGCAGAAAGGAATTTACTCTACCAGATTATATTTAAAACATTTTTTTCTATTTCAAAAATGCTTTTTGTGTTCTCTGAATGGAATAGAAGAATAGATAAAATGATGTTAGAAGCCTTTTTGGTTGAGTAGTTCTCCTTTCTGTATTAAAATGAGAAAGTCTTAATTTTTATGTAAATATTGATTGGAAATTTGAAACAGCTACTTGACATGCACACAATAGGACCCATATAAGAGGAAGAGTTTGACCAAAAAAATGACACACATCGCCTTTGAAATGATTCTTAAATTTAAATTTGATATTTTGTTTCAAAATATTTATTCATAATAAATATAATTAAGTTTCATTATGCTGCATGCAGAAAAATGAATATACAAAATTATATTTTTATACACTAGCCATTGCAGCCGTTAAATGTCGGGCTAGAAAAAAATTTGTTGTAATTCGTTCAATGTAATGCTTAATGTTCCCAAAAGTTCTACTAATATTTGTTTTACTGTTTGAACAAGTTCAAGTGGAACTGTAGCTTAAACTGAAGAGCAGCTATAACAACTATGAAAATTTCTTCTCTCTTTTCATCGCATTTGATGACAAATTTGGAGAAACTTTGCCAACTTATCGACTTTTAAAAAATGTCGTTAAAGTAATAAAAATTCAATATCTCGAAAAATAACTTATAAATTTATTTGGTAAACCCTGTCCTTTTGAGGGTAATATAAATTTTAGGTTTACAAATCAAAACATAGTATTCCTCTGTTTGCGGGACAGGATCGTTTTGTTATAGTCGTAAACTAATTGGGATTGTCGTAAACTAATTGGGAACTGTTAGAGATTATTATATTTCTTTTATTTCGTTACAGAGTATCGTATAACACTTAATAATATTGATGACGAGAAAGCTGTGATCCGTAGGTATCTAGGGATAGTAGGAATCCAAATTCTGCAGGCCGGCTCAGGGAATTCTATACATAATTTTATACGTCTTAGGAGGGAATCCTATATATAATTTTATGTACCTTAGGGGGGAATTCTATACATAATTTTATACGCCTTATTAGTGATTCGTACTTTCATTTTTAACGAAATCGTCTGCAAGAATAAATTCGGTTTCAAAACTGCGAAATATCAGCGAAATTTCAATAAACACTTACAATTTTTTAAACTAATTTTAATTAAAAAACAATCTTACGAGGTGTATCGTCGTATCGAGGTGTAGCTCAACTGCCCCTGTGCCAAATGTCGTGGCTCCCTTTTACATTGATTTTCCGCTACTCGTAACATAGACAGATACACACATACAAACACACGACCTTTATTAACACTTTACAACAAAGTTGAAAAGTGTTTATGACTTTGTTCATTCTGTCTGTCTGACTGTCTGTCTGTCTGTCTGTCCGTTAGCACGATAACTGCCGTAAAAATGACTTAATCAAAATGAAATTTTAGTATGTTATTCAGACGGTCTGTAGGACCTATGAGAATATAAATGAATAATATCACCCAATTAGTTTTGGATTGAACCCGGGTTGAAAAAATGAAATACATTGAGCCCTATGGGACCTAAATTTTCCAACATTTTTTAAGCGGATTTAAAATTCACAAATTGCTTCGAAAATTTTAGGTAATAGTCAAATTGTTCCATAAAATATATAAAAAAAATTCAGCGAAATATATTCAGTAGATTTTTAAATAAAAATTAAAGTAATAATTACACATCTTATATGAACCGATCACGTGACCATGATATGAAACGATCACATGACCCACTTCAAAATGATATATGGCATCCATCTGGTTTCAAAATCGTGATTTTTTAAAGTTCTTTTTAATTCATATTGAGTGTTGTATCCGTCCTAAAACTACTTTATTTTTGCTTACATTCTGTGCATCTACATACTAAAACAACACAATGACAATTTATTTGAGTTTAAATTCTCATTCAAATTTGATTATTTCTACAACTAAGCCTATTTTTCACCTATGTAAAATGTAAACAGCAAAATATGTAGAATGAGTTGTATTAGAATTACTGTATTTCTTTAACACAAAATAATTCAGTCCTTGGAGTCTGCATGGCCGATATGAATGAAACATTAATTGATTTTATAAACAGAAGGACGATTTTTTTCGATGAAGTTCTAAGCATAGAGTTTATGAATTGTAGCTCCATGGTCTTAATTTTTAAATAAAATAAATCATTATAGTATTGTGATGAATGAAATGAATGGGAGAAAATTATGAATGAAATCCTGCTTTTATAGAGAGATCCAGGCGTGTTATTTTTTCTATGACGTCATTTGAATTCATTTCAGTTGTTTTCGATGAAGTTTTCAAATATAATAAATTATCGTAGTATTATAATAGTTTTAAAAATATTACCGTGGAATGTATTGCATTTTAGAGATATTTAAACCAGGCAATTTATATTTCAATGCCGTCATTTGAATGAAGTTCATTTTTTTCAATGAATGTTTAAGTTTTCAAATATAATAAATCAATGTAGTATTGTGATAAGTTTTAAAATATTACCGAGGAATGTATTGCATTTTCGACTTTTTTAAATAAAATTGCATTGAAGTTGGAAAGTGTTTCTTAATCAATGCTTTAAGTATGATTGATCTTTCTTGTTTTTAAGATTATTCTCTTGATGATCATTTTTACCCACTCTGGCCAGCTTACCTAAAGGGTGTAGTGCAAACTTGGATTTTGATTTCTGATGTTCCCTATTGTTCGTTTGTTCGACCCCGACAGTCCGACAAACCAGAAGGTGTAAGGTATCTGTTGATACATATTCTTCTTCTTTGACCCACACAGTACGACCTATCCGAAAGTCGCACTTTGCATCTCTAATGGTCACCACAACACCCATTCCCGCAGGTGAACCCCACAACCTGGTAACCGAAATAGTACTAGAAAGCGATTGCCTTAGACATTTCAGCCACTAAGTAGTCTAAATGAAGTCTTTGGTCTAAATGAAGTGAACACAAAAAGGCATACTTCATATTTATAGTATTCGCTTTTATCTTACTGAGCAATTTTGATTCATTGATGAAACTTTGAATATCCGGTGCAATATTACTTTAAAATCAATTATTCATGTTCCATGTTTCGAAAAATTGATTTTTTTTAAATCTTTCTAGAATGCAAAGCAAAATTTAAAATTCACTGAAACCGATTCTGATATTTCAAAATTTATACGCCTGCAATTTTGTAAAAAGAAAATACAATATATAAAAATATCGTTAAAAATGTTATTTTGAACACTCTGAAAATTAAAATAGTTCCTTAGTAAAAGCAAGTGGCAATCAATACCATAGGATGGCAGTTTATAAATAATTTATGGTGACCTATTTATTGTAAAGAACCTTGCTGCTCCAGCAGGGTATCGAATCACGGTTCTTCTTACTGGCCAGCCAACACCCTACTTTGAGCTCCTAGGACGGAAATGCAAGTCCTTATAGTCAAAGTGGATTCTGCATTCTCCACCGTCTGATATCAGATTGGCGTGCAGCTAACAATTTAACTGATCACCTCCTAATGATATTTTTTTTATCCAGATCAGATTCCTGTTATCCTCTGTATTTGAAATCGACTTTCCAGAGAATCGACAGTATCCCAGAGTCCAATGAATTCGCCAATCGTACTTAGAATCACTTTCAGACCTACGAAATCTTTGCACTAACCTACATAGTTGATTTGTTCGAGGATTCAATTTAAGGAACTTTGCTGTCCCAACTGGTAATCGAACCGCGTATTTTCGTACTGGCCATCCGATTCTCTACCGTTGAGCTACTGGGACAGATTTGCACTCTGTTATTGGAGTGGACTCTGCAGTATTTATGAAGATATATGAGGGCAGTGACAGAATATGGTAGTTGAAAACATATGACTGGAGTGACAGGATATGATATGTAATGGTATATGATGGCAGTTGATGCATACATATAATGACATCAGATGAAAGTTGATGTATAAATGTAATGGCAGTTGATGCATATGATGACCGTAACAACATATGACATTTGGTAACATATAATAGCAGTAAAAGTATATAGCAGTTGATGATTATAATAACAATTGGCATATAGATATAACAACGGTAACATATTACAGTCAATGACATATGATGATAGTTGACGTATACAAATGAGGGGAGCATATGATAGAATATGACTGTACTGTTTCTAATATCCTAGTTAAGGAGGCAATTTTGGCCTTCGATACAGATTGATATATTTAATCGACTATTGCCATTTATTGTTACTACTTTTCAGAGTAAAATATATTCTATTTAATTTCTGAAGAAAAATTAAACTGAAATATAATGAAATATTTCAACAAATATGCCAACAATCACATAACACAGCAGGGTTTTAAATAACAAAATCAACTATATTATATCTTCTGTATCTTCGCATCTTATGGTCAGAAGTTTTTTAAGCTATATGAAGGAAATATTGAACATTTATGTCAGTTGCAGCGGAATATTATGGACTTTTACAGACATTTTAATAAATAAAAAAAAAATTTTTTATTATAACAAATGTGGAATCAAAAGGCAGAAAAAATATTTATGCATGTAACTGAAAACAATGTATATATATTTTTTTAAATTTCTGAATCAAATTAAATAGATTCTTTCATAAAAACACAAACCTTCATGTCAAAGACTGAAAGTGGCATTATAAATTGTAAACTCTATTAGATTAACATTTTATGTACAGCTTCTTTTACTAAAAGTATGAATGCATAAAAGAAAGTTATTCTACCAGATCATATTTAAATCAGCTTGTTCTCTTTGAATCTTTAGAAAATGCTTCATTGTGATATTTGAATGAAAAAAGTAAAGTTAAAAAAAAGTTGTTAGGACATTTTTGGGTGAATTGTATTCTTTTCTACATTTAATAGAGTATCATCTTACTTTTTGTGTATATACGGATTTGAAAGTCAGAATAAATCCTTGACATGCACAGAGAAGGAAAATCGTGAAGTGAAGGAGAAAAAAAAATGATTCTTATTTCTTTGATGCAGTTCCTTAAAAGTTCAGACTCTTATTAGAAAAGATTTTAATATAATAAGTATTCCTTCTTATATCTTGCGGATTTAAAAATAAAATTAAAATTCGAAATATTTCTATTTTTTTTTTGCTTTTAATATCTTATCTGTATTATGTATATTTATTATCTAGTTATTTCTCAAAATTTTGTATTAAATCCATTTTGCCTCCTATTTTAAATACCACTTTAATAAACTTTATAGTTTATAGATTTTTTATTCTTATCTTTATTTCATAATATAAAAAACATTTTAAATTTAAATAGTGGATTTTATAATTTAATTTATTGAGTTTTAATATATTAACCAGCTTTTCTCCCCAATTAATTTTATTTGAAGTTTTTGATTAGTTTCACTTCGTTTATTTATTTTACAGCTATGAGTTCTATATGTTTCGTTCCTTTAAAGATTTTATATATCGTTTAGCCATACGCTCTCTCTTCGTATCACAGTTGATTGAAAACATAAACTTTGATGTGTGTTGCTGCCATAACTGACGCATTTACTTTGTCTCTTTATACAGACGTCGTTATCTTATTTATCTTTCGAAACCGTTAATTTTCGTTATATTTTCTTATATGGAAGATATTACAGCAGTTAATTTTCGAAACCGTTAATTTTCGTGCGAAACCGTTAATTTTCGTTATATTTTCTTATATGGAAGATATTACAGCAGTTAGGATCCAAAACCTTAATTTTCTGCTAGTTATTTTAAAAGGGTAATAATATGTCACTTAGATCTTTAAATTTATTTAGTTTTCCTTTAAATCCAGATAGTATTACTTAATTTAGCTTCAAAAATCTTTATAAATTTTAGCTAACGCTTTTTTATTCGGTTGGTACATTATCTCATGGATGGTACATCATCTTTTAGATGGTACATCTTCTTTTAGATGGTACATCGTCAGTTTAGAAACCTTAAATTTACAAAATAATTTTTATCGGAATTATATCACCTTATTTAGGCCCTTAAATTTTTGATTCTATTTTTACTTTCCTTATATACATAATGTATAAGGAAAATATTGTGACGGAGTCGAAAATTCGAATTCGAGTTTTCGACGGGAGAGCACGTTTCAAGCATCCCTTATCACGAATCAAACATTTTTGAAGTGATGTCTGTGTGTGTGTGTGAAAGTATGTGTGTGTGTGTCAGTGAGTCTGTGGAGACGATAACTGACGAACGAATGGACCGATTCAAACGAAATTTGGTACAAAAATCACAATCCATAAACACTGGAAGCCTATTGTTTTTATACGCAATCGAATGTTCAGAACCCCCCTAAATTTTCGAGTGAAATTTTGAAAAATTTGTCAAAAAATCAAAACCGCTAATAAAATTACGAAAATAGACATTTCTTATGTAATTTTTCATTAGAAAACGATTGGCATAAATTTTAGAACGCTAACATGAACTGTTATTGAATATTGCACATTTTTCAAAAAAATTATCAAAAAGTCATAAAATAAAAAAAAGTATTACCTATTGAGAAGCATGTTCACTTTTCATGTGTAACACTATGCGATAAATTGGGTGATATCATTCTCGTGGATCTAGCTCGTTCCATTCATGAAAAAATATACTTTGAGTAATACCTTTGTATTTGAACGCCAATAGTTATTTATCTGCTGTAAGAATAACTTATTTCTTCGTCTATAACGCTTGGCGAAATTTTGGCGACAAATTTGGCGAAATGTCGCCAACTTGGCGAATTTTTTAGATGTTCCCAAATTAACAGAAATCTCGCCAAATGGATAAAAATGACGCTAAATCAATCAAAATGACAACTAATTGAAGAAAATTCAATATCTTGGAAAGAATATAAGTATCTACTATAGGAATAGCATTTTTTAACTGTAAAAGTAGTAAATTCATTGCATTATATAAGGAAAGTCATGTGTTGCCCACATCAGATTTTTTTCATCCTAGTGATGTTATCTTTTGGTGCTTCAGAAACATTAAATTTTCATTGTATATATCTTATCCGAGTGGAATTTTACTATCTAGCTTCTGAAACCTTGAGATTGTGTTAACTTCTTATCGAAGTAAAATTACCCCCTTCAGCTTCGGACAATTTAAATATCGAATAATTAAAATTTCTTAGTTAATAAGGAAACAGAACCGTTCATTTCCAGCAATCCTGAACGGCATCTGATGGCATTGCTTAAAGTTTTTGCAACGATTTCCGATTCTACTTGAAGTATATGATTGCTGTATTTGTATTTGGAAGGAGGTCAATGTTATACATATTCTGTTGCGGGGTGGTCCATAGGTATCAACACTGGCGTGTCAGTCTCGGATCTCTTATGATAGTCAATGTTCTTTAGTAATTCCATGCAGTACTTTGATAACTTACATATACTCTTAAGATATCCTACTGCACGTTTTGATGCTTAGATGATGTTTAACTGCTGTTTTCCTGAAGATATTTTCTAATAAGATGTCGCTCTGATGCGCATGGGATTCTCTAGAGGATTTTTTAATCTTTCTAATAGTGTCAAGACGGAAATTTTGTGATAATATTTTCCTGTCACTAAAGAGCCAATTTGTGTGAATATCACTCAAAATATGGATAAATCCTGTTAAAAGATTAAAAACAAGAATAAAATAATTCGAATTAAAAATTAACGAATTAAAATTAATTATTTAAATTAATTGATTTTTGAAAAAAAAAGCCGTGGTACACCTCTTTAGTTGCTGAAGTCCCTAAGTACCAAATTCCATGGCCGTACTACTTAAATTTACCGCTACAGACTGCACTGACACACACACAGAGAGATAGACACACAGAGATAGACACACACACAGAACGCAGAGATAGACACACACACAGAACGCAGAGATAGACACACACACAGAACGCAGAGATAGACACACACACAGAGAGATAGACATACCCATACAGAGATAGACATACACACAGAGAGATAGACACACACACACAGTGATAGACACACACACAAACGCACACACACACACACACTCACACAGAGATAGACACACACATAGACAGATACACACACGTAGGCAAACGCACACACACTCAAACAGACACACACACACACACACACCCAAACAGACACACACACACACACTCAAACAGACACACACACACACACTCAAACAGACACACACACACACACACTCAAACAGACACACACACACACACACACACACACACACACACACACACACACACACACACACACACACACAACTTCATTTATTATGGAATATGTATGCAGTGCCATAGTCATATAACACTCGCTTAGAGTGGTTCGCTTTTTACATTACGGAGTATATATTTCTTACAATCAAAAAACTTTTATTTTGATAACCATATTTTGTAGCAGTTTTCAATATAATTTGTTATATTTGAAAAACAAACAGGAATGGCTATACAGCAATACTTGTACATACAGTTTGTCAGCAATACTTAAAAATTGGAGATTTCAGATATTTTTTTCTAAAATATCTCAAAAGCATTTTCATATTAGGAACACATACACGCAAAAAAAAAACTGCATTATACTTATTTACTAATCAACGTTAACAAAAGAATTTTTTTCATGCCTTAAAAAACAGCCCTAAAGACAAAATCAAACAACATAGCTTACAATGTAGATTACAAAATCTATCAAATTAACATTTTATGTAAAGCTCTTTCCATTGGAACGTATTTATGAATGCATAAAGTTGCTCTACCAGATCATATTTAAATGAGCTTTTTTACTGTTCGGACCTTTTGAAAAAGTTTCATTGTGTTTATTGAATGGAAGAAAAGAATGCTAAAGAAGGATGTTGGCAATAACAACATCTTAATTTTTATGTAAATAATGGCTTGAAAGTTTACTTGACATGAACACAAAAGGTTACACAAGACGTTAAGTATGAGAATAAAAACAGTGCGAATTTTATTTCAAAATTATTCTTAGAATTTTTTATAAACCAATATTATTTTTAAATGTTTATTATTAAAGTCGCTCAAACAGCTAGTTTAAATTATTTGAAAATTTATCTACGTTGTTAGTAACTGTACAGAACAATTGATAATACGTATCAAACAATATTAAAAACATAAATGCGTCTTCTTTGTCAAAATAGTTACGACAAAACAGCCACTACAGCAATGATAAGGATATTCTGACAGTATTGGAATCATTTGCTAATATGTATTAACATATATTATTATAATACCCTTTTCAGTCGTAACTAAATTCAAACTATTATTTTACTGCATTGAATATGCTATAATTAATTCTCTTTTGATAAAATTACTTATACATAGGAAATAAAATCAATAACATTTTTATTGTAATATGGCCCAAGTTCACACAATTTGTATGTAAACAGTAATGAGTGAGAACACTTGGAAATCTCACGATATAAAAATGCAATCAATTACATAAAATAATACATTACAAAATAATTCAATGGATGCATTGCTTTATCGATTTGCATATCGGAAAAATATATCTGAAGTTAACTGGCAGGATATTCAAAGCAGCAAAATTCGAGTTCACGGATGCTTAAATCGCGTTCTTCTGTCCAAAACTCGCATTCGAATTTTCGACTCCGTCGCGATAATTTTCCAATACATTATGCGATGTATATAGGAAACGTAGCTGTGTTTTTATAAACTGACAGGCTGATTTATTACAAACTAAGAGACACAAAACAATATGGAATCTGAATGAATGACAAAAGTGCAGATTTTAATTCCAAATATTAAACACCGATTTTCCCTGCAATTAATAAGAATATGACTGGCGACAAGTGCCAAATTCTGAAGATTAGAGTGACACATATAATCTGAACTTCAGATCCTACTTCCTCATAGCTTTCAGAATAATTCATGATTTCGCGCACCACTTCAATCAGAAAGAACGTAAAATTGGATAAATTTCATCCATCTTTCAAATTACAGTTGAGCATACTGGCACTACTTTCCTGTAGCAACCATTATTCGAAATTGCAGCCAAAATTTAAAAAAAAATTGATGTGGGCAACACATGACTTTCCTTATATAATGTAATGAATTTATTACTTTTACAGTAAAAAATAGGTTTTTCTTATAGTAGATACTTATATTATTTCCAAGATATTGAATTTTCAATAATTAGTCGTCATTTTCATTGATTTAGCGTATTTTTTATCAATTTGGTGAGATTTTCGTTAATTTGGCAACATTTCAAAAAGTCACCAAGTTGACGATATTCCACCGAAATCGTCGCCAAAATCTCGCCAAGCGTTATGGACGAAGAAATAAGTTATTCTTACAGCAGATAAATGACTATTGGCGATCAAATACAAAAGTATTACTCAAAGTGCCTTTTTTCATGAATGGAACGAGTTAGATCCACGAGAATGATATCACCCAATTTATCGCTCGGTATTACATATGAAAAGTGAACATGTTTTTCAATAGGAAATATTTTTTTTTTATTTTATATGGCTTTTAGATAATTTTTTTGAAAAATGTGCAATATCTCGAGAACGGTTCATATTAGCGTTCTAAAATTTATGTCAATCGTTTTCTAATGAAAAATTACATAAGAAATGTCTATTTGCGCAACTTTATTAGCGGTTTTGATTTTTTGACGATTTTTTCAAAATTTCACTCGAAAATTTAAGGGGGTTCTGAACATTCGATTGCCTATAAAAACAACATGCTACCAGTGTTTACGGATTTTGATTTTTGTACCAAATTTCGTTCCAATCGGTCCATTCGTTCTTCAGTTATCGTCTCCACAGACTCACTGACACACACACACACACACACACATACACACATACACGCACACAGAGATCACTTCAAAAATGTTTTATTCGTGATCAGGGATGCTTGAAACGTGCTCTCCCGTCGAAAATTCGAATTCGAATGTTCGACCCCGTCGCAATACTTTCCTTATACATTATGTATATAAGGAAAGTAAAAAGAAATCAAAACACACGTTTGTGATTCAACTTACTTTTATATTTATGAACATGAAATTCAAATATATTTATTGTGCTATAAGAAAAACGGTTAAATGTTTTCTACGTTAATGATATTTTTGCTAAATAATATTAAGAAAATATTTCGAAAAAAATATTTTATACCCATTTTTAAACGATAAGATTTATAGATCTGGAAAAGTCCTGCTATAGGCAGGTTCTGAAAGATGCACTTGACTATTCGGTCTTGCGATTCCTGATTTTAATCTGTATGAAATTTCAAGCTTGTTGCTTATTGGAATTGAATACTGTAGTTTCCATAAGGTTTTGTAAAATTGTTGCACATAAAAGGCTTTGTTGCACCATTGCAATAACATCTACTGTTGAATCCCATTCATGGGAGAGGATCTTCGAGTAATACTTTTGTATTTGAACGTCAATAGTCATTTATCTGCTGTAAGAATAACTTATTTCTCCGTCAGTAAAGCTTGGCGAGATTTTGGCGACGAATTTGGCGGAATGTTGCCAACTTGACGACTTTTTGAAATTTTGTCAAATTAACGAAAATCTCGACAAATGGATTAAAATGACGCTAAATCAATGAAAATGGCGACTGATTGTCGAAAATTCAATATCTTGGAAAGAAAATAAATGTCTACTATAAGAAAAACCTATTCTTTAAGGAAAGGCATTATATAAGGAAAGTCATGTGTTGCCCACATCAGATTTTTTTATAAATACAATCCACTTTTTATTTCATAAAAACCACTTCTAATTTTTATTAAAAACACCATTCATAATAAACTTATAAAATGGTATTATCGGATTGTTTAAATTTAAAATGACGTAAAATATTATTTATTTACATTTTCTGAATTTTTAACATCTTTTGCGGATATTATTTTTTATATGTTACAGATTGAATTACATTTCTATTTGTTTAAAATGGTGTTGCAAAAATAAGTCAAAATAATACATGAAACGTTTCTTAAAATATTACGCTTTTGAGCTTAAAAATCTATATTTTGTGAAAAACGGGTTGGAAGTAAAATATTTTGCTACAAATATATTAGCTGATGTTTTGTAATTTTTAATATCTCAAAACATTAAAAGTGCAGAAATAATTATTGTACCAAAGTTTTCATAAATAGATAGACTGTTTTATTAAATAGTTAAAAAATTCAAATTTTGAAATTGAAATTAAATTGTCCATTTGTCTGGAAAAAGAGCTTCGTGTCAAATATTTATTTTCCTTTACTATACAGCACGTTTCCTTTGCCTACATTGCATTATCTTTAACAATATTTAAATAAATAGCACACATCTGAGTAAGACATAACATACAATATTACCTCCATATAACTACATAAGACTACTCCTTATTTTTCACAGGATATCATAATGAATGTCACGTGGTAATGTCACGTTTCTTACTCATTGGGTCGGGAAATAGGTTGAACTTGTTGATACGAAAACAGTGGCTAAATGTTCTTATCAGTTTCCAATAGATGCACGTGTTATTTTAACCTTATAAGAGAAAAAAAAGTATACGCCTTTCATACTAGAAACTATGATGCAGGATAGACCAGTGGTAAGCGTGAGGGGATGGCACACAGACTACTCGAGTTCGATTTCCGGCTCTTCCCAAACTGTCCATGTGTTCACCCTGTGTACGGGCACATTAAATATGTAGGTCCGTAAATACTTCCGAGAGGGTGGTGGTAGGAGAAGGAAACGGCAGCCCAAACAGATACCCTTACCACCACCCCGGTAGGTCGGATTGTCTGGGTCGAAGAAGAAGACTAGAAACTATGGGTCTAGAACAGGACAGTGATTAGCGTGCGAAATTGCACTCGTACTAATCGAGTTCGATTCCCTGCTCTTCAAAAACTGCCCCTGTATTCATCCGGATTACGGGCACATTAAAAATGTGGGTCTATAAGTCCTTCCGATAACTGCCCCTGTATTCATCCGGATTACGGGCACATTAAAAATGTGGGTCTATAAGTCCTTCCGATAACTGCCCCTGTATTCATCCGGATTACGGGCACATTAAAAATGTGGGTCTATAAGTCCTTCCGATAGGTTAGTGGTAAGAAAAAGAAGGTGCGGTTCCTATGGATACCGCCTCCCCTAGATTTTTATCTAAATTGGGTGGACCTGTCTCGAATGTCCGAACAGATACCTTACAACATCCGGTAGTCCTGCGGTCTGGATTGATAGAAAGACTAGAAACTGAAAACGGCAATTCGGAAGTATATGCGTATCTACCTTAAATCATGCATTTTCAAACATTTCCAAATAGATATACTAATGATGTAGTACCAGTGAAATGTTAATAGAAAACAAGAGAGAGAGAGATTATTGCCTTTTACGCTTTCTTATCTTGCAAAGTATACTGTGTGCAAAGGGAAAAAATCTGATGTGGGCAACACATGACTTTCCTTATATAATGTAATGAATTTACTACTTTTACAGTAAAAAAATAGGTTTTTCTTATAGTAGATACTAATATTCTTTCCAAGATATTGAATTTTCGACAATTAGTTGTCATTTTCATTGATTTAGCGTCATTTTTATCCATTTGACGAGATTTACGTTAATTTGGCAACATTTCAAAAAGTCGCCAAGTTGGCGACATTTCGCCAAATTCGTCGCCAAAATCTCGCCAAGAGTTATGCACTAAGAAAAAAGTTATTCTTACAGCAGATAAATGACTATTGGCGTTCAAATACAAAAGTATTATTCAAAGTATATTTTTTCATGAATGGAACGAGCTAGATCCACGAGTATGATGTCACTCTATTTATCGCATGGTATTACATATGAAAAGTGAACATGTTTCTCAATAGGAATTTTTTTTATGTGACTTTTTCATAATTTTTTTGAAAAATGTACAATATCTCGAGAACGGTTCATGTTCGCCTTCTAAAATTTATGCCAATCGTTTTCTAATGAAAAATTACATAAGAAATGTCTATTTGCGTAACTTTATTAGCGGTTTTGATTTTTTGACGATTTTTTCAAAATTTCATTCGAAAATTTAGGGAGGTTCTGAACATTCGATTACGTATAAAAACAATAGGCTTCCAGTGTTTACGGATTGTGATTTTTGTACCAAATTTGGTTCGAATCGGTCCATTCGTTCGTCTGTTATCGTCTCCACAGACTCACTGACACACACACATACACACATACTTTCACACACACACACACACACACACACACACAGACATCACTCCAAAAATGTTTGATTCGTGATCAGGGATGCTTGAAACGTGCTCTCCCGTCGAAAACTCGAATTCGAATTTTCGACCCCGTCACAATACTTTCCTTATACATTATGTATATAAGGAAAGTAAAAATATGATGGAATAAAAATTCAACTCTCAGATTTTCATGTATTTACACATTTTGCGCATCTCTGAACAGGACTGTATGGAATCCCGCTGTATCTGGGAGTATGATATAGGCTGAACAAATGAAGCGATTTAAATGACATTCGTTTTGTATAATTATTTTAATGTCTAAATATTATATTATACTTACTTTCTTTCCGAAATATATTTGTTTCCGTGAGACGGGGGAAGATTTTTGGGTTTTTCTAATGTGTAGGAAGTCAATGTGTAGAATGTCAATACGTAGAAAATAAATGTGCAAAAAACTATATTCCAATGTGTATCAATCAAATGTGTAAAAAATATGAGATATGTTATACTAAATATTATATGCTATAAATAGTATACTAACAAATGTTGCACTACCTATATATATAATTTATATTTAAAATTTAATTAAATGAAATTTCCTGAAATAATTGAGTGTGGTAAATGAAATTGGATATAATTACACTGACCAACAAATTTGAACTTTATATATGTTCTAAAGAGCCTTGCTGCCGCAACCGGGAATCGAATCCTAGATCTTCGAACTGACCAGCCGACTCTCTACCGTTTAACTACTGGGACGAAATTGCAAGCTCTTATCGTCTAAGTGGACTTTGCATTATCCATCCTCTAATGTCAGATTGGCGGGCAACTGACAATCTGATTGCCCACGCCTTGATACTTTTACCGCAGGTTCGACTCCTGCTACTACTACTTTTACCCAGGTCAGTATTCTGTATGGAAGCTATCCTCTCAGTTTAAAATTGGCGCTCAATCTTCCAGAGTCCACTGAATCCCTACTAGCCGTACTAGGGTCACTTTCAGACCTCCGATATCTTTGCACTAACCTACAGGGTCAATTTGTTCTTGTGCCATGTAAATAGCCTTGATGCCCTAACTGGGAATCGAACCCTGAATCTCCGAACTAGCTAGCTGACTCTCTACCGTTGAGATACTGGCAGGCAACTGCAAGCTGTTATCGCCAAAGTACACTCTGCAATGTCTGTGAGCTTAAACCAATCTATATTTATGTTGATCTGTCTGCTGAATATGAAATGGATATTAAAACACCATATTTGCTTTATTTTTTTAAATACTTATAAAAAAATATTACCACATTTGCATATACATACCCTATTAAAGTCCTCAAAAACAAACCTGTCGCATAAAATTATCTTCTACAGCATTTCTGACAAAAGTTCAATAGTAATCTGCTAGCATTTCTGCAATCCATTACCCTTTGTACCTTTTCTGACGGCCACAATCGTCTTGATTATGACTTTTCTGGCTCATATTCGTCACTGATAGAACCGAAATCATTCATAAAGACATCCAGGTGATAATGGAAAAGTGTATTTTCAATAACATTTTGCAGCCTAGTCTCCTACAGCGCTATAAGGAATTTTCTACAATAAGTGAATACTATATATCCCCATTTTACTGCAACCATTATAATAAAAAAGTAGTGCTAATCCGTAATTTTTAAGTTCATATTAATGATTAACAAGAAAGATCAATCATGCTTAAAGCATTGATTAAGAAACACTTTCCAACTTCAATGCAATTTTATTTAAGCATGTCTAAAATGTAATACATTCCTCGGTAATATTTGAAAACTTCTCACAATAATACATTGATTTATTATAGTTGAAAACTTAACATTCATCCAAAAAAATGAACTTCATTCAAATGACGGCATTGGAATATAAATTGCCTGATTTAAACATCCCTAAAATGTGATACATTACTCGGTAACAATTTTAGAATTATCATAATACCACGATAATTTATTATATTTAAAAACTTCATCGAAAACAACTGAATTTCATTCAAATGACGTCATAGAAAAAATAACACGCCAGGCTCTCTCTAAAAAAGCAGCATTTCATTCATAAATAATTTCCCATTCATGTCATTCATCACAATACTATAATAATTCATTTTATTTAAAAATTAAGACCATGGAGCTATAAGTAATTTAACTCTATGCTTAAAACTTCATCGCAAAAAATCGTCCTTCTCTCGGTAAAATCAATGAATATTTCTTTCATATCAGCTATGCAGACTCCATGAGCTAAATTCTTTTGCATTAAAAAAATACAGCAATTCCTATACAACTCATCCTACATATTTTGCTGTTTACATTTCACATAAGTGAAAAATAGGCTTCGTTAGAGAAATAATCAAAGTTGGATGCTCATTTAAACTCAAATATATTGTCATTGCGTTGTTTCGGTATGTAGATGCACAGAATTTAAGCGAAAATAAAGAGGTTTTACGACGAAAACAACACTCAATATGAATTAAAAAGAACTGTAAAAATGACGATTTTGAGACAAGATGGATGCCGTATTATATTTTGAAGTGGGTCACGTGATCGTTTCATATCATGGTCACGTGATCGCTTTATGTAAGAGGTGTAATTATTATTTTAATTTTTATTTAAAAAACTACTGAATATATTTCGCTGAATTTTTTTTTTTATATATTTTATGGAACAATTTGAATATTACCTAAAATTTTCGAAGCAATTTGTGAAATTTAAATCCGCTTAAAAAATGTTTGAAAAATTTGGTCCCATTGGGTTCAATGTATTTCATTTTTTCAACCCGGGTTCAATCCAAAACTAATTGGGTGATATTATTTATTTATATTCCCATAGATCCTACAGACCGTCTGAACAACATACTAAAATTTTATTTTGATTAAGTCATTTTTACGTCAGTTACCGTGCTAACGGACAGACAGAATGAACAAAGTCATAAACACTTTTCAACTTTGTTGTGAAGTGTTAATAAAAATGAACAGTTTTGTGAAATGCAATTATGACATTAGCCATGCAACTTTTACATGCATTGCTTTATTTTCAGCAATCATTAAATAAATAGAATATTATCAAAGCACACGATTTACACGCTATTGCTTGGATTTAACTAAAAGGAACACATAAGCTAAACAGTATTCTTTTACGTTTGGGGTATCATGATAAACATCACGTGGTAATGTCACGTTTTCAACTTATTGAGTAAGGAAATGGTCTGAATTTGCTGATAAGAAAGAGGGATCGCCTCAAGTTCTTATCAGTGCTACAATATTTCAAAACTGTTTTAGCGAAAGAAAGAAAACAATTGGTGATACACTGTTGTTCCCTTGACTTCCTTCTCATTTAACATATACGTGATCTAATTTTTCTACTTTTTACACGCAAAGTTTTATTACAGGATATTCAAGTTACTGTAAATCGAAGTTAATTTTTTAAACAAATATTTCTTGTTTTTTTTTATTAAAAATGCTTTATTGTTAAATCAAAAGTTTCATATTTTGATATCTGTATATACTTGAATAAAACGTTTAAACGTAAAAGTTTCGGGGGAAAAATAAATATGATTCACATTACTGAAAATTTAACTTTTTATCTGTTATTGGTATATGTAAGACATAGTGTGTTGATGATAATGTTACAAACGATCCTCTAGAGTTGTGGGTGTATGCTAAGGATACAAGAATGAGTCCACATTTCTGGATAACTAACATGTTTATTCACAAGAACAGCGTAATCAGGAACAATATATAGTAAAACAGCACTTAAATGCTCCACTAATTCCACAAAATAACCGACATATGATCTCGAAACATTGACGTATTTCATAACACAAAACAGCAGCTACTATTCTCAAAATATTGACGAATATCATAGTTTGATATAGCTCGTATCACGTCAACTGCTCTCCTACTGGGTGACGACTCCATTTTATAGACTCTCTATAGAAACGTCTGGAAATCTCTTCTATCACATAGTATATTGGTTATTTCGAGATGTTTCTCAAAGTTTTGGAAAATCATCAAATGTCGTAAAATTGGCAATAAATCACTAAATCTGGAAGCCCTTCATCGGAGTTGAGTAATTGGCAACCCTAGCCTCAAGTCATTTGAAAGGATGCTTGTACGGGTGTTTTCTCCGTCTGGTTCTCAAAAGAAGATTGCAGTCAGGGAATATCACACACACACGTTTGCAACACTATGTTAAGAGTATTAATGAAATTATGTTATTTAAATATAAGTCATAAAATGCGCCACTGGATATTAATATGATACTAGCCGAATTCCGTTGAAAATCCACATTCTTACAGCGAGCAAGCCTCGAATAATGCAAATTCTTGAACAATTCGAGTTTCACATTTATTCAGAAACTGAGTGATCACTCCTTTCATAGACTCTATAAAAACTTCTATAAATATCTCATATCTCGTAGAATATTCGTAATTTCGAGGTATTTCTCGAACATTCAAGAGGTCGCAAATGACGTAAAATTAGTGATAAATCGCCAAATATAGCTACCCCCCTTCCGAACTTCAGTATCTGGCAAACCTAGACAAAGGTTGTAGGAAAGCTTGCCCGTACGATTTTCTCCATATCGTTTCCAAAAGTGACTCCGATGAATGAATTTCACACGTCCGTAACAATATATTGTTTATATGAGATGTCTTGTTTATATGAGATATCTACGTGACACTAAGATTAGTTGAATCTTTATTACACTTTGAGCTCGCATATTCTAGAAAGACCTCAACAATTAGTTATGGATCTGGTAGCTATAAATAATAGGATAGTAGAACGGTAGTTGGTGTTTTTTTGGTGAATGCGATTTATCAAGGCACTTTTCCAGTGTGTTCTTTACTCAATAATTAAGTCCTTCGTTTAGTATAAAGTGCATTGCAGTGTATAATTATATTACATTTAAGGGGAAAATTTGGTTAGCGTCTACAATGGTGAAATCATTAATTTTTAATGAGTTTTTGGTTTCCATCCGTAAATCTTCTCCCAAAATGCAATGTTAATTCAAAAAAGCAGTAATATGTATATTGAGAACTATAGTTTGTCCAATGAATAATAATTTTAAAGATTGTTTTAAAATAAATAATCTTAAAAGGTGTATAGTCGTTTGATTAAGCCTCGAAAATAAAATAACAATTTGCGACTTTTAGCAGTTTTCATAGATGCGGCAGCAAGAGCAATGGAAATTCAAAGGTGGTTTCTTGCAAATACAACACTCATTTCAATTTCTACAGAAGTAAATTATTAACTAAAATTCATCCCCAATTTTACTACAGCAATAATTATGTTTTATAATTGTTTTTGATTTTTTAAATACTCTGTTCCAAATTTTGAAAGTGGTCTGATTTGAGCTTCTTAAAAACCAATAAACTTTATCCAAATCAATAGACTATTAATCGAAAAAATCGTTTGAATCGATTTGAATTTTATTCGGTTTTGCACATCCAAAATTTAATCAAATGTCCATGTTATTTTCGAGCATTTGTTCCACGATCTTTACATTGATGTGTATCTAATTAATTGTAATATGTTCATAGAATCGTTATCTGGCAATTGCACAAAATAGCTTACCACATAATTCGAAGTTTGAAAGCTGTATTTGATATCTTTCTGTGTTTTTACTTTCCTACATGTAGACATGATACTTTTTAACACTTTACAACATAGTTGAAAGTGTTTATGACTTTGTTCATTCTGTCTGTCTGTATGTCTGTCTGTCCGTAAACACGATAACTGCCGTAAAAATGGCTTTGTCAAAATGAAATTTTAGTATGTTTTGAGACAGTCTGTGGGACCTATGGAAATATAAATGAATAATATCACCCAATTAGTTTTTTATTGAACCCGGATTGAAAAAATGAAATACATTAAATCCCATAGGACCTAATGTTTCAAACATTTTTTAAGCGAATTTGAAATTCACAAATTGATTCGAAAATTTTAGAAAATATTCAAATTATCCCATAAAATATATAAAAAAATGTCAGTAAAATATGTTAGGTAGTTTTTTAAATAAAATTTATTTAATATAGCGAGAAAAACAAATTCAATTAAATTCTGACTCTCGTTATATCCTCCAGAAAGAAAAAAGAGATATATTATATAATAAATATATTTTCAAGAGTTTAATTATTTTATATATGAGAAAGGTTTCACATTTTAAAGTAAATATGGTAGATAACATTTTTTCAAATTTTTAAATAAAATAAATTATTATAGTATTGTGATGAATTAAACGATTGGAAAAATGATTATTAATGAAACGCTGTTTTTATATAGAAGCGATTTATATTTTGATGAGTTTAATTACTTGTAGCTCCATGGTCATAATTTTTAAATAAAATAAATTATTACAGTATTGTGATGAATGAAATGCTGTTTTTATAGAGATCCAGGCCAGTTATTTTTTTCTATGACGTCATTTGAATGAATTTCATTTGTTTTCGATGAAGTTTTCAAATATAATAAATTATTGTAGGGTTATGATAATTTTAAAAGTATTACCAAGAAATGTATCGCATTTTAGAGATGTTTAAACCAGGCAATTTATATTTCAATGCCGTCATTTGAATGAAGTTCATTTTCTTCGATGAAATTTTCAAATATAATAAATTAATGTAGTATTGTGATAGTTTTAAAAATATTACCGAGAAGTGTATCGCATTTGAGAGATGTTTGTGTAAAATTGCATTGAAGTTGGAAAGTGTTTCATAATCAACGCTTTATGCATGATTGATCTTTCTTTTTATATCTAGTCCAATCAGGGTAATACTTTCATTGAGAGTTATACTTTGTACAGAAAATGTTAAATTGACATTTGTAAACTAGCCGAGTATATCACAAATGTATAAATGGCATTAGAATCCAATCTACAAATACAAATGAATACTGAATAACAATGAAGCTTAATTTCTGCTTCATCAGCGTATAACTTGCCGGCAGTATGTAGCTTATGTAGCTCCGATACCGTTTCACTATATCTGGGATGTTTTAACAAAGTATCCATGCATTTGTTTTAAATTATTATTTTGCTTATACATATATACTAAATATTGACAAATTTTCATTTTCTAAGGCAATTTGGAGTGTGTATTATTTATAGCTGCAGATGCCAAATAATCTTCAAGCCGACTATAAGAGTTATCCTTAAGAACTAATGTATTTTTACTTTCTTCAGTATTTAGAAAATATTGTTTTCACAAAAGGAGGTATGTTTTAAGACCTTCTGAGCAAGTTTTACTGTTTTTAGAGTGATTTCTGTCTGTCTGATGCATGTGATCGCTTATATACAAGATAGCGGCTACAAATATTAATGGATTTTTACGAAATTGTGTATCCGGATTTGATATCAAATCGTCTTGAACTAGATAGAATTTATTTTAATTCGAGCGAAAACTTTGGATTTTATTCAAAATTTCATATTTGTTTAACATGGCGACATAGAACAAAATTTGACGTAATCATGAATAAAAGCATTTATGTATGGCTCGATCACGAGACTTCATAATTTTGTCTTTGTTGTGACGTCATTAGTTCCCCTTTGAGGGCAAGTCCTCCCCCCCCCCCAAGGGGTACATTGTCAAGTATGGTATCAATGGAAATATTTTTCAAGCCCTTTAAAGTGAAGGTTAACACGCTGTAGTTGCAGTCAGATGAACCCATGATGCCGATTTATCAAATAAGAAAGTTGAGTTGAGGAGCAATCCAGTTAAATTCCTTACGTTTTTGCACAGCAAATCAATATGGTATTTATGAAATATTATAATAATTTGAGTGAGTATTATATCAACTTGCATTATACATCATACAGACATACTTCTTTTCAACATGCAAACATATTTTTAACAATACTACAAATTGGACCAAATAAGACATAAGCATTTCTAAAAACTAGGGGTGTTTTGTTGGAAGATAAATTAAATCTAAGAAAAACAAATCTTAAAACGTTCATTCTAATACCAGATTAATTTTATTCCATTACGATTTTCAAAAACAAAATTATATGCTATATAATTAAATAAAACGATGGCTACTTGACATTGCGGAGTTCAATCCTCAAAAACCAAGCCCGAATCGCTTTTTGGTATCCCCAAAATGATCTTTTAGAGATTACCAAAAGATGTCATCTGTCCGTCTCATTGACCTTGCAAGTCAAGAACAGATCTTTATAAGAAGCTTCTTATCTGTACTTCTTAAAAGAATCAACTTGTACATTGAGGAAGTACTAAAGACTGCGCTTTATCTAAATGAACATAAATTGGATTAAAATATTCTTTACAAGAAAATAACTCCAGTAAAACTTTTGCAGTTTTAGCTGTATTACATGTTTTTCTTTGCACATTTGGGTAATTTTTCTCTTTTTATGTGGTTGGGATACCAAATTTTCATTTAAAAAGGTTTCCTTAATTGTATTATTTCAGTATTCCCTGGTTATATAGGAGATCAAGATCGCTCTAATGCTTGAACGACACTCTGGAAAATTTACTCCGAAAGAAAATTGAGGTAAGCTTAAATGATGGGTCGAGATCACAGAAAGACGTCACGTGCTTGCCTCATTGAGTACCAAAGTCAAGTGTGTAATGCTCGATAAGAAACTTCTTATCTGCAGCCTTAAAGGAATTAATGAACTTGTTTGGGATGTTCTAAATAATGAGATTTATCTAAATGAAGATGATAGGGATTAAAGTGTTCCTGGTTTTGAAGAAAAATGAGCAAAATTCTTCTTATATAATGGGTGAATTATTTGTGTACTGTACATTTAGTAACTACTTATGTAATATAGAAACTGAACTGTTTAGAACAAGAGAAATTCAATAAAATTGGTGGTGGTTCCAGTCGAAATGGTTTTGCAATACACACACACATACATATATATATATATATGTGTGTGTGTGTGTGTGTGTCGTACTCTAACTCATTGGACGGGTTTTAGGGAAGGCCATTGTAAACGATTGTTCTACTCCATTGGTCTATTTCGTCATACATCTTCTGGATGCTTTTCGACCTTTTTCATTCAGTTACGGCTGCTCGCACTCATACGTATACGATAGGTTCCTGCCTCATGGATAATGGAAATACATGATTTCATATTTTTTTCTTTTTTTTTTCATTTATTCCTCTTTTAATGCTTGTAGTCTGTAGTAATGGCATTTATAGTAACTTACTATTGCCAATTCTGAAACAAGCATGCTTTGTATAAATTATTACTTTATTATATTTAGTTCGAAATTAGTGTTTCCCCCTGTTTGCGGTTCATTTTTATTAGAGATATAGATGATCGTCAATTGCTACTTTCCTTATATACATAATGTATAAGGAAAGTATTGTGACGGGGTCGAAAATTCGAATTCGAGTTTTCGACGGGAGAGCAGGTTTCAAGAATCCCTGATCACGAATCAAACATTTTTGAAGTGATGTCTGTGTGTGTGTATGTGTCTGTGTGTGTGTGTGTGTGTGTGTGTGTGTGTGTGTGTGTGTGAAAGTATGTGTGTGTGTGTGTGAAAGTATGTGTGTGTGTGTGTGTGTGTGTGTGTCAGTGAGTCTGCGGAGACGATAACTGACGAACGAATGGACGAATTCGAACCAAATTTGGTACAAAAATCACAATCCGTAAACACTGGAAGTCTATTGTTTTTATACGTAATCGAATGTTCAGAACACCCCTAAATTTTCGAATGAAATTTTGAAAAAATCGTCAAAAAATCAAAACCGCTAATAACGTTACGCAAATAGACATTTCCTATGTAATTTTTTATTAGAAAACGATTGGCTTAAATTTTAGAACGCTAGCATGAACCGTTCTCGAGATATTGTACATTTTTAAAAAAAATTATGAAAAAGTCACATAAAAAAAAATTCCTATTAAGAAACATGTCCACTTTTCATATGTAATACCATGCGATAAATTGAGTGACATCATTCTCGTGGACCTAGCTCGTTCCATTCATGAAAAAATATACTTTGAGTAATACTTTTGCGTAATACTTTAATATATTTATACTTTGAGTAATACTTTAATATATTTAGTTCGAAATTAGTGTTTCCCCCTGTTTGCGGTTCATTTTTATTAGAGATATAGATGATCGTCAATTGCTACTTTCCTTATATACATAATGTATAAGGAAAGTATTGTGACGGGGTCGAAAATTCGAATTCGAGTTTTCGACGGGAGAGCAGGTTTCAAGAATCCCTGATCACGAATCAAACATTTTTGAAGTGATGTCTGTGTGTGTGTATGTGTCTGTGTGTGTGTGTGTGTGTGTGTGTGTGTGTGAAAGTATGTGTGTGTGTGTGTGAAAGTATGTGTGTGTGTGTGTGTGTGTGTCAGTGAGTCTGCGGAGACGATAACTGACGAACGAATGGACGAATTCGAACCAAATTTGGTACAAAAATCACAATCCGTAAACACTGCAGCCTATTGTTTTTATACGTAATCGAATGTTCAGAACACCCCTAAATTTTCGAATGAAATTTTGAAAAAATCGTCAAAAAATCAAAACCGCTAATAACGTTACGCAAATAGACATTTCCTATGTAATTTTTTATTAGAAAACGATTGGCTTAAATTTTAGAACGCTAGCATGAACCGTTCTCGAGATATTGTACATTTTTAAAAAAAATTATGAAAAAGTCACATAAAAAAAAATTCCTATTAAGAAACATGTCCACTTTTCATATGTAATACCATGCGATAAATTGAGTGACATCATTCTCGTGGACCTAGCTCGTTCCATTCATGAAAAAATATACTTTGAGTAATACTTTTGTATTTGAACGCCAATAGTCATTTATCTGCTGTAAGAATAACTTTTTTCTTAGTGCATAACGCTTGGCGAGATTTTGGCGACGAATTTGGCGGAATGTCGCCAACTTGGCGACTTTTTTAAAATGTCGCCAACTTGGCGATTTTTTTAAAATGTCGCCAACTTGGCGATTTTTTAAAATGTTGCCAAATTAATGAAAATCTCGCCAAATGGATAAAAATGATGCTAAATCAATGAAAATGACGACTAATTGTAGAAAATTCAATATCTTGGAAAGAATATTAGTATCTACTATAAGAATAACCTATTTTTTTACTGTAAAAGTAGTAAATTCATTACATTATATAAGGAAAGTCATGTGTTGCCCACATCAGATTTTTTTTATAAGCAATCGAATGGTCAGAACCCCCTAAATTTTCGAGTGAAATTTTGAAAAAATCATCAAAAAATCAAAACCGCTAATAAAGTTATGAAAATAGACGTTTCTTATGTAATTTTTCATTAGAAAACGATTGACATAAATTTTAGAAAGCTAACATGAACCGTTCTCGAGATATTGCATATTTTTCAAAAAATTATCAAAAAGTCATATAAAATAAAAATAAAAATATTTCCTATTGAGAAATATGTTCACTTTTCATATGTAATACGATGCAATAAATTTGGTGACATCATTCTCATGGATATAACTCGTTCCATTCATGAAAAAAATCTACTTTGAGTAATATTTTTGTATTTAAACGCCAATAGTCATTTTTCTGCTGTAAGAATAACTTAATTCTCCGTCCATAACGCTTGACGAGATTTTGGCGATGAATTTGGTGGAATGTCGACAACTTGGCGCCTTTTTGAGATGTTGCTAAATTATCGAAAAATTCGCCAAATGGATAAAAATGACGCTAAATCAATGAAAATGACAACTAATTAACGAAAATTCAATATCTTGGAAAGAATATAAATATCTATTATAAAAATAATCTGTTTTTATTACTGTAAAAGGAGTAAATTCATTACATTATATAAGGAAAGTCATGTGCTGCCCACATCAAATTTTTTTTATTAGCAATTGTGTTTCGATATTATCTGCCAGTCAACTTCACGACAAACTTGGCTGCTTTGGATAAATATCTTTGACATTTAAGTTTATATGCTTTGATAATTGCAGTTACTATGGGGGAAATGATATTCTTAATTTAAAATATAGTGAGTTTCACTGTTTGTGAGACAGGTACGTTTTGTTTAAGGGGAGGGGTTAGGGAGTCGAAAAAGTAATTGTACATTATTAGGGGATGGTATAATAATTGCATTTCGACAAGGTATATATGTCCTTTCAACTTTTCAACAAATTTGGCGAGTTCTTGGAAATGTCACGAAATCGACGGTAGTTGATGAAAATGCTGCCACATTCAAGGAAATGCCTCTAAATAAGCGAAAGAGAGATTAAATACAATTCAATATCGTAGAAAGTTAAGCTCAGTTTAACTGATCAACGAACTCGCTTTTTAGTAATTATTACTTTCCTTATATACGTAATGTATAAGGAAAGTATTGTGACGGGGTCGGAAATTCGAAATCGAGTTTTCGACGGTAGAGCACGTTTCAAGCATCCCTGATCATGAATCAAGCATTTTTGAAGTGATGTCTGCGTGTGTGTGTATGTGTGTGTGTGTGAGTGTGTGAAAGTATGTGTGTGTGTGTGTGAAAGTATGTGTGTGCGTGTGTGTGAAAGTATATGTGCGTGTAGGAAAGTATGTGTGTGTGTGTGTGTGTGTGTGTCAGTGAGTCTGTGGAGACGATAATTGACGAACGGATGGACCGATTCGAACGGAATTTTGTACAAAAATCACAATCCGTAAACACTGGAAACCTTTTGCTTTTGTATGCAATCGAATGTTCAGAACCTCCCTAAATTTTCGAGTGAAATTTTGAAAAAATCGTCAAAAAATCAAAACCGCTAATTAAGTTACGCAACTAGACATATCATATGTAATTTTTCATTAGAAAACGATTGACATAAATTTTAGAACGCTAATATGAACCGTTCTCGAGATATTGCACATTTTTCAAAAAAATTATCTAAAAGCCATATAAAATAAAAAAAAAATATTTCCTATTGAAAAACATGTTCACTTTTCATATGTAATACCGAGCGATAAATTGGGTGATATCATTCTCGTGGATCTAACTCGTTCCATTCATGAAAAAAGGCACTTTGAGTAATACTTTTGTATTTGAACGTCAATAGTTATTTATCTGCTATACGAATAACTTATTTCTTCGTCCATAACGGTTGGCGAGATTTTGGCGACGAATTTTGTAGAATATCTCCCACTTAGCGACTTTTTTAAATGTTGCTAAATTAACGAAATACTCGCCAAATGGATAAAGATGACGGTAAATCAATGAAAATGATGACTCATTGACGAAAATTCAATATCTTGGAAATAATATAAATATATACTATAAAAATAATCTTTATTTTTGGCTGTAAAAGTAGTAAATTCATTGCATTATATAAGGAAAGTCATGTTCTTCCCACATCAGATTTTTAATTTAATATACTTGATACTAAATAACGTGTGATAAATTATACATAAATAGTGCATGATTGTAATTTAATTGCTCAATTGCTGCAGGAGAGGGGGTGGTATTATTGTACAACATTATACATCTAGTCACATACACTAACTTTATTTCTAGTTTCTTAAAGAGTATTCTTGGTCTTCAGAAGGTTGCAATGGCCAAACTCATATTCACAGAATTTTCCTATATAGACTCATTGGTGCTGCTATTGTGGAAATAGAAGCATGATTCGAACTTTATCAACTCTCTCTAAGTGACAATGATCGTGGCTGTTTCAGCCTCGTATAACGCGATCTCAGGAAGACGTGTGCATGAGGGAATGGATTGGACCGTTTTTAATAGAGTTTCTTAAAATTGGGGTACATGTTTTTTTTTTACTTTTACATGTACAAGCTATACCATGCTCAGAATTACATGAAAAAAGCGAAAACAGTGCTGTTATATGCAACAGAAGTAGTTAGTACATATAGTAGCTGCACTAGCTTTATATAGTGTTAATAAAAGATGTGTGTATAAAACTATAGGCAATGCTACTACATGAATGCTGCTATATACAATAGAAGTGTAATACAAAAATTATTCTATCGGTGCATCTTTCTATTCAACGGTTCCAGGTTATGAAATATTTACTTTCTAAAAATATATTATCTAAATTCTGAAAAGCTTTAAAAACATTAGAAGAAAATTATGTCATGGTAACAATTGAACAGAATTTGGAATCAAACGTATCTGGATGTCCTATATTGTTTTGCATCCGATTACGCTACCAGTTACACCAATCTGACCGTTAAAGGGTGTACTTTGTATCACTGTACATTCTTCCTCCTCGAAACAAGACAAGATAACTCCTACTTCCTCTGTCTACCACTACACGATATTTTTTACTGTGTACGCTAATTGTAGATTATTCCACATACAATCACTTCACAACAGCAAAATAATTGTAACGGTAAGAAACTGGAGTACACCCAATTGTACTACCAAATGCACCACTTCTGTCATATCTTTAATTATTTTAAAGGTTTTAGCAAATATTGCCATAAGCTGTCTTCATCTAGAATCTAGCAAACAAATTACTTTATTCTGTCTTGGACGAAATAAATCTACCATTGAGACGAATGAAGATGGATGATATATATCTAAAATTTCTGATGAATGAGATTTATCTAAATGAAGGCTTTAGAAAAGTCAATAGGTTCACATTTGCGGGAGATTCTGAAAGCAAACATCTGAATGCTTGCTACACCTTTGCTTCGTACACTTAATACATTTCTTTATTTTCATGTGGTTGAAGGACGAGATAAAAGTTACTTGGTGTTGGTTTGAAAAACGTTTATTAAAAATGTTTATTTTTGTAACTGTATTAACTGTTTTGCATTATGTTTATTCCATTTATCTTTCCTAACTCCAGCTCCAGTTTAAGTGTTGAAATAGAAGGCTATAATTTATACTAATGTTTAAACCACTTTAAAAAGTTTGTGCATGACTGACTGTTGGATTTAAATGAAATTCTTGATATAAAACTTCTTATCTGCTAAGTTAAGAGCATTAACGATCTAATCGAGTCTTTTATGAAGAATGCGGTTTAGCTCATAAATATGAGATAGATTCCAAGATTCTTTAAAAAATGCATTCAAGTAAAATATATCAGTTATGGATTACGTGTTTATTAATATTTCTTTTTCAGATATAAGTACTTTTTTCTGAGTAAAGTATCAAATAAAGTCAGTAAAGTCAATCTGAGTAAAGTCAGTAAAGTCGATCTGAGTAAAGTCAGTAAAGTTTAAAATCGGGTGCATAGATATGAAAATAAATTCGATAATGCTTATTTCTTCAATACATTTTTACTTTCCCATAAGGCTGTATAACAAAAGCAGTTTTGCCGAAATTTTTCGAATTTAAGATTTCGAGGGAAAAGCAAGTTTTAAGACTTCCTAATTATATTTTGAACACTTTTGCTAATATGATCGTCTGCTTCTGTGTTTTTATGTGAATGTGCGTTTATACGTGTAGTATGTGTGCATGCGTTTTCTTATTATAAAATTATATTTGTGAATGCATTGTGTAAAATACTGAAACTAGATAGATTTGTTTTGTAATTAACATGATTATTGCTTAAATTTCTGAACATTTAAAATTATTTCCTACGGGAGACAACGATAGTGTTCTGAACAATGATGGATGTAGTGTCTACAATGCAGGAAATTGTATATTGAAACTTAAATATATATTAACAAGATGCAGAGTCACTTCGATGATAAGAGCTTGCAATTTCGTCCCAGTAGCTCAACGGTGGAGATTCGGCTGGCCAGTTCGGGGATCCAGGGTTCGATTCCCGGGTATGGCAGCAAGAAACTTTACATTAGCACTTCAAACAAATCAACCCTGTAGGTTAGTGCAAGGATGTCGGAGGTCTGAAAGTGATCCTAGTACGATTAGTACGATTCAGTGAACTCTGGAAGATTGAGCGCCGATTTTAAATTGAGAGGATAACGACCATGCAGTATACTAACCTTGGTAAAAGTAGTAATAGCAGGAGACTGACCTGAGGTAAAAATAGCAGGAGGTGGTCAATAAGATTGTCAGTTTCCCGCCAATCTGACATTAGAAGGTGATAATGCAAAGTCCACTTCGACGATAAGAGCTTGCAATTTCGTCCCAGTAGCTCAACGGTAGAGCGTCGGCTGGTCAATTCGGAGATCCAGAGTTCGATTCCCGGTTGGGACATCAAGGCTCTTGACAAAGATCATCATCGTTACAGCCTGCTTTTCACTTAATAATGCACAAGATACTGTTGATATTCTATATACCAACCGATGTTGGAATCACATATTTTCGAATTTGTCAAACAACACACTATACATTTATCTACTGGGATTAAATTATAATTTCTTATACTGAAAGTTCTACTTTCTCCTAATTCAGATTTGTGATTGAAGAGAAACATCCAATTTGAACAGCTATTATTAGCATTATCTATTTTTTTTCTTTTTTTTTCACAGACTGGCATTTCATACTTGTGAATTGAAAATCGCTGCTATTAATCGCAGAATTAAAAAAAAAACAATCGGATAATTTTAATCTGTTTGATATCAGTTATCTGTGCATTTAATATACAAAACTAAACTATTCTAATCAACTCGACATTTAACCGAGATTAAAAACATAAATCTTCAACAGGCTTGACCAGGGTTGGACAAACTCCGACATTTTGAGCATCAAGTTCGTCCTTCTCAAATAACATTCCTTCTTTTTAAAAACCATATATTAATTATATTTTCCACTAAATATTTACATTTTTCAGCGGTCTTACAGAGTGGTTTACTTCAATGTCGCTTTCAAACATAAAAAGGTTTTCGACCGCTGGGTTAGGCTATGTTCTGTCTCATAAGCCACTGGGAAGAAATTCTTAACTCTTATATTGATCGTGGAACGTACAGCATGAATAAGCATTCCAGCATAGTGACTATCATTATTACATTACTTCGGAGAAATAGTATCTCGACAAATGTAATTATGAAAGACGTTTAACTAGTTGTCCGATGTAAAATGAATGCACATTTTTCATTCGTGGACAAAATTACTTTTTAAAATGTTCTAATAGGAGCTTCAACGCTTACTTTAGCATTAGAAGTTACTTGCATTAACTTATTGTAATTATAGTTTATGTGTATAATAATAGTTTTTTAATAATTTTATTTTATACACGCACACATATATCCACTGAGGTCATTTTAAAATGTTTACGAATATTCAAGGATATACAAAGTGAGTGCAGAAGTATGTTGCGCTAAATGAAGTATCGTGTTTGAATGTAAATTATTTGATAATGAAATAAGTGAAGAAATTCTATGATACAAAAATTTATTGAAATTTTTCTGGGAGTTAATAATTTCTTATTTTTATACTTTATTTCGTAAAATTAATTAAAAAATAGCTTATTTTCTGAAAAATCATTTGATATCATCAAAAGGAATTACTTATTTAAGCACACAAAGTAACGCACTCTACTACATATTCTCGAACTATTAAATATAAACTCACACGGGACAGCGCTTGCCAGTGCGCTAAACTAAATTTAGCCATAGCTCCTTTTATCGCGTACTTCCTCTATTACGAAAACACATATTGAAAATTCCAATCCTTGTCACATTACTTTCCTGATAGATAAATATGCACGTGTCAAAAATAAATATTAAAATTATTTTGAAATTTAAATCTTGCATATACATATATTATACTACAATTGCGAGTTTTCGAAATTGAAAAAATCTGATGTGGGCAACACATGACTTTCCTTATATAATGAAATGAATTTACTACTTTTACAGTAAAATAAATAGGTTTTTCTTCCAGTAGATACTAATATCTTTTCCGAGATATTGAATTTTCGACAATTAGTCGTCATTTTCATTGATTTATCGTCATTTTTATCCATTTGGCGAGATTTTCGTTAATGTGGCAACATTTCAAAAAGTCGCCAAGTTGGCGACATTTGGCCAATTTCGTCGCTAAAATCTCGCCAAGCGTTATGGACGAAGAAATAAGTTATATATATATATATATATAACTTATTAGATACTGAATTTTCCACAATTAGTCGTCATTTTCATTGATTTAGCGTCATTTTTATCCGCTAAATCATAGGCGAGATATTCGTTAATTTGGTACCATTTCAAAAAGTCGCCAAGTTGGCGACATTCCGCCAATTTCGTCGCCAAAATCTCGCCAAGCGTTATGGACGAAGAAATTAGTTATTCTTGCAGCAGATAAATTGGCGTTCAAATGCAAAAGTATTACTCAAAGTATCTTTTTTCATGAATGGAACGAGCTAGATCCACGAGAATGATGTCACCCAATTTATCGCATGATATTATATATGAAAAGTGAACATGTTTCTCAATAGGAAATATTTTTTTTTCTATTTTATATAACTTTTTGATAATTTTTTTGAAAAATGTGCAATATCTCGAGAACGGTTAATGTCAGCGTTTTAAAATTTATGTCAATCGTTTTCTAATGAAAAATTACATAAGAAATGTCTATTTGCGTAAATTTATTAATTGGTTTTGATTTTTTGACCATTTTTTCAAAATTTCATTCGAAAATTTAGGGAGGTTCTGAACATTCGATTGTGTATAAAAACAATAGGCTTCTAGTGTTTGCAGATTGTGATTTTTGTACCAAATTTGGTTCGAATCGGTCCATCGTTCGTCAGTTATCGTCTCCACAGACCCACTGACACACACACACACACACACACAGACATCACTTCAAAAATGAATGATTCGTGATCAGGGATGCTTGAAACGTGCTCTCCCGTCGAAAACTCGAATTCGAATTTTCGACCCCGTCACAATACTTTCCTTATACATTATGTATATAAGGAAAGTAAAAATTAGAAACATGAAATATTAAAAAAAAAATATGTTTTTATTTCATTAAGAAATTACACCACATTTGCAATTAGATTATTTCATAACTCAAATAAATATTTTCTAAGATGAAAAAATATGAAATTTTGTATGTCATTACATGATATCCTTAAGAGTTTCTCGGTCTTTACAAATGGTGCATCGAATTTAAAAGACAAAATTAAATGAATAAAGTATATCTTAAATATATGGAAAAAAATCTCCAAATTATAAGTAATATGAGAAATTATTAATAATTTATCTGCAAAAGATTGGCGAAAAAACAGTCGCCCTGAAAACAGAACATTATCGCCTATCAACCATTATTTAAAGAGCTCTATCGGGGCCATCTGCAGAACAAAAGCTCTGCAAACAAAGCCGTATGTTAACACTTCTTATCACTACCTGCTCGTAAGTACACAGAAAAGTCAAACTACTATTAGAGATCACTTCATTTAACTGAAGATAAACTGCAATATCGACCTCGTTGCTGTATTAAGCAGTAATTCCTTATGTTTGGATATCTTAGGGATCCCAATTTAGTGAGTTTTACCGGAGTACAAAATCAACGTATGACCGTAGAAGTAAAGTAACAAGAATGAACAATCATGGATAAAGGATTGATTATGAAACACTTTCTAACTGAAATGCAATTTCATTTAAACATCTCTAAAATGCGATACATTCAGCAGTGATATTTTTAAAAATATCACAATATTACAACAACTGAACGCCTGAATCTCCTGACTCTCTCTATATAAGCAGTGAATTTTTCATTATAAACTTTTTTCCATTCCTTTCATTCTCGGTATTTTTAAAATTATCACAATACTACAATAATTTATTTTACTTAAAAACGTAAAACCATGGAGGTAAAATTACTTTCTAATTCCACGCTTAAAACTTCATCAAAAAAGCAATAATATCGAAACGTCTGCTTCTCTACGTAAAACTAATATATGTTTCATTCATATCAGCTATAATGCAGACTCCAGAGCTAAATAATTTTGCGTTAAAGAAATTCATCAATTCTTATACAACTCATCTTACTGCTTGATGTGTTTATATTCTCCATACGTGGAAGATAGGTTTCGTTGTAGAAATGATTAAAGTTTGATGATCATTTAAACTCCAAAATATTGTAATTGCATTGGCTCAGCATAAAGTTGCTTAGAAAAAAAAATGAAGCGGTTTTAGGACGGATCCTACGCTAAATATAAATTAAAAATCACGATTTTGACACAAGATGGATGCCATATTTTATTTTGAATTGGGTCACGTGATCTTTTCATATGATATAGGTGCAATTATTATTTTAATTTTTATTTAAAAAACTGCCAGAAATATTTTCCTGAATTCTTTTTATATATTTTATGGGATAATTTGAATATTTCTTAAAATTTTTGAAGCAATTTATTAATTTTAAATTCGTTTAAAAAATGTTTGAAAAATTAGGTACCATAGGATTCACTGTGTTTCATCTTTTCAACCCATGTTTAATCCAAAACTAATTGGGTGATATTATTCATTTATATTCCCGTAGGTCCCACAGACCGTTTCATCAGCGTACTAAAATTTCATTTTGATGAAGTCATTTTTATGGCAGTTATCGTCTGGACGGACAGACAGACAGACAGACAGAATGAACAAAGTCATAAACACTTTTCAACTATGTTCTAAAGTGTTAATATAAACATAATCAATAGAGGAGAAATTAGCTATGTCAATTCTACAGTCCCGGGAACTACAAATTTCGTAAAACGCAAAATTCAAATTTTAACGGCTTGATCAAAACATTCCAATGGGTGAAATTCGGTGCCTCTCTTAATTAGAGCGAAAGTAATTTACTCCTTAACTTTTGATGAAAATTTGTTATTAGGTATTGTTATTGGGTAATTTTCGTCCAATTCCACGAGACCAGAAACAAGTAAATTCTTCAAGATGGAACATTGATGCTATAAAAGGAACAGCAAATTTGTTTACAATTCTGTAAAAAGAAAATTTCTAAGATTTATAAATCCTTCAGACAAAATTCCAATATTTTACATTTTTCACACTACTAATAGATTAAGTCCACTATGCACAATTTTAAGTTTTCATCATAGTTGCAGCTGGGTATTAATTGCTTATTAAGTCAGTATAGCTTCAGCTGATAATATTAATGCTAAATGGAAATGTATGATAACCATGTATTTGGAAGAAAACACCAAATTGTTTAACATATAATTTTCAATAATTTTGACACGTCGCTGAGTTAATTTTTCATTAACCGTTCAAATGACCATTTCAGCAGCCTATTTCAGGGAGGCTAATGGAAATTTTTCACAAATTTGCGGTAGATGGATTACTTTTACAAGTTTGCAAGTGTAGTAAAGGTTTTGCTACTCAGAAATTGCTCAGAAATGTTAGAGATTAAGATTGTTCCAAAGTCAATACGACAAAAGAAAGATAGAAAACAAAATAGGTATTTCGCTACAATGATGTCTAATAAAATTTTATCTGGTACCAAAATGATTTGATCTTAATGATAATATAAAGGGGAGATATGATAACATAATAAATGCAGTGAGAAGATGAATTGCTTTTACAAGAAAGATCGAATGCAAAATAAATATCCCGCTACAATGATGTCTAATAAAACTTTATCTGGTGTCAAAATGATTTGATTGTCTTAATGACAATATAAAGGAGAAGGAGAGTTGTTAACATAATAAATGCACTCCTGGTAACATTATAAATGGTAACATAATACATGCACTACATACTGAGAGAGTGTGTAAAAGAGGTATTGAGAGAGAGTCATCCAAACATTCGACGAAGACATCATTGTTTCGACCGGGATTCATAGTCATTGCCAGTCTCCAACTACGATTAACTATTCACTTTGAATATGCAGAGTTTACTTCGATAATAAGAGCTTGCAATTTCGTCCCAATAGCTCAACGGGAAACTGTCGGCTGGCCAATTTGGAGATCCATGGTTAGATTCCCGGTTGAGACAGAAGGTCTTTACAAAGGCGCCCGAACAAATCAACCCTGTAGATTAGTGCAAATATGCCTGAGGTCTGAATGTGACCGTAGTATGACTGGAATATGGAGCGTCGATTTCAAATTAGGAGGACAACTACCACACATGATACTAACCTGGGTAAAAATAGCAGTATCAGGAGGCTAACCTGAGATAAAAATAGCAGGAGGTGGTCAGTCAGATTTTCAGTTGTACGCCAATCTGACATTAGAGAGTGGATAATATAGAGTCCCCTTCAACAATAAGAGCTTGCAATTTCATCCCAGTAGCTCAACGGACTGGCCAGTTCGTCGGCTGGCCAGTTCGGAGATCCAGGGTTCGAGTGCCCGTTGGGGCATCAAGGTTCTTTTCAAATGGTTACCTAAGATCAACTCTTGAATTTGAATGATTTGAAGGGTTACTTGATCTCTATCTCTTGAAATTATATTCATTCAAAGTATCGAAAGTGTTATTTATATAATTATTAAAAATCCAATTTTGAGTACAAATATAGATAAAAGGGCAAATAATAATAAAAGTGCAAAGAAGTACAAAATAAACTTATATTTTAAACATTAACTGATTTGTGCAAATGTCTAAATATTTGAGAATAAGTAAATAACTTACAATGTTTCATAGTGCAGACATAATAAATTTATTTAAAATCTTAAAAGACGAAAGCTAAGGGCCGAGTTTGTACAATGTAATAATTTTCATTTCCAGGAACATTCTGTAATTGATTATTAGGGGAAGGAGTTTTAACTAACAAATCATATAATTTACTTTCATATATGAAAAATTAGGTATTACGAAACGTTAAGTAAGTACCAGAATAAGTAGAAGCTTGGCAATTTGATATCACAATATATTTCTATTTTGACATTCGTATACGTAGTATTAAGAAAGTATTGTTTTCATACAATATAAGTTTTAAAACCTCATTAACACGTTTTGACTATTTCTGAAATACTGTCTGTCTGTTTGTCTGTGGTCGATTTATTGTGTACACTACAGCGGCTACAAGTATTACTGGATTTTCCCGAAACGGTATATCCGGCATTGTTATCAATAAATATAGAACTAGATAGAATGCTTTTTTATTTCGAGCAAAAGCTTCGACATTTATTAGAAATTTTATACTTATTAGCCTGGCAGCATAATACAAAATTTGATATAATCATGAATAAAATGGTTTATACATCTAAATTTTGCACGATATGCATATATAATAATTAAAGCTTGCAGGCTCAAAAACCTAAAGATAGTTTTGCTTCAGAACCATGACTACAAATACATTCTCCAGTGAAAACCTTATATTTTATGCTTATGTCTCACTAATAATTGAATGAGAAATAGTCTTCTTTGGGTGATAAGTACAAGAATAACCCAAATCTTCTACTTACCCATTTTTATTATCTTGAAGATATAAAGCTTAGCTAATGAAAATGTAGGATTGTCTCTTATCTTTTCCTTAACTATACAGGCAAACCATAAGTTGGTTTTAGTAGTTTGTGCTTTGGATTATACAACATTAACACGTATTGTTAAAATAAAAAGAACAGTGTTTCTATTGATGCGAACATTAATAATACATATCTTTAATTAAAAATCTGCTGTAAAGATATATAGTTTTAGAACTTTAAAATTTCCAATTAAAGAATTGGTTTAAGAAAATATTATTTTTTTATTTTCTCATACTGTAGAATACAGTATAGAGGATATATTGTTCTTACGAAAATTTACGATTTACAGATTTTGATACCAATATATACTTTGAGGCTTCCTGAACATGTTTTGACAATTTTTTGAGTAATGTCAGTCAGTAAAATTATATTCACTGAAAGTTAATATTTTTAAAAATATTGAAGTTTGATTTTTTTATATCAAGGATATCTTCAGAAAAAATATTTTTAGTATATCTATATATATAAAGAAGAAAAGTATGTATGTATGATCTAACATAACGAGAGAACGGCTGAACCGAATTTGATGAAATTTGGTGGGTAGTCTTGAAATAGCCCCACCTAAAATTTAGTCTATAGTTTCAGTTTTTAACACCAGGGGTTGTTGCGATGTTAATGGGAAACGCAACTTTCGTTTGTCTCATCATCACGGGAGAACAGCGACCCCGAATTTAATGAAATTATGTAGGTAGCTTTAATATAGTCCCTCATAAATTTTGTCTAAGTTTCGAGTTTCTAAGACCAGGGGTTGTCGATTTATCAATAAAAAGCGGAACTTTTTCCTAGGAGTTCTACTATATAACTCCATGATTCCCAACGATAAAGGTTGGAAATCGCTGGTTTAGAACGTGAAAGTCAATTAAATCTTTGAGTTTTGTGGGCGCTTATTGAACGTACTAGTCACTTTTGACAAACGCAGGTTTAAAATATGAATTTAAATGGAAACTCTATCACCTATCTATTACATAATGCGATGAATTTACTACTTTCACAGTGATGAAACAATGTAAAAGATTCACGACCCTATATGTTTCGGTGTAATTTTTATCAGAGTTTTGCATCGTAAATCCCGAGCAGCACTCGGTAGTATTTAATATAGTATTACTCAAAATTATATAGTTCGCTGATTGCGGAAAGTATAAACAGCTTTCAAAATTACGAATTGTTAAGGTATGGGAGTGGCTATTTCAGTTATGTTATTTTTAAGTGATATATTTCTATATTTCTCTGAAATATTTGTGATATCTAGGTAAGATTAGATTGAAGTATTCTAATGGAAATCATTTTTATTGTCATTCATTCATCTTCTATTACATTAAATCAGTTTTGATATTCTATTCCATAAGCTAGGAGTAAATCTTATTTAACAAAGGAAGATGCTTGCGTGTTTATCTCTGTGTCTGTTTGTGCGTCTGTCTGTGCAGTCTATAGCAGGAAATCTAAACAATGCACAACTGTTATCAATTAGCATCAACAACATAGATTTAAACGCAGGTATTTTAGGACTCGAATAGGAGAACATCGGGGTCATTTATTTTTAAATTTCAAAATAGGGTATTAGTTATTTTATATTTTAGCCTCATTTACAACGATTTTGGACGATTTTCACACAAGCGATCTGCCGTGTTCACGCGGAGTACGATCACGTTAAACATGTGGGTCCGTAAGTCCTTCCGAGAGGTTGGTGGTAGGGGAAGGAGGGTACGGTCCCTGTGGATGCCTCCCCCACTGGGTTCCGGTCTAAATTGGGTGGCACTTCCCGGCCGTCCAAACAGTTACCTTACACCTTTCTGGTAGGTCGGACGGTCTGGGTCTCAACAACAACAACACAAGCGATCTGAAATATTATCATAGAATTTCCATCTTGACACCATTGAAAAGATTGAAAAAATATCTGACAAACAAATTTTGAAAATTATCCATACGATTGATAGACGAATTATCGTATTTTGTTTTAAATATATACTTTTCTTGCGTTTGAAATCACTTCGATTTTTATATTACGATATAAATGACTGGACGTGCGATTCAATGTTCATATTTTAACAGTACTTTCTAAATATATCATAGACTACTCCACACACAAAAAAAACATAAACCAATCCGTTAATTAAATATTATTATTTAACCGATGGAATTTTTAACCCATGTATGAGATTTTTTAATTAATCTAGCGTTTCTCCATTACACTTTTCCGGAACTTTTCTACATACCGAGGCCACTCCCATTTACGGAGAAAGCAACCGTACACATAAAGTTGCATAGGAATTCGTTGTGAATTCCGGAGTAGTATTTATCGGTTTGCGTTTTTACTTTCCTTATATATGAAGTATAATGTATAAGGAACATATGTGGGTGTGTCAGTGAGACTGTGGAGACGATATCTCACGAACGAATGGAGCGATTCGAATGAAATTTGGTACAAAAATTACAATCCGTGAAACCTAGAAGCTTATTGTTTTTAAACACAATCGAATATTCAGAACCCCCTTAAATTTTCGAGCGAAATCTTGAAAACATCATCAATAAATCCAAGTCTTTAATAAAATTACGCAAATAGACATTTCTTATGTAACTTTTCCTTAGAAAACAATTGACATAAACTTTAGAACTCTAGCATTAACCGTTCTTGAGATATTGGACATTTTTTAAATACATTCATCAAAAAATCCCATAAATTAAAAAAAATATTAACTGTTGAGAAATATGTCCATTTTTCATATGTAAATATCATGCGATAAATTTGGTGAAATCATTCTCGTGGATCTAGCTCGCTCCATTCATGAGAAAAGCTACTTTGAGTAATACTTTCGTATTTGAACCCCAACAGTCATTTATCTGCTATAAGAATAATGTATTTCTCAGTCCATAACGCTCGGCGAGATTTTGACGACAAATTTGGGGGAATGTCGCCAACTTTGCGACTTTTTTAAATGTTGCCAAATTAACGAAAATGTCGCCAAATGGATAAAAAGTGACGCTAAATCAATGAAAATGATGACTAATTGACGAAAATTCAATATCTTGGAAAGAATATAAGTATCTACTATAAGAATAACCTACCTTTTTTTACTGTAAAGGTAGTAAATTCATTGCATTATATAAGGAAAGTCATGTGCTGCCTACATCAGATTTTTTAGTTTGCATTTTATATACAGGCCAACATCAGGTACATTTCTAGTCAATCCATGTTGATCTACGACAGGTGTATAATGACGGAAGTGCTAAGTGTCTTAACTGTATGCTTATGGAGAATCTTTCAATGAACTTATGGATTAATTAATCAGCTACTAAAAGTTATTAAATAATACACAAATATTGTATATAAAGTGCTATTATTGCAAAAAGGTAGTACAAGAAATGCAATTTCTTACTTTAACAAATGCAAATAACATAAACAAACCCAAATCATTGAACATACGGTACAACCGATCCGGCGTAGAATGTCCATATGCTTGCTGCCATTCGGCAAACGATAATATCGTGTTAAATTACTCACACTCGAATTTATGTTGTTTGCATATATATATATATATATATATATATATATATATATATATATATATATATAAATTATGTAAATTCATATGGTAAGTAAATTTCTACACAACTGTCCAAATTCACATGTTATATGCACCTGTAAATTTAATTGCATTAAAAACGTATTTTTCTAATTAAATAAACCAAAACTTGTCTTTATTTTCACTTTTCTTATTTTTAACCACAATATTTCAGAATGGCATAATCGAGTTCCCTATAAGGGTTAAAGCAAAATATTTATTCACCGTTACTCATCACAACACTTCAACTTTGTTAACCGCATTATTGCATTTCAGCTTTGTCAGCTGCATTATTTCATTCCGCTTCATTAGCCTCATTGAAGTTTATTTGTATGCTCGACGCGAATACAGTTTGAGGAGATTCTAGAGCGAAATTGTGTTGGCCATAGAAATGATGTAAATTGAAAAAAATAATATTTTGGTGTTTGGCAATGACTTCTGAAATAGTCTTAATAAAATAGAATGTTATTAATTATAATAAAAAAAATGTTATTGGTATATTGGTAGTACGGGGATGAAGTCATAAAAAAGGTTTGAAACAGCTGAACAAAATAATTACAATATATCAAAAAATTAAATAAACAGTAAATAGATTTTTATGTACAAATAAAACGATTCTCATTCAATTTTCAAGGTTTTATACGGCATTTGATCATCATAATTAACTGATACATAATACTCCATGGAATATCCACATCGTATTTGGTACACCGTGTCATTCCTTGACCCAAAAACTCTAGAAAGACAGCTTAATAAAGCAACTTGTAACCGTGGATATAAAGGATTTATTAATCATCGCTATTGACAGCAGATGAACACACTTCAGCAGAACTTGAAGCAGAGTACTTTAGCATTGTTAGCTTCACTAAAGATTCGATGAGACTCACTAAAGATTCAATAGCATACAACGTAAAATAAGTGATACGAAGTGGAAATTGGTTTAACCGCTAAAATATCAAAAAGGAAAGGGTGTGTTATTAGGTATATCAATAAAAATAGGTTATTTGTAGTTGTAGGGACAACTGATTTAGTTAGAGCATCGTTGAGTATTGGAGCAAAAAGTGAGGATTATCCAGGCATTTTGGGACAATCGAAAATTTTAGGAAGTTTGTGCTGATAGAGACATAAAAACACAATCAGCGCTGATACTGGGGAACGTTTTATTAAAGAAACTCAAAAATATATTTCCTATTGCCGTATACTCCGCTCTATATACCGGGTGTCCACCTGCTACGCAAGAATGTTACGGCTGACGATAGACACCGAGATTGCTCCTCTTGAACCAACATTCCACAATGATTTCTGTTTTGCATATTTTGCTAAAGTTACTATAAAGTTACAATTAAGACTAAAGTTACAATGAAACTTATCCACGTTAATGAAACGTATTGTACAATTGTAGCACTCTTTCATCCTTTTCAGCCCGATGCTCGGGGGTTTTCCTAAAAGAAATCAAAATTTTATAGTTCACGAGAAAGATACCAATTGCGACACTGACATGCATGATAATGACATTAAAATAATATATGTTGGCTCCAATTTATTTAATTGCTTTCAACTTAACCTACTGGCATTTTACATAAATTTCCATATATAACGACTTTATAAAATTATGTATGAAAATGATGGTCCTACAATGATGCTAAATCATCTATTAAGATATTGTTCAGCATTCCTCTGCACTTTCTACTGTTATCGATTCTGGTAGAGCTGGTTGATGTTTTAACATACGAGTTAAAAGTAAAAACAATATGCTCGAGGTGCGGTCTACCACCATGCATTCTAATAGACAATTTATTAGCAATGGTCAACATGATAATCGTCTGCTTTTGATTGTTTCTATCGAAAAACTCTACCTCCATACATTCTAATAGACCATTTATTAGTAAAGCCCAACATAGTAATCGGCTGCTTCCGAATCCTTCCATCAAAAAACGATTGTCTTCAGCTTCTTTCTTGACCACAACACTTCAGAAGGAGAGTTTAATAGAGTACCTTGTAACCGTGGAAACAAAGGATTTATTAATCATCTCTCATGGCGACTGATAAATGGACTTCAGCATTGTTATCTGCATTAAAATATGTTGGGCTATTTCTATTAAATACAATCTAAATATATTCCTGTAACGTAGATGTTATGCTTCCAGAAATATTTTGATTGAAATGAGTTTGATATAAATGAAATATCCACACAAACTTATTTAAGTCATGAGAGAGCCTGTAGATATGGTAATGCATTTGGGATTATCTTTAAGAATTATACATCTATGATAGTGTAAGAATTCCGTGAGACCATTACAACTTGAAATTAACCGATTTCAATAATTATCAGTATTGTTAAGGTAGCATAACAAAATATATTGCTTATTTTATGATGTTTATACATTTAATTAAAATTTTATTTAATTTTGGGATTTTTTTGTGATGAACATATTTACCATTTATATTTTAGGCAGTAAATTTCTTAATTTCTAATGGGCTTCATTCCTGCCAACTCCATAAACTGTAGTTTGCGCACAATTTAGATAAACGTTATTCGCTACATCCAAACCGTTCCTTTGCTACCGTTTGAGAATGTATTTTTATTGATCTCTTCTAAAGACGGCGTTTAGTTTTTTTCCGGAAAATGCGGTGGAATAAAGCTTATAGTTTTCAATGATTTAAAGGTAAGTGGATAAAGAACCTTGCTGATCCAATCGGGAATCGAACCCTGGATCTTCGAACCGGCCAGCCAACGCTCTACAGGTGATTTCTGGGACATAATTGCAAGCTCTTGTATTTGAAGTGGACTCTGCATTCTTCAACTTCTAATGTCAGATTAGCGTGCAACTGACATACTGAATGACCACATCCTGCTATTTTTACCTCGGATAAGCCCCTTGGTGCTATTTTCATCCTCCAGGCTAGCTTCCTGTGTAGTCCTTATCCTCCTAATTTGAAATCGGCGCACTGACTCTGGCTAGTCATACTCGGGTTATTTTCAGAACTCATATATATTTGCACTAACGTACAAGGTTGATTTATTTTAGAGCGATTATAAGGAACATTGCTGTTCCAACCGGGGATCGAACCCTGGATCTTCGAACTGGCTTGCCGACACATCTACCGTTAAGCTCCTGGTTACATTAATTCCATCTAATGAGATGAAATCAATCTGCCTCAAGCTTTGCTTCTAGTGTCTGACTTACTTCATAGCATACACATTTCAACTAAACCAAACACACTCTTTTCTAAAATAAATAAAAAAATAATGTACTCCTATACATATAATTTTTCCAATGACCAAGAATGTTATTATGCGAAACCTCTCAAACAGGCAAGAAGGTCAGACCCGCAATCCAAGTCTAGGTCATTCACGGGGTACAGTTGACGTGCGCACCCTGCAGCTTATGCAAGAACCACATATAAGATACTTACTGTGAATCTTCTGGTTCTTGTCACATTGACGATGATTTTAGTTGCCGCCAATAATATCTCTATAACTCACTTGAAGACCCTATGTTGAAACACACGACTTCTAATGAAACTCCAATATTTTCCTACATTGGCGACTTACAATGACAGGCCCATAAATTAGCTATTATTGGCGTCTGCAACCTGCAGCTTATACAAGAACTATAAGATACTTACTGTGAATCTTCTGGTTCTTGTCATATTGACGATGATTTTAGTTGCCTCCAATAATGTCCCTACAACTCAATCGAAGACCCTTCGTTGAAAGACGCGACTTGCAATAAAACTCCAATATTTTCCTACATTGACGACTTACAATGAAAGGCACATAAATTAGCTATTATTGGCGTCAATCCTATGAAACGCTATTTGATGAATAATGTCTGTAATATTTAGCCAATATTAGCATTCCAATGAAGCAACATATTTAGGACAATATTGGCATTCCAAGGAAACGACATGATTGGGCCGATATCGGCTTCTAATACTTATTCAATATTTGGAAAAGAATTACTACGTATTCTATTAATTATGTTACGACCTGATTTTGAAGTAAATTCATGACTGTATAAAGGATGTACGTACTTTAAACCTTCTGGTAGGTCGGATAATCTTGATCGAACCAACTAACAAGTAGCACGAAACACCATGGAATATGAAAGTAAAAAAAAAGTTGAGAGGATTTTCACACGACAGATATTTTATATTCTATGACAGTATTTATATGGCTCAATTTGAGAACATAAAACTTCTTTTTTTTTATAAATCAGATGATAAATCTCGTGTACCAGAAATATTTCATTTGCTTATTCCCCAGTTAACTTCTAATTACGTTGTAGTTTAATTCCTGTTTTCATTTTGATGCGCCTGGCAAAAGAGTTAATGTGTTTAGATATTTGAATCCTAACGTTCTAAATAACCATTTACTGTGCAACGCACCACATTCCGTAAAGTACCAAGAATTTATTCCATCACACTTCACTTGCAGAAACATTAGCTAGCTCACTGGTCATATTAAGAAATCAAATACAAGAAAAGAAAGTCATTGAGCCGATTCTAATTACGTTTTCTATCGATTTACAAGAAAATAATCCCTTAATAAATGCTGTTTCTGTTTACGTGAATCTTATCAAGTTTTCTGCAGAAGGCGGTTAATCAAGTATATTTTATACAATTCTAATGTTTTCGTTTCTTGCAGGTATCCGTCCGTTAAGCATTTAATGATTTATAAGATTTTAAAATTCAAAAGAAGTATTTTCTGTCATTTCGTCGAATCAAACAACAATAAAATACTATTTATGTTTAATTCTAAGGTATTTTCAATGCTTTAATCTGATTTTATTTAAATTTAGTTGATGAAGTAAGCTCATACAGCTTCCGTAACTGTTCATTTCCTTTGTATTTTGTGTCAGATTATTTTTAATTCCTCAATATTTTATTCGTTGATATGAACTCAGTTGATACGTAGCTTTCGAAACCAGTTTCTGTTTATTTTATTATGTACCTTGAAAGCATTTTAATTACTGGTGTTTTAATATGTGCATCTAATATTATTTGGATTTAGTTGATGGAGTTTGCTCATATAACTTTCGAAACTTTTTACTTCCTTTCTATTTTGCTGCCATATTCTTTTTTTTGTTTATTGGTTGATAATTTAAAATGCTTGATTAAACGTAATTAGAATTTTGTTGAGGAAGTTAATTCATGTTTCTTCCACAACTGGATAATCCTTTCTGTGTTTGTTATATTCTTACTGTTTCCATTAAATTATATTTAGATTAGATTGGTAACGTTGGTTTATGTAGTTTCCAAAACCCTCATTTGAATTTAGCTGATAAAGTTAGTTCATATATTTTTAAAGTTCACATTCTTCATAATTTTCTGCCATATTTTTTTTCTTTATCCGCTGGTAATTTAAATTATTTGATCGAAAGTGTTTTGAATTTTGTTCCTTCCAAATCAGAATGCATCCTTCTGTGCTTCTTATATTCTGATTTCAACATCTTTATATTCGCTGGTTATAGTATTGATTTAATTAAATACTATTTGAATTTGATTGATAATGTTGGTATATTTAGTTTATAAAATATTTGTTTGAATTGAGCTGGTGAAGTTAGCTCATACAGTTTACGAAGCCGTCCAACTTCTTCATATTTTGATATGCTCAATTCCGAAGTTTTCATTCGTTGTGTTACGACGTATCCTCATAAATCGTGGGCGAATTCACAGGATACAAAAATGAGTCCGAATTTCCGGAGAACTAATATTTTTACTTAAAATCATCAAAAGGCGTAAACAGGAAAAATATATAGCTAATAACTTTATAGGTAGCTTACAGTATCACAAAACAACTATCAGTTGAAGAAGAAAGCAATTAAATGCTCAACTAATTCACAAAATACCTGACACAATTTTCACAACATCTTCGTATTTCGCAATTCACTTTGTCTAATATCATGTCAGCTCTGTCGATATGAACGATGGATTCCTTAGTATAATATGGACTGAAAAGCAAATGTGGAGTGAAAAGTATCATATAAAATGATGATTTTTAATAAATATAAATATGTCAATTATATTAAAATGTTGATTTTCAAACATTTAAATGTAATGTTATTTGAATTTAATTGGTGAAGTTAGCTCATATAACTTCCCAAATCATTCACTCCCTTCATATTTTGTGACATATATCTTAATTGCACAGCCTTTCATTAGTGGGAGTATCATATGGAGTAAAAAGTATCATATGAGGAGTATAGTATGGACTGGAAAGTAAAGAAATAAAATTTTGTAAATACAAACGAAATGCTTTTAATGCAAATATGCTTAACTCACATCTCAAATATGAAAACGTAGAAAAAATCGAACTCATATTTAGTAACTCACAATTTTATATGTCATATTATTTGAATTTAATTAGTGGCGTTAGCTCATATAACTTCCTAACCTGTTCACTCCTCTCATATTTTGTGGCATATTCTTTATTGCACAACTTTTCGTCAGTGGGAATATCATATAGAGTGAAAAGCATCGTATATGAAGTATCATATGGACTGGAAAGTAAAGAAATAAAAATTTGTAATACAAACAAAATAATTTTTAATGCAAAAACTTAACTCACATCTCAAATACGAAAACATAAAAAGAAAAAAAAAATCGCATTCATATGGAGTCACTCACTTGCGGCTCGGTTAAAAGGTTTAACGTTCGCAATGAATGAAGTCAAAAGCCCTGTGAAGACAAGTGAACAAAGACTCTCCTATCCTCTCCTTGACATGCAACTTACGGGCCTTCTTAAGATCAGGTAACGGAATTCAAGACAAGAATGGCACAAAATTTACGCATAAAATGATGCAGTGTTCCAAACGAGACCCCCTCCGTGTATCTTCCTTCCAAAAGGAAGGGGGGAAGAATAGGGATTTTTGAAGAAACCGTCTTGTCTACACTGAAGATGTCTTATCGAAAAGGGGTGCCTTCCAAAAGTGATGAATGGTAAACACAATAGAGTGATTCTTGCAGAAAAAGTGATTCCGCAGAGTTTTTTGAGCAGTCAGACTTTCCCAAGATGGGTAATCGCCCCGTCAGCAGACCAGCGATAGCAAGGAAGAATGGGACCATAGAGCATTTATGTGTAAGATGACACAGTAAACGCATATAAAGTGTACAGTTTGCAAAAGCAAACTTTATTTTTAGATGGAATATTGCCCTTTTGGATGCGTGGAATGTCAGCAAGGGAGCGTTTTGGGGTTGTGCTGGAGCTATTTCGCCCTGAAACTCTGTTTTTACGGTTGCTATAAAGTGTTCAAGTCAAGATTTTGCTATGAATCTTTGCAGATATATATTTATTTGCATTTATAGGATAGAAGTTTCGAGACCAGATATACTTCTATCTATAGTGTGAAATGTTCTATAGTTTGTCGTAAAAATATTATATTTAGGAATTTAAATATGAAATTGTTTACTGCTTTCCCTACAATGCGTATTATACCGAGTTCCTTGGAAATTTCTTAAGCACAGTAACATGACTATGTCCAATTGAAAATAATTGTGATGCAGGCAGCACATAACTTTCCCTATTTAATGCAATTAATTTGCTCCCTTCATAATCCAAAATGATGCATAATATTCCCGGTATAATGTTCTTAATACTGAATTGGACATTTGGCGCTTTTCAACAACAATTAAAACATGATGACAACATGTAAAAAAAAATCTGATGTGAGCAGCACATGACTTTCCCTGCAAACTCAAATTCATGTTTTCTTTATTTCTTTAATAATTCATTAGATTGAGTTTAATTGCACCAAATAACACTAAATTTGCATTTTAAATACAATTCTTGTTTGTATTTGGTAATTGAACATTTTTCCGATAGCGACGTAAAAAAAATGCAAGAAATCTCAAATATCTCGAGAACGGATAGTCCTAAAGTATAATGGAGTGTGTTATATTATTTTCCTCGTCAAAAAGTGCGTATAAAACAAGATTTTAATTGAAACATTTCAGCATACGTAGCCTTTTTTCTTTTTTTTTTTAGATTTTGGCGATTTTTGCGAGATATTTCGTAAAATACGGCAAGTTGTTATTTTCTGAATCGTACCAAAATCTAATCAGCACCAGATTGTCCCACAAGTAACCTATCTACTAAATTTTGTGAAATGTGGTCGATTAGTATTATAGCTAGGGTGGATACATGAACTTTTTGCGGGCCATTTCGCAAAAAAGGCAGGTTGTTCTTTTCCGAAACGTACCAAAATCTACTTAGCACCCGAGTATCCCACAAGTAATTTATCTATCAAGTTTTGTGGAATTTGGTCAATTAGTATTTTAGCTAGCGTGGATACATGACATTTTGCAAAAAAGACGGGTTATGTTTTTACGAATCCTACCAAAAACTAATCAGCACCAGGATCTCACCCAATTGACTTACATACCAAATTTTATGAAATTCAGTCCATTAGTTTTTCAGTTAGAGAGGATACATACATTGCACAGACAGACAGACACACAGATACACAGGAACACATTCACACATGCAGACGTCACGATAAAATATTTTTTTCGTATTCTAGAGGTCTCAAAACGTGTAGATCCGTCGAAAACTCGAGTTGTAATTTTCGGTATGATTCCAATACTTCCCCTATACATTGCCATGCAGTGCAGGGACAGTAATAATTCAAGTAACTTATATTTCCCGCAACTCTAAATTGGCAATTATCAATAATGACAGCATCCGCAATAAGCAATATAGTCCATATATTAAAATATTTTATCAAATAATTCATCAATTTGGCATGGTTTCCGTTCAGTTAGTATCATTTTTGCAATTTTGATCATATTTTCAATCTGGGGCAACATATAGCCAAGTTCGTTAAATTTATCGTTAAGCTTTACAGACCGATAAAGAGAAGATATTTTCTTATAAATAAATGAGTATTTGAAAATTATTGGCCGTAAAGGTACAAAACTATTACACGAGTATCTTCTTACGTGAGTGGAACGAACTAGATCCACGAACATGATGTTCACAAATTTGTGACATAATATTGCATTAAAAATGAACATATAACATATTTCATGATATTTAATACTTTTTCCATTATTTTTTGACATTTTGAATAAATTTATTAAAAATTTCGTTCTAAACGCCACATTCATTCGTGAGATATCCCTTCCACAGACTCACACACGTACACACACACACACATATAACCACACACACACATATATACATACATACAACCACACGCACATACAAACACACACATAAACTTACATACAGAAATGACTTCAAAACGTTCGAATCGAGATCCGGTATGCTTGACACGTGCTCTTCCGTCGAAAACTCGACTTCGAAATTTCGACAATATCGAAATACCTTTCCCTATATATTATACTATGTATATATGGAAAGTAAAAATGGATTACAACCTCCCTGGCGGATAATCAGAAAAGTTATAAAGCAAACTCAACAAACCAAGGAAGACGGAAATATCCAACTATGAAGTTGTAGAGTATTGTCTAATAACAAACGAATGGAAGGCAATAAATACTTGTTAAAAAGTCGTATCTTCAGGGACTGTAATGGTGAAAACTGTAATATTTGTAGTAGGCGGTAATATTCTTTATTGATCAAAAGCCTGAAGAAAATAAACCATGGAGAAAAAGTTTCCCTTTTACCTTCATAGTTTAAACACTATATTCAAGACTTCGCCATTTAGCAAACGGTAATCAGGCTCGTTTTTATCGCGACGATATATATATATATTTATATATATATATATATACATATATATATATATATATATATATATATATATATATATATATATATATATATATATATATATATATATATATATATATATATATATATAAGAAAAAAAGGGTTTGAAGATTCAATGAAAGAAAAGTGAGAAGCTGTAACACAAAAATCCAACTATCTAACAGACTTACAAACAAAAGTAAAATTCAACAGTTCCTCAAACTAATGGAAATAAAATAATAATAATAAATAAATAAGTAAAATAAATATCGAATCAACAAGTCAATGAAAAGTATATATATGTGTGTGTGTGTGTGTGTGTGTGTATGTGTGTTTTATCGATATTTAAATTCAAATATTTGTATGCATGAACTTGAACATATTTATGCATTTGATTTTGAAATGTAATTGTCCTTTATAACAATCACATTTATGTGACAATGAAGCCGTACATTTTTCCTGTGCTCTTTCCGTATTCTATCAAGCTACACATCTTTAAGTCTACTGTTGTATATAAATTCTAAAAACGAAAAAGGAAGATGGTATGTATAGTTATCATAAAGATTAGCATAATTGCAGCTCATTCCAAATCCTTTTCCCAACATAATTAACAGGTTTCTGAAGACGGCGTGTTTCGTTGCAGTCACTTATTTTTGCAGTGTCAGTTGTGACTGTCTGACCATAGCTTTTGCTGTCTAAAGACTAATTTCCAGTAGTGACATCACCACTGATAGAAGACAAATTTTAAAGACAGCTTGTACAATTTCCTCACCTCTCTTATTTATAATATAAAATTATAACCCCAAACTCCAAAATATTTTTTACAATTCTTATATAATTTTAAAGGAAATAACTCTGACGTTATTACTCCATCTCGTGACAGTCAAAGAAAATATAAATACGTTATCATTACCAAAATAAAAAATATATGAATTTGAGAAATTTCCACTTTTTTTTTCTGACTCACCACTAGATTCATTCAAGAGAAAATAATCAAAAAATTCAAAATTGGCTCATCATTTTTGTTTCGTCCTTTTAGAGCGCGTATGGGGACAGCCTTCCGCAAATGGGGTAGACCCTGACGCGCAAATAAGATTTAACTTTTTTTTTTTTGCTGTTATTGTTGTTAGCGGGAAACGTCTGAGGGTGATAGATGGCCATTTTACGCGGTTTTAAATTATGGTTTACTGAAAAATGGCTGAAAAAAAAATAATTTCCACATGTTCATTACATTCCTAAGGGCATCATTAAATTCGAAAGCAAGAAGATTTGGCGAAGTTTTGACACTCAAGTCGAAAAAACAACAACAGCAAAAAGAAAAGGTAATTAAGGTTTATGTGGAAGATTCTATGTCATTCTATGTCATTCTAGATCCGTAATCAAAATATATGTTATGCTGTTAAAAATATTATATTTCGGAATTATTTAAAAAGTATATATTTACATTTTGTTTTATCGCGTAGATGTGCATTAAGTAAGGGCTATGTGATTTCGCACTGAATAGATAGACATGGATTTACAGATGTTTTTTTATAATTAAAGATTACCTTCTGTACTTATAAAACCCGAAAACCTTATAAAACTACAGGACCGGAGACATGACGAAACTTTCCTTGCGAAACCAGTAGGAATCCAACCTATAATGATCCAAATTATATACATTTTTACTTTCTCATATTATAAAATACAGTATAAGGAAATTTCACGAAAATTTTCGATTTGGCGATTTGCTATTACATTTTCACGAAAATTTTCGATTTCGAGATTTTTATGCCACTATATGTATTAGAACCCACTGAACACATTTCAGGCTATTTTTAGAGAAATGGTCGATTGCTGTGTGTAAGCGATAACTGCAACAAATGTTAATGGTTTTTCACGATACTTTACATCGGAGCAAATCTTTGAAATTCGAGCAAAAACTTCGTAATTAATTCGAAATTTTATATATTCTTAACATTGCAGCATAGGGCGAAATTTGACATAAAAGGGATTGTTTGTTACATAAAAGGGATTGTTTATGCCTCAGTGATCATGATATTTCTTTTTCAATCATTCTGTAATGTTCAATAACGATATAGATTTTTTTTATGCAAAATTTGCAAAAATAAAAAATATAAATAAATATATAAATGAAAATATACACCACATGCTACTTAAAAGTGAATTCTCGCATGAGAAATCAGAGTTGGGCCACTCTTCAGTACATATATAAATTCATTTTCGGTATTCGGATCTACACAGTATAACATCTAAGTTTGGTCTGTATCTTTTTAGTGGTTTTAAAGAATACAAAGGACCGCTGATTTAATAAAAAATATAGTTTTGAAGCTAAACTATATATATTTTTTGCAATATTTTTACTGCGTTCACATCTACATAATATATGAAAATTGTCAATCAAATGTAGTCTAAATCTCGCTTCAATCGTTTTCAAAATTACAAAGAGCCAACAATTTGCAGTCACCAACCTACCTACAAACCGCACCTAATAGTCCACCCACACACACACACCCATTAACCAACAAAAGTCCGTTCTTGTATCCACTGATGTATTGTGTAATCACAAGTCGAGTAAAACTCGACTTGTGATTAAAATCGTGATTACTCTACTTTCCTTAGTCTACATCGGTTAAAGTAAAAAAGTTTCTTAATCAACTGATAAAAGCATATCTATCAAGAAAAGTGGTACATGTCACAATCAATAAAACTATATTTTCCTCTAGCTAAGAGCATATAAAGTAAAGTACTCTCAACTACCAATTATTGGTTTGACAAGCGATACTTTGTCACTAATTGGTAAATATCATCGTCTCAGTAGATCAATAAGTTATCTATTGACGCAATGATATTTTCTTGTGTATTTGAAGTGGACTATATATTATCTTCCACTCAATTTCAGATCGAAATGCAACCTCAAAATTCTTTATTCCTCTAATATTTCATACAGATTAGTTTTCTGTCAGTAACATACAGTAGCATATCCATTAATGCATTCTGTCCCAACATACAGTAGCATATCCAACTGTCTACAGCAGCATATCCATTAATTCAAACCTTTATCATATTACCAAAAAGAGTTTTGAGAAAATTTCCATTTACGTGCTGTTTAAACCTTAATTATCTTACCACAATAATATTTTACAAATATGTACTTAGATCTAGACTTTTTTTAAGCCGTCCATTTCCAGAAAAATTATAGTAATTTAATTATTGGCTTGTCCAGTTTTACCCTTGGTTTGGCAAACTGCCCTGTAACTTTTTCGTCTTTTTATTCCATTCCTCAGCCTTTGGGGGAATTATGTGCGTTTTGCTTCATTTTCTTCTTGTTAGTTCTCATTTGTTGTTGTTCGGACTTGGCTTGTCTTGCTGGAATATTTCTGATGCGTTTCGGCGCACGCAAATCTTATACTTCTCGTTTCGACTTGGTTAAATTGTTCTTCACCCTGCTTTCTGCTTGACCCTGCTTTCTGTTTTGTATCCACTCTAAAACTTATTGAGCGAATTACATAAAATTTTACACTTGTAGTATACCCTGGTGGTGATTAGATTTTGGAACGCTTCTTCAAAAAATAAACTCACTTTTTTTTGTGAAATGATCAACAAAAATCGTCAAAATCTAAAATAGAAGACTATGTATGATAAAATATATCAATTAATTGTTTGTTTAATACTCACTTTTGACTAAAAAATAATAAGGCCAAACCCATTACTCTAAAACTAGCCGTTCTTGAGATATTTTATTTTTTTTCGCATTTTTACTACGCCAACTCTGAAAATATATCCAGTTCTCAAATGTAAACGAAATTTGAATTAAAAGTGCAAATTCAGTGCAATTGAAAATAATTATGGGTGGTATTTTGTGCAATTAAACTCAATTTAGTGAATTATTGAAGAAAAAAAATGTGAATATAAGTCTGCAGGGAATGTCATATGCTGCCCGTGCTCAAGTGATTTTTACTTATTTACACACATTAGGTTCACTTATAATAAAGTGACCATGCTGGATCGAATAAAAGTAACATAATGATGATAATTACATCCAGCGCCTTTAGCAGAGAATTAAAATCTGATGTGGGCAGCATCTGACTTTCCCTGCAGATTTAAATTTACGTTCTTTTAATTTTAATTAAATTTATTTCACTTTTAATTCACTTCTCATTTGGTAACTGGACTAATTTTCAACGGTGGCGTAGAGAAAATAAGAAACAACTAAAATATCTCGAGTACGGCTAGTTCTAGTGTAATGGGGTTGGTCTTATTCTTTTCTTCGCTAAAAATTACTTATAAAACAAGCATTTAATGGATATATTTAAGCATATGTAATTTTTATTTTAGATTTTGATAATTTTTGAGGGCCATTTCGCAAAAAACTGCAGTTTTCCCCAAATCGTTCCAGAATCTATTCAACACCAGGGTGACCCACAGACGACTTATCTACCGAATTTTGTGAAATTCGGTCCATTAGTTCTTCAGCTAGAGTGGATACATGCAATTTTTGCGAACCATTTCGCAACAAAAGGCGTGTCCTTTTATCCTGAATCGTACCAAAAACTAATCAACACCAGGGTCACACTCAATTGCTCAATTGACTTATCTACCAAATTTTATGAAATTCGGTCCATTATTTTTTTAGTTAGAGTGGATGAATACATTGCACAGACAGACAGATATACAAACAGACACACAGACACACACACACAGACGTCACGCTAAAAATAGTTTTTCGGATGCTAGAGGACTCGAAACGAGTAGATCCGTCGAAAACTAGAATTGCGATTTTCGGCATGATTCCAATACTTTCCATATACATTGCCATGTATTGCAGGGAAAGTAAAAATGTATATTTTGCGAGCTCGGGAATAAAGCGACATAGATTCAAAAGAAAACAATTGCAAAGTGGTATCACATTGTGTAATTAATTAGTTGAGTTCAACTCCAGGAACATTTTTTCAATTTGATCAATAGATGGCTCTAAAACTTTGCTGTAAAATTGCTGCATTCACGTTAGCTGATATTACGTTCTCCATTTACGACAAATTTTGCTGTAAAAACTCGTTTTTTTGTGGGGTTTTTTTACGTTTTGATTATTTTTGGAGTGCAGCCAGTCTGTATGTATGTCTGTGGTTGGTTTCTTGTGCACACGATAGCGGTCAGAAATGTTAATGAATTTTCAGGAAATTTTATATTCGGCTGTGCTATGAAAAAAAAAGAATCGAGAACAATATATTTTTTATATATTAAAAAAGGATTTTAGTATAAAAAAAAGTCGAGTTGAGCACCATTCCAATTAATTCTTATTTGAACGGTTATGGTCGCTTTACTATAGCCAGAACAATCGGGACCAGTCATAACCCTTTCTTTACAAAGTTATTGGGGCGCTTGAATAAATAGAATAGGAACCTTGTATACATATAATTTATGAATTATGTTTTCTGATATAATTTTGTGTATCATTTTACTTAATTAAAACCCTCAAAATTGTCAACAATCTCGCATTGCTGTACCTAGACTTGCAAATTTCTGCATACACGCCTATAATTAATACATTTAAATGACTTTATTCGCGTTATCATTAAAAATGATAGCGCCGATGTTGCATAAAGTTAATCTATCCCTTATTTTAAAAAGCTGCACCAGAGTTCCGGAATAATGATATTTAACTTTATGCATTCAATAAAATAAAAGTGCGTAAGAAATTAAAACCAGCGTTTGGTAACCATGGAAACAAATGCGTAAACAAAGGAAGATTAAATACACTAAATATTGTCGCAAGTTTTTTGTGGATGCAGAATGCTTGTGACATATATTGATTAAAGCTCTAAAGTAAAAAAAAATGTAAATAAAACTAGCCTATGGCTTTTTCGACGTTGTAATAGTTTATTTTTGTTTCTTTTCATTGGAATTAAATTCATTATTTCTATAAAGATGTTCTATAAAGAACAAAAACTGTTTAGCAAAGATAATTAATCGGATTACAGCGCAAAATTCAGTACAAACAAATATTAGAAAGCCAGCGTACGTTTCAGAAATCACTGAAATTCCTTCTTCAGTGCAACAGCCTGGCTAGCCTGGCTTTGAAGCTCAAAACTATACCGACCAAACATGAAAAAGCTCAACGTCAGATCCGACATAGTAGCTCCACCAAGTGTGAGAATAGAAGAAAATTTGGAAAATCAAATAAAAACTAAAGAATCGATCAAGAAAAAAATAAATAAACATAAAATCTCAACGTACGGAGCTGAGAAATTCCAAACAGATGGACAAAAACTAAAAATGATCATAGCATACCACGAAAAAATGTGGTGTCACTGACATATCATTAACCAGATTATTGAAATTTTTGTTGATAAGACAAGCTTGAATGAAATGTAAATCGAAAACTGAAGAGCACTTTTGAATAATGGAGGCAATATAAAGGAGGGAAAATAATTATGGAGGAAAAATCATATCAGTGACTTGTCATCCAGTAATGGTAAGAGATTGAAGATTTATCGATTTCTTGATTTTTTATGCAACAAAGACTCATCTGAGTATTATTAGTATGATTTTATATTTTAGTAGCATATAAAATTACTTTATCTTTATTAATATTTACCTCCTTGGTAAAGTTTAACATATTGCTTTCCCTATCTGGTTTTGGAGAATTTATTTGACAAGTAAAAAGTTACTTTATTCTATATTTTCCTACAATACATAGCATATAAAAGGAAAATGAATATACGGTAATGTATTTTCACGTTTTGGACATTTCTGAAAAGGAATCAGCCACTTTAATAATGATGACTTTATATGTTTCTTCGTGTCTATCTGATTGATATAAAGCCTGTGACCATAATAGTTTTTGAAAAAAATGAATGAGCTAATTCAAATGAAATTATATATTACTATTTCACTCAGTGAACGTAACATGCATATTCATTTTCAGCCAGATCAAATCGATAATCGGTCTTTTAATTTTCGAAAAAAATATTATAAACTGAAAAGAAACTAAAAATTATTAATGTAAAATTTATTAAATAAATAGTTATTACTTTTTGTATGATATTTATGTAAGCAGTATTTAATTCCAAATATATTGCCATGATATATCACATGCTAAAATATACTGCTCTCGAAATATTATACGCTTTTTGATTTAAAACAAAAACATCATGTGACTTCATGAACACTTTTATAAAATAAGATGATATTTTAAAAATATTTATAGCCAGAGATAAGTTAAAAAAATTTTTAGAATTCATACAATCAATTTCGAGATATTATTTAATTTTCTACCAATGATCGATTTACCTCTAAATAATTTTATTTTGCGTTAATTGTTATATTGATAGTTACAAGAACCATTTTTATTTTCAGAGAGATGGAATCAGAAAAAGACTCCAACTTTATGTATGGTGTTCTCATGGAATCTACATTTATTAAATTGAAGCCATGTGATGAACACATTAGATATTCTTCAATTTTCTAAAATTTGCTAAATTCTTACGTGACTCACCACTGTCTAAATGGTAGAGCAAAGGTAGAGATGAAATGGTAAATCATCATTTTTTCAATTCATTTCCGTAATTTAGCTTCACCAAAAATTACATAATTCATTTTCATCATTAATTTCTTTCAAAAAATTTATCATTCTTTTTCACCATTCATTTTAATCAACAGTTTTATAATTTATTTTTCTTCATTTATTTTCACCAAACAATTTTATCATTTATTTTTATCAGTCATTTTCATCAAAACGTGTTATCATTCATTTTCTTCAGAATATTCTATCATTCATTTTGTCTTAAAAATTCCATCGAAATTCCTCATTCATAATATTGCATTTATCTTGTATCTTATTTTCTCAACTTTAATTAAATGAAAGGGGAAGCAACCTATGCAGTTTTAAATCAGCTATCATTACTGAAAAGTAAACAGTGACCAATATGGAAGGCAGTATAACCAACTTGGCAAATTTGGGCAAGATTCGAAAAGTTTGAGAATCGAATGTGGAAATGACGTTTTCCCGAGTATTCTGATATTTCAATTGTAGCTATTTGAAATATTCCGTTGGAATGCTTGTATTTGTATGTGTATATTTTTTTCATGCTAAGCTCACTATACAGACGAATTTGTAATAAACATTTCATTTCTTACCCTAAAACAACCTTAAAAAATACTTCTTATCTACCTATATGGCAGATAACACCTATTCTTATTCTTATTTAACTGATAAAATTCCCCATTCATGGAAAAATCACACGTAACATGTAGAAGTTCTATCTCCCCTTTCTGGAGTCGTATGCTATAACATGAGGAAGTATAGTTCCTTAAGAAGCCCATGCTAAAGTATAGTTCTAGGTGAGTCAGAATCCCCTTAATTTCGCTACTACCTCCCACCTTAAGAATTCGTCTTGAGAAATTGTTTTTTGTATCAAATGATAAATTTAAGACTTTGAATATTAATTTGAATAATAATAAGTTAGAATAATAATATTTATATTTTATCGTAGTTTGATTTTATTGATACTTCGTATACAGAAGTTGAGTAAAAAAGTGTATGAATTAAAAATTACTCGCGTATATATCATAAAAATTACATTCGCTATTTGAGAGGATGGGAAATCTAAAATTTTCCCTGAGTTGCAATCTTTTCACTTCCAAAAATAAAATATTTTAACCAAAAAGTAATACTCTTCCAATCAGTCAATTATTTATGTTTGCAAGCGAGATAATACTTTTTTTATTTCAGTGTCATACATATTTTGCAATACACAGACAAAATCAAAATATATTTGCTACAAATACTGGAAATTCAGCAAATATCTAGTGGAAGGAAAATATGTTGAAGCTGAAGAATTTCTCTTCAAAATGCACGTGAATAAACGTTTGAAGTTGCCGAAAATTTCAAAAATAATTGGATTATATATTTGAAAAATGTAACTCCAAATTTCTGTAATGCTCGTCAAAGTAAAAGCTACTTATAAGTCAGGACAACTTCACATGTAGTGCAAAACTGCTCAAACAATTTGTATTAATAAAACTAAGAATGTTTAATGCAAACTAGAAGACTAATATTTTCAGTTTCTTTTCCAACAAGAATGAAAGTACTTTTCCTCTCCTATACCGTAAACAAACTTTATTGCCCACAGAACCAACCCTTAAAAATCATTCAAAGCTTTGAAAATGGATATGCGAAAACCTGGTATTTCCACAAAATTTTAATAAAAATTCTGCATATTTATATATCTATATATGTATGTGTTTGCCGGGTTTTGTCTGAAATATTTTGTTTAGCACGTCCATTTCGGTAAAAAGAAGAGGATACAAAACTTTATGGTTGCACCAGATTTTCAAAATTTTAAATATTTTATAAATTTTAGATGTGGAATATAAGAAGATTTGGAATGTGAAATGTCAGTCAAAACGCGAGATTGCATTCCCGCTTCAACGCTACACTCCAAAAAAATAAACAAATAAATAAAAGAAAAAAACGGAATTTTTACAGTAAAATTTGCTGTAAACAGGATACGAAATTTCAACAAACGTTATTACAGCAAATTATCTTTAAACATTTAGCGCCACCTATTGGTCAAATTGGGCGATTTGTTTTCGAGTACCAATGCTTATATATGTTTTAGTATCACACCGAATGTCCACGATCGCCATTGGTCAGGGTTAAGTTTTTTTTTTTTTCATGCATTAATAAAGTATCTATTTGTTCACATTGAATTTTAAGTCATTTAAAAACATTAACTAATGTTTCATTATTATTTAATTGTGCATTTACACTGCTGCTTTTCTAAAAGTAGATAAAAAATTCTGGTGCTTGCAGCACATGACTTTCTCTGCAGACTCATATTCACGTTCTCTTTATTTCTTCAATAATTTAATAAATTAAGTTTAATTGCATAAAATAACAGCCATAATTACTTTAAATTAAACTAAATTTGCACTTTTTATTCAATTTTTGTTCCCATTGGGTAACTGGACTTCAAAAGAGGCTTAGCGTTAATGCGAACAAATTAAAATATCTAGAAAATGGCTGGTCATAGTGTAATGGGGTTGATCTTATTCTTTTCATCGTCAAAAATTACGTATAAAAAAGCATTTAATTGATATATTTCATCATACGCTGTCTTTCATTTTAGATTTAAACGGGTTTTGTAGGTCATTTTGAAAAAAAAAAATTAGGTTATTTTTTCCGAATCATACAAAAATCTAATCAGCACCAGGGTGACCCACAAGTGACTTATCTACCAAATTTTACGAAATTCGGTCAATTGTTTTTTAGTTAAGAGGTAGATACATAGACTGCACAGGCAGACACACACACACAGACGTCACTCTAAAATTAGTTTTTTCGTATTTTAGAGGGGTCGAAACGTATAGATCCGTCGAAAATTCGAGTTACGATTTTCGACATGATTTCTATATTTTCCCTATACATTACCATGTATTGCAGGGAAACTAAAATAGTAGGCTTAGTTTAAGAACCAGATTTTAAAGTTAGTATAATCTGTGGCAATTCATGAGAAAATTTGCAGGAGTGTTGCACTGCACATTCTTCTGATATAAGAATCTATTTTTAAGTAGCCTGTGGTTTTTTTTTCTCATTTTACAAAAAATTGTTTGAAAAACCGGTTTCATGGATCCAAATGATTACACTTAATACGTTCTTCTCTTCAATATAAAGAGTTTGAAAAAATCTTATCGATTTATACCATACTTGGCAATGTAGACCCCAGGGAGGGTATAACTTTCCCCCGAGGAGAGTCCAATTACGTGAGTAACAAAAAAGATGCAACACGGCTACTTTTCGCAACAATGATTGAAACTATTAAACCTCGTAATCCTTGAGCCATAAATAAACCCTTTTATGCTTGACAATGTCAAATTTTGTCCTATGCTGCCATGTTAAAAAAATATACAATCTCGAATATATTTCGTAGCTTTACCTCTAATTACGAAATATATCTAGTTCTAGATTTTTTAATATCAAAGCCGGCTATAAAATTTTGTGAAAATCCATTTATGTTTGTGGCCACTTTCGTTTACACAAGAAATCAACCTCAAACAGACATACGGACATCACTCCAGAAAAAGTCAAAACATGTTCAGGTTATTCAAAACCATATATTGGCATCAAAATTTCGAATTTGAAATATTTCGGGAAAACAATACTTTCTCTAATATGAGAAAGTAATAATTTAAGGAAACAGAGAACCGGAAAGTTATAGTTTTTTGTAATAAAACGGCAAAATTTAATAACTGTAAGTTTTGCTGCTTGTTCTTAATACAGTTACATAATACGTGTTACGCTTTTAGTACAGAGATATTTGTAGCAATGAAACATTTAATTGTTGTGCAATATAACAATGGCATCCTGATATCCATGACGACAATGGTTGCGAAACGCTCTGTTTGTTTGTCGGAATAAACGATAAGGCATATGATTATCAACATTTCACATTGTCTAAAGTATACTATCAACATTGTAGTCATGTTTAGAAATAAATATATCTACTTTAAAAGTTTTCAATAACTTAGTCCTCGCCCATTTTGTAACGTTTCTGCCAGAAACCAATCAGAAAGAAGCTAGCAATCGTTTCGACCAATTTAAATCTTCCCCAGTAGAGAAGGAAAATGTTCACTTCAGAAGTACACAAAAAATTGAATAACTCATTAACTAAACAGAAATTTAAAAAAAAGGCTCCGCCCTGCAAAAATTCAAATTTGTAGGTATATGTTAACGAAAATTGGAGTTCATTCTACTAGTAGTCTGTCCAGGACGCGAACTCACAGCTCAAAATCTCTGCCTTCGACTTTGATATTAAATATTTCCTAAACTAAATTTTAAATCGAAAAACAGTTTATACTTGTATCAGTATATCCCCCTAATATTTCTCTACAAATGTACTAACTTTCATAATTTTATATGCTGTAGATTTTGCGGTACGTCTCATAGAAACTTGAGAAACGCGAAATTTGTCAAAAAGCGGCGGTGGCAACGGCAGTTAAATTTTTAATATATAGAGGTTTATATTATACAATGTTGTAAATATACAGCAAGAAGTGCAGTGGGATTCTACAGTAATATTGCAAAATTTACAGCAAAAATCCATGACACTAGAATTGCCAGGGGTTCTTACTTTAAAATGTACAGTGCTGTTTTATTGTAGTGTAGAAATTTCTGTGAAGTTCAACTTCCAACAAGATGGTCTTAGGCAACATTTAATGAACCGTATGAACCGTACAACCGTACAATCCGGGCCGGACTAATGCATGGGTGTTACGGGGCAGCTGTTTGTATACTTCTTATGGAATGCAATTATGTTTTTGAAAAAATATACTTTTTCGTTTCATATATGTTGAGAGGTGAAGATGTAGGAATGTCTGCACCGGGTCAAAGATAGGCTAAGCCTGGTTACGATGGAATCAGGGTTTTGTTTTCAAGAAGCGACGAACTGGTGATCGTTCATGTTGGATCTGCTTGTTTAGATAGTAATAAAATATTATTATGTTTTTATTTATACAAATTAAGCATTCCAATCTGTAACGCATTTTAATAATAAGTTAAATAAAATTGCAGCTTAACTCGTGCAGTCAATATGTTGTAGAGTCCACTTCATCAGTAAGAGTTTGCAATTCCGACCCATTGACTGTTACCGTTACATTTTGTTAAGGGGTATAGGGGGGCGTAAATGTATTGCGTTATGTTAAGGGATGATATGGTATGTATGATTCGATTACCATGGCTATTACCGCTACGTTTTGTTAAGGGGTCTAGAGAAGGGTAAATTTATCGAGTTATATTAACTGATGATGTAGTATGTATGATCCTATTAGCATGACTGTTGACGCTACGTCTTGTTAAATGGTCTAGGGGGGGGGGAAACTAATTGTGTTATGTTGAAGGACTATATAGTATGTAAGATTCGATTACCATGACTGTTACAGCTACGCTTTGTTAAAGGGTCTAGTGGGGCGTAAATTAATTACGTTATATTAGAGGTTGCTATAATATGTATAACTCGATTACCATTACTGTTACCGCTACGTTTTGTTAAAGGGTCTAGAGGGGCGTAAATGAATTGCGTTATGTTAATAGATGATATAGTATGTATAATTCGATTACCATTACTGGAACCGCTACGTTTTGTTAGTGGGTCTAAGGGGCGTAAATGAATTGCGTTATGTTAAGAGATGATATATTATGTATAATTCGATTACCATTACTGTTACCGCTATACTTTGTTGGTTGTTGTTGTTGTTGTTACTGATGACCTCCTGTTTTCGGCGGAGCCGATTCAGGACCAGTGACGCAGGAAGCAAGAAAGAACGGAAAAAGACACAAGACGAGAACAAAGTTTATTGCAAGAACGTATCACTGACGAAGGTCGCAAGGGGTGCAGCTTCACATTTTGACGAGGACCCAGAAGGCGGAAGACTGACTTTATCCTCGAGAAACATCCATGCCTTATTCGGGATTCGAACCCGAGCCCACAAGACGGCGCGCCGAAGACGTTATCCAATTCACCGTCTGGGCGACGCTACATTTTGTTAAGGGGATTTAGGGGAGGCGTAAATTAATTACGTTATCTTAAGGGGTGGTATAGAATGTATATATCGATAGCAGTCGTATAACAAATAATATTAATTACGTTATCTTAAGGGGTGGTATAGAATGTATATATCGATAGTAGTCGTATAACAAATAATATTAAATGACATACATATATGGCTCGTCTGTGCATGTAAATAATAGAAGCGGAGTTACCACAGGCTGACGGGGGGGAGAAAACCATTTGCAAACTTATGGATATCGGATGGGAGGCAGTCGTTTGCAACTTCCCCCCGTATTTATGACGAGTTTGCCCTTCTAGTGAAGACAACTTTAATATGCTTACAATTTCTCAATAGATAAAGTTACTTTTAATTGAGGAATTTTACCATTCACAAAGCATCCGTTCGTTCAATGATAATGAATGACTTCTCCGCAATAAAGTTCGGTCACGATGCAATGCCTATAGATTTTCTCGTGAAAGGGCCACTAATGACAGATGGACTGCCAGGAAACGGCATATCAATGAAACAAAGTAATTCGTGATTGATTCAATCAGATCAATCATCGCAACTCAATGAGTGCGACGCGGAAGGAAGGTTAAAGGGAAGGCTCGGTTTAATTAATTGGTACTGTGTAAGTTACACTGGGCGCGGACTTAAATGGGTCATTGGTATTTAATATAGAGGTGGCACGGTTATGAACTGTATACCCCCGACTGTATTAGATGAAATGTTTTTTGGAGTGTTACATTTCGGATGTACATGCATTACCTTCCTTATATACATAATGTATAAGGAAAGTATTGTGACGGGGTCGAAAATTCGAATTCAAGTTTTCGACGGGAGAGCACGTTTCAAGCATCTTTAATCACGAATCAAACATTTTTGAAGTGATGTTTGTGTGTGTGAGTGTGAAAGTATGTATGTGTGTGTGTGTGTCAGTGTGTGCGTGTGTGTGAAAGTATGTGTGCGTGTGTGTGTGTGTGTGTCAGTGAGTCTATGGAGACGATATCTCACGAAGGAATGGAACGATTCCAATAAAATTTGGTACAAAAATCACAATTCATGGATAATGGAACCCTATTGTTTTTAAACGTAATGGAATGTTAAGAACCCACCTAAATTTTCCACCGAAAAAGTGAAATTCCCACCTAAAAAATGAAATTTTGAAAAAATCATCAAAAAATCAAAACCTTTAGTAAAGTTACGCAAATAGACATTTCTTATGTAATTCTTCCTTAGAAAACGATTGACATAAGCTTTAGAACGCTAGCATGAACCGTTCTCGAGATATTGCACATTTTCCAAATACATTTATCGAAAAATCCCATAAATTAAAAAACATCTTAACTGTTGAGAAACATGTTCACTTTTCATATGTAATATCATGCGATAAATTTGGTGACGTCATTCTCGTGGATTTAGCTTGGTCCATTCATGAGAAAAGATGCTTTCAGTAACACTTTTGTATTTAAACACCAATAGTCATTCATCTGCTATAAGAATAACTTATTTCGCCGTCTATAAAGCTTGGCGAGATATTGGCGACAAATTTGGCGGAATGTCGCTAACTTGGTGACTTTTTGAAATATTGCTAAATTAGCGGAAATATTGCCAAATGGATATAAATGACGCTAAATCAATGAAAATGACGACTAATTGTCGAAAATTCAATATCTTGGAAACAATATAAGTATCTCATAAAAGAAAAACCTGTTTTTTTTTACTGTAAAAGTAGTAAATTCATTGCATTATGTAAGGAAAGTCATGTGTTGCTCACATCAGATTTTTTTAGATTATGGTATGAGATAAATAGTTTATAAGTTACTGTTAAAACTATAGTGTTTAATTCTGAGGTGATGTGCTGTTATCCGGTATGTATCAGTGGGGAAAGTATATAAGTAAATGTATATTGAGTTTACAAAAACAAAAATTAAACTTGTATCTTCACTATATTTTGAGAAAAAGTTCGTGGAAATTATATAAATTAGCATTGTTGGAATAGGGATTTCGAACTCCCCTGACAAAGGTCGATCTGTGATAGCTCAGGGATTAAAAAATGGGGATCGGACGTAGTTTTCTCGTGTTAGATCCTCGACTCCATGTTAACCGAAATTATCCTCATGTCTACCGAGAATACGGGCACGATAAGTCTGTATGTCTGAAAGTCCTTCCATAAGGTGATACGTTAAGGGAACGATGGTACGATTCCTATGGTTGTCACCTCCATTGGACTCCGGTGCACATTAGCTGGCACTTTTCTAGTCTTCTAAAATTATACCTTTCCTTCGAGTATGTCGGTCTGGGTGGAATAAAATTTAAATGAAGTCTGCTGAACTCACTAATACATTCTTACCCATCTGTTGAAACATAAAATGGGAATTAAATTTTGTTCCTGATAATCTGTCGATTTATTGGAATTATGAATGCAATATACTTTATCTCAGCAAGTCTCACTGTTTAGAACAGAGGTAAGCTTTATTAACGGATTCCATGGAATCTATGTTTTTATAAGGGGTCACAAATAAATTGCATTATGCTAAGGAGTGGCAAGTTAATTGCATTTTGTTAAGCGATGAGAAATTAATTGCGTTAATTCAAGGGGGTCAAAAATTGATTGTGTTTTGTTAAAGGGTCCTAACATAGCTGCATTATTTGTGAATTTAAAAATCAATTGTGGTTTGTTAAGGGGTCACAAATAATTTGCTTTTCGTTAAGAGGTCACAAATTAATTTTGTTTTGTCAAGGGTCACAAATTCATGGTGTTTTGTTAATTAGTGACACATTAATTGCGTCATCTTTCTGGTAGGGCGGACGGTCTGGATCTCAAAAACAATAGCATTAATTGGGTTTTATTAAGGGCCCTAAAAATGCGTTTTATTTAGGATTGGCTTTGTAAAAGAGATTTGTTTTTGTGTATTGCAGAAATGATAACATTTATCGGGAAAGGCATATGGTCTAAGTGTGTTAGGAAATATTAGGAGAATAAGAACTGGCAGAGATAAGAGTTTAACTTTTGGCACCCCATACTCATAGAACCCGTATAAATGGGGATAATTTCAAAAGTTAATATAACAGCCGCCATGCACCAATTATGCTTGCTTTATGCGCTTTTCTGTTTAAAATACTTAGTCGTATAACTATTTTAACATCTGCTTACTAATAATTTACTATAATCAAGGGAAATTAAAAAAGTGGCATATAAATTCTAGGTATTTCTTTGCATCCGAAGCAACTTTTATTCAATGAAACACATTTTATTCCTATTCCTTACTCTTATTGATTTCTCATTTACTTCAAAAAAACTTAAACGCAATCCCTATCTAAAACAAATCAACATCTCCAACACAGTGAGAAATTCTTTGCTCTTTAAAAATAACTGTCCCTGCTACGGGTTACGAAAAAGGTACAATATTTTTTTTTTCGTTACGTATGAGAAAACAGAAAAAGAACGAACAAAAATGTCAGAGAAAATCACTCCCACTATATTCAGCATTCTCTTTTAAACGGCAGACACGCCAGCGGCGCAGATCAAAGGGATGTTTCATTTATTTGGACAAGGCTCCCAGCCTAGATTAGAACGCGCTAAGAATTCGGAAATTTGCGTGGAATAAAAGAAATGCGCTTAAAAACGCCGGTAGGGGGATTAAATAAACAGCGTCGTGGTAGGCAAGGATTTGGCGTAACACAGTTTTGCTCATGTAACTCAGCAAATAAGGTGAGATAACAGTAAATCAGTGTGCTGCGCTGTGAGAAGCTTTTCTAAAAAGAAATATGGAGTTAGTAAAATATTTGCATGAAGCTTAGTTTATTTATACACTCATGGATTTTAATAAACATTTATATGAAGAAAAATGTAACAATCTCACGTTGTCATTTACATTTTCCAATTGCAAATTCGCGTGTATTTTTTAATTGCAAGCCTTAAAAATATTCAGAAAAATGTACAGCTTTCATTTAACTCATTTTTAAGTCTTTTTTAATTTTTTCGAATTTATTTTAATATATTTGAATCAGTATAATATATCTGTATATTGGTGCCAATTCTGACTCCTAAATGTGATGTGAATCATTTTGAGAGTCGGTGTATATTTCTTTACAAAAAATTAAATAGAGAACACCTCCTATAAGCGAGTTTTCTGAGTATGAACTTAATATTTGCAGACTCATATAGCTTGAGTCTAATTTTGAAGAATATTGAAGATACGAGGCCGGATGCGGAGTTTGGGGGTCCCTATATAGGTTCGTAATATTGTCTCACATTGCAAGTTTTCTTTCTAATGTTACATTTATTGACTGTTCTATGTTAACGATTAATATTAACTGCTATGTTAACTGTCCCATAATAAGTGGGAAACTAACCCGCCTATGGATCCTGTTATATGCAATAAATGCACGATCCTAAATGGGGTGTAATTCGCCACCCTAATATTTACTACAGTTTTTTCCGCAATGATTAGATCTACTTCTATCCTGATCAGCATCAGAATGCAAGGAATGTATTGTTTACATCTATTTTAATATTGAACAGGATCAAAATATAACAAGAAAGATCAATCATACTTAAAGCATTGATTATGAAACACTTTCCAACTTCAATGCAATTTTATTTTAAAAAGTCTAAAATGCAATACATTCCTCGGTAATATTTTAAAACTTATCACAATACTACAATAATTTATTATACTTGAAAACTTAAACCTTCATTGAAAAAAATGAACTTCATTCAAATACGGCATTGAAATATAAATTGCCTGATTTAAATATCTCTAAAATACGATACATTCCACTGTAATATTTTTAAAACTATCATAAAACTACGATAATTTATTATATTTGTAAACTTCATCGAAAACACCTGAAACTAATTCAAATGACGTCATAGAAAGAATAACACGCTTGGATCTCTCTATAAAAACAGCATTTCATTCATAACTTTCTCCCATTCATTTCATTCATCACAATACTATAATAATTTATTTTATTCAAAAATTAAGACCATGGAGCTACAAGTAATTAAACTCTATGCTCTTAAAACTTCATCGAAAAAAATCGTCCTTCTCTTTATAAAATCAATTAATATTTCATTCATATCAGCCATGCAGACTTCATGGGCTAAATTGTTTTGTGTTAAAGAAATACAGCAATTCTAATACAACTCATTCTACATATTTTGCTGTTTACATTTTACATAAGTGAAAAATAGGTTTCGTTGCAGAAATAATCAAATTTGGATAATCATTTAGACTCAAATATATTGTATTTGCGTTGTTTCAGTATGTAGATGCACAGAATTTCAGCAAAAATAAAGTGGTTTTAGGACGGATACAACACTCAATATGAATTAAAAAGAACTTAAAAAATCACGAATTTGAAACAAGATGGATGTCATATATCATTTTGAGGTGGGTCATGTGATTTTTCATTTCATGGTCACGTGATCGTTTCATATATGTGGTGTAATTATTATTTTAATTTTTATTTAAAAAACTACTGAATATATTTCGCTGAATTTTTTTTTATATGTTTTATGGAACAATTTGAATATTACCTAAAATATTTGAATATTACCTAAAAACTACCTAACATATTTTACTGAAATTTTTTTTATATATTTTACGGGATAATGTGAATATTTCCTAAAAATTTCAAAGCAATTTGTGAATTTTAAATAATCTTAAAAAATGTTTGAAAAATTAGGTCGCATAGGGCTCAATGTATTTCACTTTTTCAACCCGGGTTCAATCCAAAACTAATTGGGTGATATTATTCATTTATATTCCCATAGGTCCTACAGACCGTCTGAACAACATACTAAAATTTCATTTTGATTAAGTCATTTTTACAGCAGTTATCGTGCTAACGGACAGACAGACAGACAGACAGACAGAATGAACAAAGCCATAAACACTTTTCAACTTTGTTGTAAAGTGTTAAAAATATATTATTTCATCGTAATCAGCATCAGAACACAAAACATATATTGCTTAGGTCTATTTCCATCTTGATGAACAATGGAATACAAAAAATATTGTTTAGGTCTATTTCAATTGTATTCTATAAAAAAATTCAAAAAATATATTGTTTAGGTCCTATCCTAATTGGCCTAAACATAAATACGAAAATAACAATGTTTGGGTCTACTTCTATCCAAATCAGCATCAAAATATAAAATATATTGCTTGGATCTATTTCCAAATTAGCATCAAAATACAAAAAATGTATATTTCGGAAATCCATTTCTATCATAATGAGCATCAGTATACAGAAAAATAATGTTCCATATATCTATTTCTATCCTAATCAGCATATGAATACAAAATATATTGCTTTAGTCTACTTCTAGCCTAATCCGAATCTGAATGATAAATATGTATTTTTATTTTCATTATTACTTTCCTTATATACATAATGTATAAGGAAAGTATTGAAACGGGGTCGAAAATTCGAATTCAAGTTTTCGACGGGAGAGCACGTTTCAAGCATCCCTGATCACGAATCAAACATTTTTGAGGTGATGTCTGTGTGTGTGTATGTGTGTGTGTGTGTGTGTGAAAGTATGTGTGTGTGTGTGTGTGTCAGTGAGTCTGTGGAGACGATAACTGACGAACGAATGGACCGATTCGAACCAAATTTGGTACAAAAATCACAATCCGTAAACACTGGAAGCCTATTGTTTTTATACGTAATCGAATGTTCAGAACCCCCCTAAATTTTCGAATGAAATTTTGAAAAAATCGTCAAAAAATCAAAACCGCTAATAAAGTTACGCAAATAGACATTTCTTATGTAATTTTTTATTAGAAAACGATTGGCATAAATTTTAGAACGCTAACATGAACCGTTCTCGAGATATTGTGCATTTCTCAAAAAAAATTATGAAAAAGTCACATAAAAAAAATTCCTATTGAGAAATATATTCACTTTTCATATGTAATACCATGCGATAAATTGAGTGACATCATTCTCGTGGATCTAGCTCGTTCTATTCATGAAAAACTATACTTTGAATAATACTCTTGTATTTGAACACCAATAGTCATTTATCTGCTGTAAGAATAACTTTTTTCTTAGTGCATAACGCTTGGCGAGATTTTGGCGACGAATTTGGCGGGATGTCGCCAACTTGGCCACTTTTTTAAATGTTGCCAAGTTAATGAAAATCTCGCCAAATGGATAAAAATGATGCTAAATCAATGAAAATGAAGACTAATTGTCGAAAATTAGATATCTTGGAAGGAATATTAGTATCTACTATAAGAAAAACCTATTTTTTTACTGTAAAAGTAGTAAATTCATTACATTATATAAGGAAAGTCATGTGTTGCCCACATCAGATTTTTTTAAAAGTTATTATTTCAAAAATTTTGTAAAACAATATTAATTATTTTAACTAACATTAGGAATAATTAGAACAAGAAAGATCAATCATGCATAAAGCATCGATTATGAAACACTTTCTAACTTCAATGCAATTTCATATAAACATCTCTAAAATGCGATACATTCCTCGGTAAAATTTTAAAAATTATCACAATACTACATTAATTTATTATATTTGAAAACTTAAAACTTCATTGAACAAGAAAGATAAATCATGCTTAAAGCATTGATTATGAAACACTTTCAAACTTCAATGCAATTCTATCTAAACATGTCTAAAATGCAATACATTCCTCGGTAATATTTTAAATCTTATCATAATATTACATTAATTTATTATATTTGAAAACTTAAATTTTCATCGAAAAAATTGAACTTCATTCAAATGACGGCACTGAAATATAAATTGCCTGGTTTAAACATCTCTAAAATGTGATACATTCCTCGGTAATAATTTTAGAATTATCATAATACTACGATAATTTATTATATTTGAAAACTTCATCGAAAACAACTGAAATTCATTAAAATGACCTCATAGAAAAAATAACCCGCTTGGCTCTCTCTATAAAAGCAGCATTTCATTCATAAATAATTTCCCATTCATGTCATTCATCACAATACTATAAAAATTTATTTTATTTAAAAATTAAGACTATGGAGCTACAGGTAATTAAACTCTATGCGTAAAAATTCATCGAAAAATATCGTACTTCTCTTTGTAAAATCAATGAATATTTCATTCATATCAGCTACGCAGACTCCGTAAACTAAATGGTTTTGTGCTAAAGAAATACAGCAATTCTAATACAACTAATTCAACATATTTTGCTGTTTACATTTTACATAGCTGAAAAATAGGCTTCGTTGTAAAAATAATCAAATTTGGATGAGCATTTAAACTCAAATATATTGTAATTGCGCTGTTTCAGTATGTAGATGCACAAAATTCAAGAAAAATAAAGTGGTTTTAGGACGGATACAACACTCATTATGAATTAAAAAGAACTTTAAAAATCACGGTTTTGAGACAAGATGGATGCCATATATCACTTTTAAGTGAGTCACGTGATCGCTTCATATAAGAGGTGTTATTATTATTTTAATTTTCATTTAAAAAACTACTAAAGATATATTTCGCTGATTATTCTTTTATATATTTTATGGAACAATTTGAATATTACCTAAAATTTTCGAAGCAATTAATGAATTTTAAATCCGCTTAAAAAATGTTTGAAAAATTAGATCCCATAGGGCTCAATGTATTCATTTTTTCGACCCGGGTTCAATCCAAAACTAGTTGTGTGATATTATTCATTGATATTCCCATAGGTCCTACAGACCGTCTGAACAATATACTAAAATTTCATTTTGATTAATGCATTTTTACGGCAGTTATCGTGCTAACGGACAGACAGACAGAATGAACGAACAAAGTCATAAACACTTTTCAACTTTGTTGTAAAGTTTTAAAAAAGTAACTTATCCGCATTAATATTTTCTACATGAATGATTTCTCAAGCATTCAAAAGTGCATTAATACCGTTATTTTTCTTGGTTTCACCCAATTAATTATTTCTATAAAAAACATATATCTCGAGTTCTAATAATAGAAATTACTAAACATACTAATTAGTGCTATCTTTAACATAATTTATTTAAGTATAAAATTCCATATTGATACAAATGTATATTCATTGGTTAACGTTTCCACATCACACTTATATTTCCAGTTCATTAAAACTATTTATGACAATAGTTATATACAGATTGGTTGCGCTCTAACAAGAACAAAACAGAAACCGACCTATATATGCTGGCTTCTGTTTCGATACAATAATTTATACCACTCCATTACTGCAGTTTTTGTAAATAATATATAGTGTTTTGGTTTTTATGATTCGGAATTTTTACTTTCTGCATTTTTCGATAAATGACAATATTTTTACTTACCTTATATACATAATGTATAAGGAAAGTAATGTGACGGGGTCGAAAATTCGAATTCGAGTTTTCGACGGGAGAGCACGTTTCAAGCATCCCTGATCACGAATCAAACATTTTTGAAGCGATGTCCGTGTGTGTGTGTGTGTGTGTGTGAAAGTATGTGTGTGTGTGTGTGTGTGTGTGTGTCAGTGAGTCTGTGGAGACGATAACTGACGAGCGAATGGACCGATTCAAACCAAATTTGGTACAAAAATCACAATCCATAAACACTGGAAGCCTATTGTTTTTATACGCAATCGAATGATCAGAACCCCCCCCTAAATTTTCGAATGAAATTTTGAAAAAATCGTCAAAAAATCAAAATCATTTAAGTTATGCAAATTGACATTTCTTATGTAATTTTTCATTACAAAGCGATTGAAATAAATTTTAGAACGCTAACATGAACCGTTCCCGAGATATTGCACATTTTTCAAAAAAATTATCAAAAAGTCATATAAAATAAAACAAATATATTTCCTATTGAGAAACATGTTCACTTTTCATACATATTACCATGCAATAAATTGGGTGACATCATTTTCGTGGATCTAGCTCGTTCCATTCATGAAAAAAGATACTTTGAGAAATACTTTTGCATTTGAACGCCAATAGTCATTTATCTGCTGTAAGGATAACTTATTTCTTCGTCCATAACGCTTGGCGAGATTTTGGCGACGAATTTGGCGTAATGTCGCCAACTTGGCGACTTTTTGAAATGTCGCCAAATTAACGAAAATCTCGCCAAATGGATAAAAATGACGACCAATTGTCGAAAATTCAATATCTTGGAAAGAATATTAGTATCTTCTATAAGAAAAACCTATTTTTTTTAACTGTAAAAGTAGTAAATACATTACATTATATAAGGAAAGTCATGTGTTGCCCACATCAGATTTTTTTTTATCAAATGGCCAGACACTTGACTTTCATCATTCGCCTATACATCGGCCAGAAATGTGAACCATTTAGTCGTCCTAGGACGTTGCCCTAGGCGCATCAGGAGGGGGGGGGGGGGGCGAAACACACTGCGCCCAACAACAAAACATCCATGCCTTACGGGGGACTCGAACCCAAAAACGCGGCGGTCTTATGTATGACAATATAAAGTAACGACTTTTTCGTTAAAAAATCCTACTATAATTGCAATTACTATATAGTGCTTTGTAACTACTATGTAGTGTTCTGTAATTGCTATATAGTGTTTGTAACAACTATATAGTGGTTTTTTCGTAAATGACAAATTTTCCTTTCTGTATATTTATGTGAATAACAACATTAAATAACGAATTTTTCCTTGAAAAATTCGACTATAATTGTAACTACTATATAGTATTTTGTAACTTATATGAATTATTTCGTAACTACTATATAGTGGATTCTTTGTGAATGATAAATTTTCCTTTCTGTATTTTTTCATAAATGACAATATAAAAAAGCTGATGCGGGCAGCAAATATCTTTCCTTATATAATGCAATGAATTTACTACTTTTACAGTAAAAAAAATATATTATTTTTGTAGTAGATATTTATATTCTTTCCAAGATATTGAATATTCGTCAATGAGTCGTCATTTTCCATGTCGTCATCATCAATGAGTCGTCATTGATTTAGAGTCACTTTGGCGAGTTTTTCGCTAATTTAACAACATCAAAAAAAGTCTACAAATTGGCGACATTCCTCTAAATTCGTCGCCAAAATCTCGCCAAGAGTTATGAATGAAGAAATAAGTTATTCTTACAGCAGATAAATGACTATTGGCGTTCAAATACAAAAGTATTACTCAAAGTACCTTTTTTCATGAATGGAACTAGCTAGATCCACGAGAATGGTGTCACCCAATTTATCGCATGGTATGACATATGAAACGAAAATATCTTTCTCAATAGGAAATACTTTTTTTTATTTTATATGACTTTTTGATAATTTCTTTAAAAAATGTGCAATATCTCAAGAACGGTTCATGTTAGCGTTCTAAAATTTATGTCAATCGTTTTCTAATGAAAAATTACACAAGAAATGTCTATTTGCGTAACTTTATTAGAGGTTTTGATTTTTTGACGATTTTTCAAAATGTCACTCGACAATTTAGGGGGGTTCTGAACATTCGATTGCGTATAAAAACAATAGTCTTCCAGTGCTTACCTATTGTGATTTTTCTACTAAATTTGGTTCGAATCGGAATATTCGTTCGTCAGTTATCGTCTCCACAGACTCACTGACACACACACACACACACACACACACACACATACACATACACATACTTTCACACATACACACACACACAGACATAACTTCAAAAATGTTTGATTCTTGATCAGGGATGCTTAAAACGTGCTCTCCCGTCGAAAACTCGAATTCGAATTTTCGACCCCGTCACAAAACTTTCCTTATACATTATGTATATAAGGAAAGTAATAACGACTTTTTCCCTGAAAAAATCCTCACAAAAAGTATTATTAAACCTAAATTATAAAAATTTAGAATTTTAATAATCTTATATTTTGTTTAAAAGTCTAAGAACAGGCAATTTTTTGTCGGGTGGTTAGCTCATTGTAGTCGCAAAGATCAAAGGAATATTTATTTATTTTCAGATAATTCAGACTACCAAAGAAAGTGCTAAGATATTTGCATGGGATAAAAAAATTGTAGGCACTTAAAAACGCCGGTAGGGGGCCTATGTAAACAATGTCGTGGTAGATTGAAATTTCGTGCGAGTTTTGTTCTTGTGACTGAACAAACACGGTAAGCTAACAGAAGAGTGTTCACAGCTGTGCGCAACGAATCAGAAAGAAAAGAAGTAATATGATGTTATTAAAAGTCATATATATGAAGTAGAGTTTATTTTTACAATCACGGGTATTTCTTTTATCCTGAACATTTGTCTGCATGTAATAATATAGTTTCGTGTTGACACTCTTAGGGCAAAACTTAGAGGAACTAAAAGACACTTCAAGGGACAGCTTTTTTGGAAATTTGCATGTTACTCAAGCAGTATGAGAATGGTGACTGTTTCACCGAATACATATAGCACGCAGCATCTGATGTGGGCAACACATGACTTTCCTTATATAATGTAATAAATTTACTACTTTCACAGTAACAAAATAGGTTTTTCTTATAGTAGATACTTATATTCTTTCCAAGATATTGAATTTTCGACAATTAGTCGTCTTTTCATTGATTTGGCGTCATTTTTATCCATTTGACGAAATTTTCGTTAATTTGGCAACATTTCAAAATGTCGCCAAGAAGGCGATATTCCGCCAAATTCGTCGCAAAATCTCGCCAAGCGTTACGGACGAAGAAATAAGTTATTCCTACAGCAGATAAATGACTATTGGCGTTCAAATACAAAAGTATTACTCAAAGTATCTTTTTTTATGAATGGAATGAGCTAGATCCACGAGAATGGCGTCACCCAATGTATCGCATGGTATTACATATGAAAAGTGAACATGTTTCTCAAAAGGAAATATTTTTTTTATTTTATATGACTTTTTGATATTTTTTTTGAAAAATATGTAGTATCTTGGGAACGGTTCATGTTAGCGTTCTAAAATTTATGTTAATCGTTTTCTAATGAAAAATTACATAAGAAATATCTATTAGCGCAACTTTATTAGCGGTTTTGATTTTTTGACGATTTTTTCAAAATTTCACGCGAAAATTTAGGGGGTTCTGAATATTTGATTGCGTATAAAAACAATAGGCTTCCAGTGTTTACGAATTGTGATTTTTGTATTAAATTTCGTTCGAATCGGTCCATTCGTTCGTCAGTTATCGTCTCTACAGACTCACTTACACACAGACACACACATACTTTCACACACACACACCGGCATCACTTCAAAAATGTTTGATTCATGATCAGGGATGCTTGAAACGTGCTCTCCCGTCGAAAACTCGAATTCGAATTTTCGACCACTTCTCAATACTTTCCTTATACATTATGTATATAAGGAAAGTAATAAAGCACGGCGGTTCAATTTAACATTGTATTTTCTTACTTTTCTCTACATGTATAATGTATAGTGAAAGAACTGTGACGGGGTCATAAATTCGAATTCGAATCTTCGATGGAAGAGCACGCTTTAAATACATTCGGAATCTAATCGAACGTTTATAAAGTGAAGTCTGTGTGCATGTATGTTTATGCGTGAAACGCATATGTTAGTATGAATGTTAGTGTGTGACTGCAAATCTGTTGAAGCGATATCTCAAGAACTAATGAAGATATTCAAGAACAAATTGGTACGAGCATCGCAATCAGTGAATACTCGAAATATATTGAGTTAAATGCGCGATCGAGTGTTTGAAGGCTCAAAATGTTTTAATGTTTTCTTTTTCACTCTTTAAATGTTCGGCAGTGGGTCAAGTCTGATGAAACAAAAACTGGTTTGAGTTAATAATATTTTGTTAAAAAAAACTCCAGTAAAGTTCAATAAGTTTATTCGTTTTTTTCTTCAGATTTATATTTTTCGTTTACAGGTTTTCAAAGCGCTGCAAGTTGCTCGCAAACTGTTTATACCTGGCAAGTACTTTTAGTTTTCGTCCCCATTTCAACTAGATACTCGGACCATAGACTTGACGTTAAAATATCAAATTATTTTACTAATTTGCGTGGCGGTATATAAATTAAATTTATACACTATTTAACGAAAATTTAGGTCCAAGTTGATCTACAAACTTGCCTGGTGGCACTCAATAACGTATTTTAATACGTTTATTTGTACTTGAATATTTATATTTCCATCTATTCTGTTCAAATCTCATCAATCAATAAACATCTTGAAGAACCTCCATGCCTATTTAACCCGAAGTTCATTTGCTTATCGATATTGCTTTTGCACGTGGATGTTGCTATGTGATTTTGCTTTAACTAATAAAGTTGCCAAACGCTATTAGCATTTACTGGTGTTAAATTAGCATTTTGTCAATGGGAATTTAATTCTAGTAAGATTATGTTTTAGCTGGCTTTATTTATTTACTAGAGCGAATTACACAGCGCTGCTTGAGTCGTAAATAAACGCGCATCACTACTCAATACACTAAACACACTATCCGCAAAGCAAAAACAGAAGAAAAGAATACGCTCTCCGCAAATCTGTTTTACAGCCGTCTAAAATCTTGATTGCTAACTTTGAAAATGAATAAATTAGAAACGTGTTTTTCCCCAGAGAATGCTTATAAAGCTATTACAATTTTATATTTAAAAATTCAAATCTATATCTTTAAAGCTCGGGATTTTAAATTTCTGAATTTTAAATTCAACTACAGAAGCTCCAGTCGTCTGGGATTTCCGGTTTCGCGAGCGAGACGCTTACTAGAATCTTGCCACCGTACTTGGAATGAAATTCACGCCACATTTTTCTCCATGCGATTTATGGTGTATTTAGGGATCGCAAAGGATATTTGATCCTATAAAAAAACCACAAATATAATTCAAAATTTAAAAATAACGTCAAAATGCACCTTTTTGAGTCCTCAAGTAATTGTATATCGAATTTCATGGGTTTTTAACGATTAAATTTATTTCTACAGACTGCATAATGACACACAGACAGATATATACACTCACTTTTACATCCTCCTTTATTATGTAAAACGATAGTTGTACCCAAACATAGCATATATGTTCTAGGAATCTGTGAAATTTGCAAAGATAGGACTCTGAAAACAATAATTCAATTGTCTCTAAGTTTTGCATTTTTTCTTTGGCTGAGATTTGCTTTAATATTTCCCTCTGCCAGTCGTAATCTGTCAGATTTATTTCTCATAGCTTTAAAAACAGTTTCATTGACAATCCAAGTCCTTCACCGTGCATTATAACAAATTACGTTAGTCCAATCACTTTGGCTTTAATTATATATATCTACAAAAATAAGCCATTAGTTACAAAAATAAAACAGTTCCTCATGTTCGAAAATTTTCTGGTTCATAAAATTTATACCAGCACGTAGAGAATAATCAGACAAATTAATTCCATCGCAGTTTTCATTTGTCTAAACGAACATCTTGGGAGTCAAATACCTTCAAAATGCTTCATTTTACGTTGTCGTACTTTAAAAATATATATAGAAGCGAATCTGGATAGTGGACTTATTTTAATTATCTTACAAAAATGGTTATTATACTTTTACATTGTCACGTGTTAAAATGACGCTTGCCGTGGGAAAAAGATTATCCCTATTGTTGGCGCTAAACGGCCGATTTAAAGGCTATAAAAAAACTTTGACCACTATACAAAATGTAATTAAAAATGTAATTAAAAATTTGAAAAAAGAAACACCTTCGAGGTACACTTGTTTTGGTATAGGTGCTAGTGTGTAAAAAACTTCAGACCTGTAACTGCTGTAGATATATCGCTCAAACAAACAAAGAAACTGACAGACATATTCTTCTATTTATTACTTTCCTTATATACATAACGTATAAGGACATTATTGTGACGGGGTCGAACATTCGAATTCGAGTTTTCGACGGGAGAGCACGTTTAAAGCATTCCTGATCACGAATCGAACATTTTTGAAGTGATGTCTGTGTGTGTGTGTGTGTCTGTGTGTGTGTGTGACAGTATGTGTGTGTGTGTTTGTGTATGTCAGTGAGACTGTGGAGACGATAACTGACGAACGAATGGACCGATTCGAACGAAATTTGGTACAAAAAGCACAATCCGTAAACACTGGAAGCTTATTGTTTTTATACACAATCGAATGTTCAGAAACCCCCTAAATTTTCGAATGAAATTTTGAAAAAATCGTCAAAAAATCAAAACCGCTAATAAAGTTACGCAAATAGACATTTCTTATGTAATTTTTCCTTAGAAAACGATTGACATAAATTTTAGAACGCTAACACGAACCGTTCTCGAGATATTGCACATTTTTCAAAAAAATTATCAAAAAGTTATATAAAATAAAAAAAAATATTTCCTATTGAGAAACATGTTCACTTTTCATATGTAATACCATGCGATAAATTGGGTGACATCATTCTCGTGGACCTAGCTCTCCATTCATGAAAAAAGATACTTTGAGTAATACTTTTGTATTTGAACGCCAATAGTCATTTATCTGCTGCAAGAATAACTTATTTCTTCATCCATAACGCTTTGCGAGATTTTGACGACAAATTTGGCGGAATGTCGCCAACTTGGTGACTTTTTGAAATGTTGCCAAATTAGCGAAAATCTCGCCACATGGATAAAAATGACGCTAAATCAATGAAAATGACTACTAATTGTCGAAAATTCAATATCTTGGAAAGAATATTAGTATCTACTATAAGAATAACCTTTTTACTTTCCTTATATGCATAATGTATAAGGAAAGTATTGTGACGGGGTCGAAAATTCGAATTCGAGTTTTCGACGGGAGAGCACGTTTCAAACATCCCTGATCACGAATCAAACATTTTTGAAGTGATGTCTATATGTGTGTGTGTGTGTGTGTGTGTGTGTGTGTGTGTGTGTGAAAGTATGTGTGTGTGTGTGTTGCCAAATTGTTGCTAAATTGACAAAAATCTCGCCAAATTGAAAAAAATGACGCTAAATCAATGAAAATGACGACTAATTGAAGAAAATTCAATATCTTGGAAAGAATATAAGTATCTACTATAAGAATAACATTTTTTTAACTGTAAAAGTAGTAAATTCATTGCATTATAGAAGGAAAGTCATGTGTTGCCCACATCAGATTTTTAATATATATAATAACAATTGGGCGCTAGAAGATGATTAGGTGTTCATATGCTTAGCTTAGTAGACGGTAACTACTTTTCTAATTATCAAATTAGAATTGCCTGAAATATAAGTTAATTTGGTACTTAGAAACATATTTGCATATTATAATAATAAAACATGTCGAATGTTTATATACAATTCACAGACAAAAATATTATTCTCTGTGTTTTGCACATCATTATTTGCCTGTGCAAGAAGCAAAATCATTATATAACGTAAATAATCTTATCTGCTGTCCATATCAGATCTTTTTATAAAATAACTGTACTATGAAAATGCTTAAATGAAAGTACCAATAAGAAACAAATAACTAATGAAATAAAATAATTTCATATTTTAAGCATATTACTTATTATTATATTTATTGCCACATATAACGCAATATTCTAATTAAGCAAATATAGTAAACATTAAAGTATGGACTGATATAATATGATATAATATAATGATATAATATATAAAGATGATATAATATATAATATATATGATATAATAATAATGATATAATATATAAAGTTGTTATATATTATATCATTTATAAATTAGTCTCTTTAATAAGCTATTTAATTCACATGATTTTTAGAATAAACCTACGAAAATATATATAATTCAACACCAGGACAAAAAATTTATCACTTAAATCAAACGTATTCCTTCTATAGTCATTAAAATTTATTCACTGTTAACTGATTCACAGTAACACACACCCTAATGCATTCCGTGTTCGTTTGCTTAAATTAAAGAAAACAGAGGAGACAACTGAGTTTCCGTGTATTTTCTTACGCAAAAACCTGAAGACCCGGCGAGATCAAAGTGATGCCACCTTTATTTGCACAAACCTCCGAACGCAGGAGAACAGAGCACAGTTCGAAGAAAACGTTTAAAGTTCCCGACAGCGATGCTAGGCAAATAGTGCATTGTGTTTAGTTGCTCGGTGTTAAATGTTTTACAAAAAAAGTAATGTTTGCATAGAAGTTTTACCATCGTTGAAAATAAAGGCAAAAGAAAAAGATCGTTTATTTACGAGGTGATAAAGATATGCATGATGAAATGCAACATTTATGGTGTGAAAATGCTATATGTGGATGTGTCCAACTCTGATGTTTAAAAAACGAAACAAATATTGATTTTAGGTTGAAAAAAATGGCAAAAATTTTGGACTTCCTATTATTGAATAAATATATTGTATTTATCCACAGAACATTCCTAAAGGTGACGCTCATAAAGCCAGGATTGCAAATACCAGCAACAATTGACACGTTTTGCAGTTAGCAGTTGTATTTTATTGAAAACATCAATCTACAAAGTCATACGTCATCTGAAGTATGAGTTTGAAAGTTCGGGACCGTACAAACGAGTCAAATAGTTGAGCTGAATGGATAGAATGGCCAAATAGTTCAGCTGAATGGGCAAATCGCTGCCTTGGCTAATAATTGCAGATGGATATGTTACCTGCCGCATATTTAACTAAAGATGAGGATGATCACACACCAAAATATGATATAAATGACTAATTAAAATTTTATTATAATTATTATTTGTATTTTAAATGTTCGTATTATTAAAATTCAAATTAATATTTGTCATTTACTTATCATGGATTATTATCTTAATTAACAAAGTATTCTGATGGCAGTTATTTAGTGTGATATAGATTTATTTTTGAGTGATTTAGAGTCAAATTGTAACTGCTTTTCCTCATAGGTGATAATAAACAGATTTATTTTTGTTGTTGTCAATGGTCATTAGGCATTGGTATCTCACGGTTGGTTGGTTGGTGCCGTGTCCCTAACCTAATATATTAAGGAAGAATGTGTGTACTGTTTCTGTTTAGTCAAAGACCCGGAGCACCCGAAGGTAGAAGTCTGACTTCTGCCCCAATAAGACATCACAACATCCATTCCCGCAGGCAGGACTCGAACCCGCAATCTGACAGCCGAGCCATCCAGAGGAAACGCCTGCTTCTTTGACCGCTCGGCCACCACATCGGCTTGGTGTCTCATGGACCGTATTTAAAGACTTTAGTTGTTACTTTTGGACAATCTCCGCACTCGCCATTCCATTTCACCGACTTTACTCTTTAACTACTGAACTCCGTCTTGATACCGCTTTGTAACTCGCCAATTTGTAAAATATCTCTCTACTACATCTTAAATTCACCAACTTCTGACAAACTGTATCTGTATTGTAATGAGTTTTCTATTTTCATCATTCTATCTCTTGCACAAGGTTTTCTATATACTCCGCCTTGGCTGCCTTCAGGCATCTGTGAGGGACCTGACACAGGCTTTCATTGGTCAATATCTTATCGCCCACGGAATCGATTCCTCATTGGTCGTTCACTTTCACCGCCCCGAGTTCGCGAACATCATGTGACGTGATATCATAAATTATTGTCTGTCCTATAAATCGTCGTCTGACTATAACATCAAGTCTGTCGCTTAATTGTCGCCTTGGTATTTATTATTAAAAACTATCACTTTTTAAAAAAAATCTGTAAACACATGTGTCACATCACTAACATTTAAAACACATGCAAAAATTCTTACTCGAGTTTTTGCCAGATGGCTATATCATTATTCCGTTAAATGACTTGCACTGTATCATATTTACGTTAATTTTCTCGAAATAATGTTGTTCTCGTGTTGAATATGGCTTGATAAATATAGATTTTAATTGAATAGCTGAATAGATAATATCTGGTATTTTCTGCAAAAATATATTTACAAGATGTATGTACAAAAATACATGTACAATATATATACACAATAATCGAATAAGTAAATAAAGGAATATACAGGATGTTTCAGCGTGGTTGCATAGCTTTTAGAGCTCCGACAGTTGGTTTCAGACACATATTTCCAATTTGAAAATTTGTTAAATTTATATTCGAAGTTACTTCATATATCTTTCCCGATGGGTGTAATTTTCATAAAATTAGTACAACTCCATTTTTGTGCTATCCCTTAAGCAAAAATATTGTGCTGTACAGTAACTAGTGAAAAAAAAGGGGAAAAAGTGCAATTATCTGCAGTATTAATACAGGCATTTGCATTAGAAATAACGCAAAATGCTAGCAAAATAAGCTTAAATTTAGGAAATTGAAATTATGTTTTCTTGTTACACTGACTCCCGCTTCAAGGGTTGATAGCAAATTGAAACCTGTCCGCATAAAACGTATCTGTACAATTTTATTTTCAGATGAACCCGAATTTGTAGGCAGGAAATACCCTATTATTACTTTCTCCTACTACTGAATATAGTATATAGAGTATCGTTTTACGAAAATTTTCGCTTTGGAAATTTTGATGCCAATATATGTTTCAATTTCCTAAACACGTTTTGATTATTTTTAGAGTGATGTCCGTCTGTCGACCGGTGTCCGTGGTCCCTCGTCTGTCTGTAGTGAGATTTCTTGCGCACAAGATAGCAGCCACAAATATTAATGGATTTTCACTAAGCTTTTTACCAAAGAAAAATTTTAAACTCAATAGAATATTTTGAAATTTGAGAGAAAACTTCGAGATTAATTCGAAATTTTATTTTTTCTGAACTTGGAAGCACGGGACAAAATTTGACATAATTATGAATAAAATGGGTTATTTAAGGTTCGAGAAACAATTTCGATTATGAATAAAATGGGTTATTTAAGGTTCGAGAAACAATTTCGATTATGAATAAAATGGGTTATTTAAGTATCGAGAAACAATTTCGATTATGAATTAAATGGGTTATTTAAGGTTCGAGAAACGATTTCGATTATGAATAAAATGGGTTATTTAAGGTTCGAGAAACAATTTCGATTATAAATAAAATGGGTTATTTAAGGTTCGAGAAACCATTTTGATTATGAATAAAATGGGTTATTTAAGGTTCGAGAAACCATTTCGATTATGAATAAATGGGTTATTTAAGGTTCGAGAAACAATTTCGATTATGAATAAAATGGGTTATTTAAGGTTCGAGAAACCATTTCGATTATGAATAAAATAAGTTATTTAAGGTTCGAGAAACCATTTCGGTTATGAATAAAATAGGTTATTTAAGGTTCGAGAAACGATTTCGATTATGAATAAAATGGGTTATTTAAGGATCGAGAAACGATTTCGATTATGAATAAAATGGGTTATTTAAGGTTCGAGAAACCATTTCGATTATGAATAAAATGGGTTACTTAAGGTTCGAGAAACAATTTCGATTATGAATAAAATGGGTTATTTAAGGTTCGTGAAACAATTTCGATTATGAATAAAATGGGTTATTTAAGGTTCGAGAAACAATTTCGATTATGAATATAATGGGTTATTTAAGGTTCGAGAAACCATTTCGATTATGAATAAAATGGGTTATTTTAGGTTCGAGAAACGATTTCGATTTGAATAAAATGGATTATTTGAGGTTCGAGAAACAATTATCGCGGTAAAAAATTGCCGGGATAAAATTTTTGTGTTCGTAACGTCAATAACTCGGGAGATACTAGTTGCGCCTGAGGGGGATACATCGCCAAACTCTGTATTACTAGAAATATGTTTTCAAGCTCTTCATAATGAAGCGTAACATGGTATAATGTGGATTATTGGGAGCAACGATACAGATTTTTCTAATTTTGTCTTGCACAATTTTGCAAAAAAAAAAAAAAGGTTATAAGCTACTTATAAATGGATTCTGATATGAGAAGGTCGAGTTGAACCACTTGACAGTTAATTTTATAATCATTAACTTGACGAATATTGAAGATAATATCACAAGTTTTTTTTTTATTATTATTATTCCTTTTTACTAGTTACTGCATATAGAAACTCTTTCCAATTGAGAATTTTTAGCTCAAAGGGCCGTATAAAATCTAGATAACAGCTATTTTAAAAATGATATTATAAAAAAAATATATTAAAGTAAATATTGAAGAAAATATTGAAAGTAAAAATAATTGAAACAAGAATTGAAAGTAAATGTTGAAAAATTGCTGAAACCGAAAACCGATGTCGAATATGCTGAAAATCACTGTGTATTAAACAAACAAATATAACTGAGAAAAGTGTGTTTTTTAAACATTTAAATTTTATCTCGTTTAAGACGGAAAATGAATCAATTTTTTTATAATTTACTTTCAATGAACTGAAAGTCTTCTCCTACTCCGAGTTACCCTAAAATGAAAAATAGCCGTAATGTTTATTAACATAAATAATCGTGTAGAATTGCATTAGATGTATTCCATTTATTCGAAAGTATAGAACTAGTGCAATATAGAAAAATTAAAACTTCTAATATTCTGAGAATAGCTCGTGCTAACTTTTCTGCAATAGCGTTCATATATTTGCGGTTTAAAGTATGTACAAATATTTCGCTCTTCTAAAAATAGTAAGTACTATAAATGTTCTATGATTTTTCGTATTTTAGATAAAAACCATGGAATATCTTAAAGGCGGATATTACATCTTAAAAATTATGCTATGTACTTTTGAATGATACATACCAAATAATGCAGCTTTGCAACTGTAATGAAACCTTTAGTAATGCAATCTTTTCAATGCAAGTTTAATTTTGTATATTTAAAAGTAATAATTTTTTGTAATAACTTAAAAGTAAATAATTTATATAAATAGTTGAGGATATTTCATTGGTCTGAATTCCAGAGTACAGAAATTCAATAGATATCGAATGATCATTAATTGCTCGCACCAAATTTCATTCGATTTGCTCAATTTGCTAGAATTATATCGTGCATATAAACAGACAGGCAGGCACACAGAAATCATTGAAATATAGCTTATTCGTAATCACACTCACTCGAAACGTATTGATCAATCAAAATTTGAGGATCAGATTTTTAACCCATCATCACAATAATTTCCCTGTTTATATATATTATACATTGTAAATAAAGAAGTAATTGAAGCCGGTAAGAAAGGTCTTGTTCTATCCACATCAGATTTGTTTAAATGTCTAATTGTTGAAAAAAAAAGCAAAAAAGGAAGGGATCAAACTCCTTGAACGAGAAAGTACATTTAAAATAATGTGAACTTAATTATTTGCCAACATTCTTTTAATTACATTTATTTTTTTTTAATTCACGATTTTTTTTCATTACTTCAATGTTCAAGCACAGTGTTTCATTCCATACCGCCGTTGAAGAGTAGGGGACTACACATCCCCTTTATGTTTGGCATTATTTTTCGTCGCCAAGCAACCACTTTCAAGTTTTTGGCCTTCGCCTTTTTCGGAGGAAAGACATCTGTGCCGTTGCCACTGTGGGCGATGAAATTTTAATCTTTCTCTCGCCTCGCTCAATTAAGTCCTAGGCAGGAGGGGAGGACACGAATAAGAAACGCACCTAAGACAATGAGCAATACAAAACAACATAACAAGGAAAAAATCCCCCCCCCCCTTTTCCTTTGCCAAAGCAGTGTAAGAAAATGTGTTTTCCCCCCCTTAAAGCAGTTTCCAGTTTCCCAAAATAAAATAAAATGAGGGAGAAGCACCTAAGAAACGATTTACAGGAATTTTACATCAGTTTCTCAATCTGACTCTCATCTAAAAATAAAAGCCCTGGCGACAGCTGAACGGTAAAACACAAGAAATTCCTTGAGTAGCGCTGTAATTGATACGGCTTAATCTTGCAGTGTTATCGGTGAAAAAAAAATGGAACGGGGGTGTATACACTCAAAGGTAATTAAACTGTTCCACGAAAACAGTGAAAACCTTATACATTGACTTAATACAGAATATAAAAAAACCCTTATGTATAAAATTTACTTCGTCAATACTTTCCACCAACAATTTTAATTTAATCTTGAGAAATATTATATTACCATTGACAGCATTTCCACAAAATCACCAAGTTGGCAATATAGCGCCAAATTTGCGTGTGTATTTTCTTTAGATTTGTCGCCGAGCGTGCGAGACATATTTTTTTAATAACCATGCACGTAAAAACCTTGTATAGTGACTCAAGAATACAGACAATTAGAAAAAAAATATTTATGCATAGTATTTTCAGCATTTTAGTATTTTATATTTCTCATACAAATACTTTTTTATGCCTTTCGTAGCATGCTAGACATTAACAATTCTCACCAAACACTTAAATTTAATCTTCAGAAATACTATACATTTCCCCCATTGTCACCAACTTTGCAATTTAGGTGTATTTTCGTTTCCAATTTATGGTGAATTTTCGTTAAATTTGCCACCAAGCGTGAGAGACATATATTTTTTAATGACTAGGTACATGATCGTCCAATCATTCGTCCATTTTGCAGCCAAATCGTGACATATCTTGCCTTTATATGACGTTGCCCCGGCACACTAGATGGGATGGGGCGCACTTAATCCCTACTGGACACCACAACTTCCATGCCCGCAGGTGAAACTCGATCCTACGATCAAGAGTGAACGAGGAAATATTTACCTTAAACCTCTCAGCCACCGCATCGGAAAAAAAAAACACTTATACAGACACAGATAAAGGTCATAGAGGTAAAGGGAAAGAGTTAAAATGCCATATTGTAAAAATGCTATAATCGTTTGAGACAGTAATTCAGGCAGCGCTGGGGTAGGGTGAATCCAACTTCATTTTATGCATCTCTTTTGTGAAAGGATTATAACTCAATAATACTTATTTGAACTGTTTATTTTAAAGAAAGTTGACTGTGTGGCTCAAATCATAACTCAATAATACGTATTTGAACTGTTTATTTGAAAGAAAATTAACTGTGTGACTCAAAAAAGAAAATTAACTGTGTGGCTGTGTTATTGACGTCACAAACAAAGAAAATGTATCTTGAGTCTATTGTATGTATCTTGACTCTATCACTGATCATTGGGCCATAAATAACCCCTTTTATGCATGGTAATGTGAAATTTTTGTCCGATGTTGTCATGTTAAAAAAAAAATACTAATAAATTTTCGGATAAATTTCTATGTTTTCCCTCGAATTTCTTCAAAAAATTGTATCCAGTTCCATATTTTTCGATAACAAAGCTGGATATACGTTTTCGTGGAAATCCATTGATATTTGTGGCGTGTATCGTGTGCACAAGAAATGGACCAAACACATACATACAAACAGGCAGACACGCGGACCTCTCCAAAAATAGACAAAACGTGTTCAGGAGGTCCTAAAACATATTTTGGCGTCAATATCTCGAATTCGAAACTTTTTGTGAAAATAATACTTTTTCTATACTATATTACATAATATGAGAAAGTAAGTATTGCCAGTAAAATGCAAATTGAATTTTTAACAATATAGAATATTCCCATGTATTAATTTATTTTATCTTCCTATTTATTGTGGTTTTTATATATTGTGTACCCTGTTTACAACTAGGAAAAAAAAACGCTGATTTTTTCTACTCATAATTAGAGAACTTTAATTTGAAAATAATCAAAAACACACATACTATGCACTACACCATTCTCTTATGTCCAGTGAGAGCAGATAGGACTTCACTCATACTAGTGACACTTATGTATAATTCTCAAAGTGTTATGATATGTTCAAGATTTTCATCCATAGTAGTGTTATCTTTAAGTAAGTGTCCACTACATACAAATAATTAAATAAATACCCACTGCTTAAATAAGGCATTTGAACGCAATTTAAAATGACTTCAAATCCAATAATTGTAAGAATTAAATTGGACGTTCTCTCCGCAAAAGCAAAAACATTTAGAATTACAATTGACCGCGTTTTCATTCGCAAATGAAACAGGCGATTTCACGGACATCCACATGCATCCCATCTCAAAATACCCACTCCTCAAAAACAAAATGAGTGGTTCCTTACCCGGTCCGTTTCTGACTTGGAAGGGGTCCGAAACTTGCGATAGCTCGGGAGATTCTCTCAAAAATTCAGAGACATTCCTCGAACAAGGAATTTAAAATTTATTAACTGATGGGTTTATGAAATTTATGTTTTTTTCTAGAGTTATCTGTGATATTACTGTTACAATATTGTATTTCAAAATTGAAATATCTATATATAAAACTCGGAATGTTAAATTTCTGAATTTTAAATCCTACTATCGAAGTGCCATCCGTCTGTAATTCCCGGTTTCGTGAGTGATACGCTTGTTTATGATCTTGCCGTTGCACCTTGAATGAAATTCGAGCCGCATTTCTCTCCACGCATTTTATAGTGTCATTAGTGGTCTCCAAAAAAATGCGGTTTTCATGCATAATACCAAAATTACACGGCAAAATACAACGCAAATCATTTCTGTAGTGTAAATTTTTGCAGTGTAAATTGTAATTTTTGTAGTGTTTCTGTAGTGTAAATTTTTGAAAACAATTCTATCAAATCCCGAATGATAATAATAAAATAGTTACCAAAAATTTGAAGATTCATGTATTTTCAAGCACAATAGCAAAATTGTACAGCAAAAGGCAGCGCAAGTCAAAAAATTTATGTCGTGTAAACTTTTGAAAACAATTGTATAAAAATCTGAATGTTAATAGCGAAATATTGAACAAAATTTAAAATTCAAGTAGAAAATATTTTCATGCATTATAGCAAAAGTACACCACAAAAGACCACGCAAATCAAGAGATTTCTGTAATGTAAACTTTTGAAAACCATTCAATCAAATCCCGAATGGTAATAACGAAACAATTGTTTAAAATTTCAAAATTCTTTAGAAAATACTTTCACGCACAGTAGCAAATTGACACCGCAAAAATCAACGCAAATCAAGAAATTTCTGTATTATAAACTTTTTAAAACCATTTTATCAAATCGTAAATGATAATAAAGAAACAATTGTTTAAAATTTAAGTAGAAAATATTTTTACGCACGATAGCAAAATTACACCACCAAAAACAGCGGAAAATCAAGAAATTTCTGTCGTAAAATTAACATACATTATACAGTAACATTTTAATGTATAATTTCCAGTATGAAACTTTTATATTTCTACAAATGTTCTTAATAAAATTTATCACCCTGTTATTTTTAATTTCCGGGAGCCAAAACCCGGCAAAACTTAATTGTACCTAAATTATCTTACAAGAAAATAAAATGTCAGATTTAGAATTCGTATTTCAATGATTTCTCATATCGCCACACCTAATTCAAATTTATCGATGAAGAAAAATTTGTTAAAATTAACTTTCTTTGAAACGTAGCCTATAATTTTTCAAAAGATTTATCGCTACATCTTAGTTTAATCCTTGTAGCTATAAATCCAAGAACAAACGTGCTGGCAGATCCTTTAAAATCTCGTTTCATTTTTCTTCAATAATACAGCAATCATTTTATACCTACAATCAAAAGTTTTATAGCATCGTAACACGCAATGCTCGATTAAGACGTCTTAGAATCAGGAATGTCTGATATATTTTGGGAGAATGTGTAACAGTGCATAAAATTTGCAATTTTTCATATTCCGTGATTCTTTTAAATTCAAAAGATTGTAAAAAGAGCATTGTAAATATTTGGTGTGATATTGCAACTTGGAGATTTTGATCAAATGTCCCCAAGTTGCCCACGACTTGTCCCCAAATCATTTTATACCTACACTCAAAAGTTTTATGGCATGATATTAGGCAAGGTTCGATTAAGACGTCTCAGAGTCAGGAATGTTGGGATATATTTTGGAAGAAAGTACAGCAGTGTATAGAAATTGCAATTTTTCGTTTCCGGTGCTTCTTTAGATTCAAACGATTTTAAAAGCATTGTATACTATTTAATGTGATATTGCAAGTTAGAGAGTTTGGGGAAATAACCTCAAGTTGGTAAAAATCAATATATCTAAATATTAAATTTAATTTATTTCATACTTTCTAAAACTTTTGTAGGGATCAATATGTTTTTCATTGAAACTGTAGAGAGCCTCGAATAATGAACTATAGCGAGTTTTACTATTCGTAGAATAGAAACCTTTAGATAGGGTCGTGTATTAATTATGTTTTTGTTCTGTGAGTCAATAATATCTACCAATAAACTAGAACGGATTAGCCGGAGTTTCTCGTGTGCTAATTAAGATCCCGCTACTTAAATAATATATTTAAAGAATGGCCATTTCAAACCACCTCAATTTCTGTTCTCTGCAATCGTGGAAAGCAAAGTAGATATAAAAGAGACGTAAGACGCAAACTAAAACCCACCGTGGATTCCAAGACAGGCATGCACAGAAAGGTCCATCAGTTTCCTAAGTAAAAAAGCTTTTTCGGGAGCGACATCGGAAATCTAAATTCTCTCAACTGCAATTAGAATGTCCATAGAAAGCTTCTGAGAGCACTTACATAGATCTCAGTGTGAGAAAGTCAAATGAGCTCGTTAGACGTTTATTAGCTTCAAACTTTAATCAGCTGCTTAAATGGCCGAGATAAATGCAAATGCGAACGTTCTTGGTTCTTGAAATATTTTATCTGAGTGCTTCTATTTCTTTAGAAAGAGTGTATGATATTCATTTAAATTTTCTTTGCAGCTCGTTACATTTACGGAAACCTAACCTAAAAATACTTCACCAAAACGCATTCAAATGATAATGAATTTGACTACTTCTAGCTTCATTATAACCATGTTCTCTGATTCAGGCTTTCAAAGAAATGTAAATGTCCATATTTCCGTAATCCTACCAAATATAAAATTAACTAAATCAATCTTTGGTTCCATTAATCAGAAAAATTGGGAGAAAACATTCTGAGAAATTGGGAGAAAACAATTTCTCAGTCAATTAACTGGAGTGTTGGTCAACTCAACTTTCTCATATCAGAATCCATTTTCCAGTAGCTTGTGTTTTTCTTTTCTTTTTTTTTGTAAATCTCGCAAGGAAAATTTTGCCCTTCATTCAATCTTGCCCTTCATTTTATGAGCTCGAATTTTTTTCTTACGATTAATACCAAGTTTAAAAATGTGTCCCCTCTGGGGTAACGTGCCACCTCCAAGGAGGGCAATTGATGCCACGATCACAAAAATTACATAGCGATTTTTCACTTTCCCTGCAATACATGGTATTGTATAGGGAAAGCATTCGAATCATGCCAAAAATCGCAACTCGAGTTTTAGACGGATATACGCGTTTCGAGACCTCTAGAATACGGAAACCTATTTTTAGCGTGCCTTCTGGGTGTGTGTGTCTGTCTGCCTGTCTGTCTGTGCAGGTGTTGCATCCACTCTAATTAAAAAAGTAATAGACTGAATTTCATAAAATTTGGTAGATAAGTCACTAATGTGCGAATCTGGTGCTGGTTATTTTTGAGTACGATTCGGGATAAAAGAACCCGTCTTTTTTTGTGAAATGGCCCTCAAAAGCTTGCATCTACTCTAGCTGAAAAACTAATGGACCAAATTTCACACAATTAAGTAGATAAGTCACTTGTGGGACACCCTGGTGCTGATTAGATTTTGGTACGATTCGGAAGAAAATAACCTGTCTTTTTTTGCAAAATGGCACGCAAAAATCGCCAAAATCTAAAATAAAAACTACGTATGATCAAATATATCCATTAAATGCGTGTTTAATACGTAATTTTTAACGAAGAAAATATTAAGACCAACCCCATTACACTAGGACTAGCCGTTCTCGATATATTCTAGTTTTTTTCATATTTTCTCTACGCCACCTTTGAAAATATGTCCAGTTATCAAATGAGAACGAAAATTGAGTTATAAGTACAATTAAATATAATTAAAATAAAGAGAAAGGGAATATAAGTCTGCAGGGAAAGTCATGTGCTACCCACATCAGATGTTTTTCACTACGATGATTGCAACTTTTGAGGTTTGTGATAATTGAGTTATAAATAATATATTCCATGCATAATAATATCATATTTTCTCTTATGCTGCCATGTTCAGAAAATACAAAATTTCGAAATTTTCTCTCGAATTAAAAACAAGTCTGTCAAGTTCTAGATTGAGTCCAGATATTTTTTTTGAAAATCCATTAATATGTGGTAGCTATTGTGTGCACAAGACATAGACCACAGACAGACAGAAGAGCGCCATTCTATATATAGTCAAAACGTGTTCAGGGGGTCCCAAATTATGTATTGGCATCAAAATATCGAAGTTGAACTTTTTCATAAAAACAATAATTTCTCTATACTGTATTCTACAGTGTGATAAAGAAAGAATTAACTCACTTCATTAAATTTTCTTTTAAACACCGACACAACTCTTCCACCAGTGTCCATCACTCACCGCTAACTATTCTAACAACTACTTCCTACCCGGGAAGACAACAAAGACGCGTGCATAATTAAGCTCATCCAATCTCGATTAAATATTCCCGCAAGTTCCCGAATCGCAACTGTGCTCTAAAATGTCCACCATCCCGGAACAGTTGAAACGCGTGATTGCCATGCACGGAGCGAGAGCGGCTAATAGCCCTCATTAGATAACCATTCTGCTTGGGGTTTCACCCTGTGCAGGTGCATTGTCTGCAGCACGCGTGGCCGACATTGATCACGTGATCCAAGAAGGCCATTGTCAAGAACGAGACTTAATGCATTAAGAGAGTTTTCAGTAAGTGATCTGGTTAGAATGTGGGAAACTTTGTAAGAATTTTGTGGAAACAAAATTGACTTTATATTTCATTTATAATTGGCAGTAGGTCGAGCTTCGTACGGATTATATAGCATAAAGAAACTTAAAATTCACAATTTGAGATAAACTTTTAATATTTGGAGTCTTTCTTTGAAATTTTATGATCATTTTCAAAAAAGGGAAATATTTGAGTAATCCCGTGCTATGATAACAAGAAAGATCAATCATGCTTAAAGCATTGATTATGAAACACTTTCCAACTTGAATGCAATTTTATTTAAACAAGTCTAAAATGCAATACATTCCTCGGTAATATTTTGAAACTTATCACAATACTGCATTAATTTACTATATTTGAAAACTTAAACCTTCATCGAAAAAATGAACTTCATTTAAATGACGGCATTGAAATATAAATTGCCTGGTTTAAACATCTCTAAAATGTTATACAATCCTCGGAAATAGTTTTAGAATTATCATAATACTACGATAATTTATTATATTTAAAAACTTCATCGAAAACAACTGAAATTAATTCAAATGACGTCATAGAAAAAATAACACGCCTGGATCTCTCTATAAAAACAGGATTTCATTTATGACTTTCTCCCATTCATTTCATTCATCACAATACTATAATAATTTATTTTATTTAAACATTTTGTTTAAGACCATGGAGCTACAAAAAATTAAACTCTATGCTTGAAACTTTATCGAAAAAAATCGTCCTTCTCTATATGAAATCAATTAATATTCCATTCATATCAGCCATGCAGACTCCATGGACTAAATTATTTTGTGTTAAAAAAATACAGGAATTCTAATACAACTCATTTGATATATTTTGCTATTTACATTTTACATAGGTGAAAAATAGGCTTAGTTGTAGAAATAATCAAATTTAGATGAGCATTTAAAATCAAATATATTGTCATTGCATTGTTTCAGTATGTAGATGCACAGAATTTAAACAAAAATAAAGTAGTTTTAGGACGGATACAACACTCAATATGAATTAAAAAGAACTTAAAAAAATCACGATTTTGAAACAAGATGGATGCCATATATCATTTTTAAGTGGGTCATGTGATCGTTTCATATCATAGTCACGTGATCGTTTCATATAAGAGGTGTAATTAATATTTTAATTTTTATTTAAAAAACTACTGAATATATTTCGCTGAATTTTTTTTTTATATATTTTATGGAACAATTTGAATATTACCTAAAATTTTCGAAGCAATTTGTGAATTTTAAATCCGCTTAAAAAATGTTTGAAATATTAGGTCCCATAGGGCTCAATGTATTTCATTTTTTCGACCCGGGTTCAATCCATAACTAATTGGGTGATATTATTCATTTATATTCCCATAGGTTCTACAGACCGTCTGAACAACATACTAAAATTACATTTTGATTAAGTCATTTTTACGGCAGTTATCGTGCTAACGGGCAGACAGACAGACAGAATGAACAAAGTCATAAACACTTTTCAACTTTGTTGTAAAGTGTTTATAAACAGACAGATAGAAGAGCAACTTACAATTTTATTTATATAGATAACAGCAGACACATTTGATGTTGTTCGTGATTTAAAATATGTAAAAATTTCTGTAGTATTTCAAATGACATTGTCGTTCCAAACATTTTAAAATAGCCAATTTAAATATCCTAAAGTGAAATATAAGAGTCTCTGTTCACGCTATACAAAATTATCTTCATAAGCAGATCTGATGAATAAAACGCCCTGTTACCGTTTGTAAACAAATGCACGATTGTATTAAATTCGATCAACATATACCACAATAAAAGCTATAAAATGGTATTAGAAACTATACCTGCACATTTTTATTCTGTTTAAACAATTGACTTTAAAAATTTTTGTCAAAAAAAAACAAAAAAAAACAGATGACATAAGAAATGGAAAATATGAATCATTCATGTAATCTCTAAACGCATAGGTCATAATCCAGTCAAGAATACAATGTCGATTAAATTTATTTTTGCATACATTTCTTTATTAGTATTTAAATGGGAGAAGGTTTCAGAAATATCGTCTTCTATATAAATACTATATTGGATTTAATTCGTTGTTAAGCAACATGATATATTTCCTTCAAATAAATTTTCAAAAAAAATATCGTCCTCATAGTGCTATTTCTATGGAAGATGATAACCCCTGGATTTCTATGGAAGATGAATCCTGACAATCCCTGGTCCTAGAAACTCAATACATGGACTAAATTCAAAGTGTGTGGCTATTCCAAGGCTACTCATAAAATTTTACAAAAATCAGTGGAGTAAATTCTCCCGTGGTGATGACACAAATAAATAAATAAATAAATAAACACACATTTTCCATTTCATTTATATATATGAAGTATAAAGTGTTCATGCCAGTAAATGAAGATTTTATGTTACAAATGCTAATCATGTGTTATCATTTTGTCATAGTTGTTAGTTAATTTAGATTATTATGGGATGGATTTAAATAATGAAGTTTATACTTTTAGGTTTCAAATGTAGACCGTATCTTAAACGTTTTGGGGTTTATCACATCTTCCTTTGCAATTAGACTTATGAAAAAAGTGATGTTGTCAGCTCATGTATTTCCCTACTTAATGCAATGGCTTTATTTCTTCGACAACGAAATAATGATGAGCAAAATTCGCATCATAATATTCTATCAGTGAATTGACACCACATAAATTTGGCGCTTTGTCCAACTTATTAGTCCACACAGAATGACTTGCTAATTTTCACATGCCAACTCCGCATCAAAATGCAATTGCCAATTAATATGCTATCGGTGAACTCTTTGGCGTAAACCATCAAAATAGTTACAAAAAAATTCTGCTTTATGAATTGAATAAACCACATGGAACGAATCATATATTTAAAGAATCATCGCATTTGTCATTAATTTCACAAAAAATAACTGGTTAGAGTACATTAAAGCTAGTTAAAGCTAGGTAAAGTACTTGTTAAATGAAGTGATAAAGTAATATTTTATCCGGGCCCAATCAGTTTTATTATCTCGAGGAGCAAATATTACTTATAATTAGATCAGGAAAATATACTTGGTTGCTATATAGCTGAAGAAAAAATATTATGGAAATGGCACAAATTTGCGTTAATTTCATAATATCTGTTCCAGTAAAAAGTTATGAATATTTTGACATTCCCTGCAATACATGGGAAAGTATTGGAATCATGGGAAAGTATTGGTATAGGGAAAGTATTGGAATCATGCCGAAAATCGCAACTCAAGTTTTCGACGGATCTACACGGTTCGAGACTTCTAGAATACGAAAAAACTATTTTTAGCGTGACGTCTGTGTGTGTGTCTGTGTGTCTGTCTGTGCAGATTTTGTATCCACTCTAACTAAAAGAGTAACTGACCGAATTTCATAAAATTTGGTAGGTAAGTCACTTGTGGGCGAATCTGGTGCTGATTTGTTTTGGGTACGATTCGGGATAAAAGAACCCGCCTTTTTTTTGCGAAATGGCCCTCAAAAGCTTTTATCTACTCTAGCTGAAGAACTAATGTACCGAAATTCACAAATTTCGGTAGATAAGTCACTTGCGGGATACTCTGGTGCAGATTAGATTTTGGTACAATTAAAAAAAAATAACCTCCCTTTTTTTGCAAAATGGCTCTCAAAAATCGCCAAAATCTAAAATAAAAGACTACGTGTGCTCAAATATGTAAATTAAATGTTTGTTTTATACGTAATGTTTAACGATGAAAAGAATAAAACCAACCCCATTACACTAGGATTTGCCGTTCTCGAGATATTTTAGTTTTTTCGTATTTTCTGTGCGTCACCTTTGAAAATAAGTCCAGTTATCAAATGAGACCGAAAATTGAATTAAATGTGAATTAAATTTAATTCAAATAAAAAGAACGTGAATATAAGTCTTCAGGGAATGTCATGTGCTGCCCACATCAGATTTTTAACACTGTATTTCTTTTAATTTTTTATCCATAAAAAATCTAATAGGAAATATGAATTAATAATGAAATAGTTGGTGGCAAAAATTTTACAATACTTATGTTTTTACGTAAAAATATTCAATGAAACATCCATTTTTCAGGATCTACTCTAGATCGAGATCAGGTAATGAGTAAATTTCAAGATCAAATTTTGGAGGAAGTAAATGGAAAGGTTTACTGAGGAATTCCATTTCCCATTCTTTTTCCATTTCCAGATAACCAAGTTCCATTTCAATTGAAGCATTTTCCCAAGAATAGCTATAAATAGAGCTTAGATGATAACTGATATGGATTCAACATCACATTCTGGAAAATATTCGGTAGTTTACTAATAATTTTCACTCCTGTTCAAAACATTTGTTGAAATATCTATTTCTTAGGATTGACTACAAATGAAATTATTATGATTATTAATATTGAATCAGTATCAAATTCTGGAGGAAGTTGGTTTCAACAAGAATCTCCACTTTTGGGGTTTGTTTTTCACTAGCGGTTCAAAATATTTGCTTGAAACACATATTCCTCAGGGGCTTTAGAGAAATGTAATAGGATGTCTGATATGGATTCAACATCAAATTCTAGAAGGGTAGAATGATTCTGCAAGGAGTCCTATCTCCGGCTATGCCACTTCGACTTTTTCCGAAAATTTATACCTGCACTAAACGTCCAATGGCCGTACCGTGCTGAAAACACCGGTTCTCGTTAGATCACCGAAGTCAGGCAGCATCGGGCGCGGTTAGTACTTGGATGGGAGACAACCTGGGAACACCGCGTGCTCTTGACATATTTCGGGCGCGGTAGCCTGGTGGTTTGCGCACTGGATTTGCACGCTGCCACAACTACCACCGTGTTCATGCGGAGTACAATCACGTTAAACATGTGGGTCCGTAAGTCCCGAGAGTTTGGTGGTAAGAGAAGGAGGGTACGGTCCCTGTGGATGCCTCCCCCACTGGGTTCCGCTCTAAATTGGGTAGCACTTCCCGGCCGTCCAAACAGTTACCTTACACCTTTCTCGTAGATCGGACGGTCTGGGTCTCAACAACAACAACAACCTGTACTAAACGAGTATGCCAGGGAGAAAATACTTGCTTAATAATTCCTTCAGAAATGAACTACTATTTGCCACAATCCGAAGATTATTTCATAAATTTCATGTTTAAATTGTATTTAGTACCACAGATCCTAATAGTTTTACGGGTGATCTAATCATATGGAAACCATAATTTGACGTTTAATTATCTTCCAAAATCTATATATGTCAATCTGTAAAAAAAAAGTGATGGGCTAACCACTTCAGATGTTTTTATTAATCACTGCCGAACTAAAAAATATGAAATGAACAATTGTTATAAATTTAGATATGTAATTTTAAATATTAAGTTCTTGCCAAAAATATCATTCTTTCAGTAAGTTTCTTAAAAATCATAGTTTAGAATACCCCGTTATGGCCTCATAGTTAAAGCTTATTTTTTCCAAGAATCTTCTTAACTAAAATGTCTGTGATTTTATTTTTTTCAGCTGAGTAAATGGCTAAAAGACCATTTGGTAACACATGTCTTAATTTTATGATTCATTAATCTTAATCTTTTGCTCGACTTTTCATTATTTTTTATTCTTTGAAGCCTCTCCGTAGTTGCCATTTACTTCTCGAAGTTAAAATGCTGCGTAAAATGAAAGGGGAGATATCTTAACCGGTTTCATTCGGTTTTATTATTTTAAGGAGATAATCTGAATTATAATTTGGTGAGGTATGTATATGCTGTTGTTAACTAGCTGATGAAAGAATTTTATAAAAAAAAATCTGATGTTGGCAGCACATGACTTTCTTTATATAATGCTATGAATTTTCTACTTTTACAGTTAAAACAATCTGATGTGGGCAACACATGACTGTCCTTATATAATGCAATTAATTTACAAAATTTTAAAAAATGTTACTCTTATATAGTAGATACTTATATTCTTTCTAAGATATTGAATTTTCTTCAATTAGTCGTCATTTTCATTGATTTAGCGTCATTTTTATCAATTTGGCGAGTTTTTTTAATTTGGCAACAATTAAAAATGTCGCCAAGTTGGCGACATACCGCAAAATTCGTCGCCAAAATCTCGCCAAGCGTTATGGATGGAGAAATAAGTTATTCTTACAGCAGATAAATGACTACTGGCCTTCAAATACAAAAGTGTTACTCAAAGTTTTTTTTTTTCATGAATGGAACGAGCAAGACTTTAAAACTATTGCTGTCTTGAACATTAGAATTTAATTGCTATATTTCACAAGAATTATATGTTTCATTGTTGTAAATAACCTTATACTGAAAGCCTAACACGATATTTTGTCACTGTATTATGAACAAACGGTAAAACATACATTTATGCAATTTTGCCTTTTGTTCGTAATGCAATAAGTAATCATTCTTAAAAGCAGGTGGTACGATATAAATTGTGAATCAGGCTCTGAGAGTAGCAGGAAGTAGGAGACGAAGTCTCCCAACTTGCAAAACGGGTTTCAGCGTTGACGAGCGTAGCGAGCTGGGAGATGAAGCTTGATGAAATTGTTCGCAAACTATAAGGTGACGAAGTACCAACGGGTGCATCACGCCTACAGTGAGCTCCAATTAATGAGCAGCGGGAATGGAAGGTAGAATCTTAAGAGTTTTACGAGCGATAGCGAGCACAGAACACGTAGGCGGTTGTGTGCACCAGCCGGCGTGAAAGAGCTCCAGGTCTGGAGACTGTTACCGAGAGAGGTCCCAATAGGCTTATGAGGCGTGTATAGAAAGCAGCACTAAAGTGCTCACGAAGCGAGCTTAGCGAGTAGGAGGCGGTTGCTGGCGAACGTGGCGACCAAGGGGTGAAAGCGTCGGCGGGCGCAGGACACGTAGGATGTCGTGTGAGCCTGCCGGGTTGAAATAGCTCGCGAAACGAGTACCAGGGCTGGTAAATATCAGTTAATAAGGGGCAGCCCACAACTTAGTAGGTGACACTAAAATGTTCGCGAAGCGAGAGTAAGCAAGTTACTGGGGTTGGCGAGCGTAGCGAGACAGGGCAAAGCCCAACCGGTATATTACGCCTGCGTAGCAGGTGGTACTAAAGTTATCGCGAAGCGAGTTCGGCGAGAATTAGCGAGTATGAGGTGAAGCCTACCGACTCACTAAGCGAGTCACGGGTTGCAAAGTGGTTACGGGTGTTGGAGAGCTTAGTGAGACAGGGCGAAGTTCAACGGACATATTACGCTTGCTTAGCAGGTGACACTAAAATGTTAGCGAAGCGAGCTCACTGAGCGTAGCGAACAGGAACCCTACGGGCATATTATGCTTGGCACTAAAGTGCTCTCAAGTGCTAAGTGGTGGCACTAAAGTGCTCTCAAAGCGAGCTCAGTGGGCGTTAGCTAGTTCCTCTTGACTCGCGATTCGAGTTACGGGGATTGGCGAACGTAGCGAGAAGAAGACGGAGCCCCTAGTACAATAAATAATCTGAAAAAGCAATATATACTTTAAATAAAATAAGAAGTCTGAGAGAGTAAAATATATTTTAAATCAAATAAATTATCTAAGAAAGTAAAATCTATTTTAAATAAAAAATAATCTGAGAAAGTGAAATCTATATTAATTAAAATAAATGATCATTCAAAATTCCGAAGAATGCTTTAGAATGTGACGCGTCTTCTTGTGAAAGATATATTGTGCTTTTAGCAGATTTCTTTGAAATCATTTTTAGAATGCGCAATCAGGTTAACACAGATGACCGTTTTTCAAAAAATTTTCCAACTCAATTTACGTCTCACTTTCTCAACACTTTTAATGACAAGAATAGTAATTTGAAATGCAAGCCTTAATTATGTGATGCATTTAATCTCGAACTTTTGCACATCTTTTCATTAGATTTTTTTTTCGCAGAATTTGTAATTTTGCATCAGAATTTGTAATTTGTATCTCGAAGTTAAAATTGCTGTACCAAGCGAAATATATTTTTTTTCCGCGTTTATTCTACTTTCATTATTTTCAGCGGCAAATATGATTTTGAATTTGATGAGTAAAATATATTTAGTTGTTAAGTGATTAAAGAAATAATTCCGTTTAAGAAAATGGGAAACGATTGTGATAAATTATTGCAACTAGTTAAAATGGTGATATTTTTTATTGTATGCAAAAGTAGTTATTTTGCTTCATTACTTATAAGTAGTATCTCTATTAGTTTTACACTAATATCAGTTTACGAAGTTTTACCCTTGAAATTTCATTAATTTTTGATGAGCAGTTGTTTGAGCTATCATCAAAATTGTTCTATTTTTGAGAAATGATTAGATTCTCACAAAGGATATGTAGTTTGGGTGGAATAGAACAGGAAAATCGAGATAATTTAAAAAAGTCGTATCTGGAATATATGGCATATTATTGCTTCACCACATGCTCGAAAATATTATTTAATTAAAACCAAATGTGGATTTCGAACCTGTTACATAAGCGGGATTTGGGGCTGGAAAAACGGGCCAACTTTTCCTATTCTCTACTGTCCCTACAATGTTAAAATATTAGGCAGTTTTTTAGACACTTTACAACATAGTTGAAAAGAGTTTGTTCATTCAGTCTGTCTGTCTGTATGCCTGTCTGTATGTCCGTTAGCACGACAACTGTCGTAAAAATGACTTTATCAAAATTAAATTTTAGTATGTTGTTCAGAAGGTCTGTGGGACCTATGGAAATATAAATGAATAATGTCACCCAATTATTTTGGATTGAACCCGGGTTGAAAAAATGAAATACATTGAACCCTATGGGATCTAATTTTTCAAAAAAAATTTTAAGCGAATTCAAAATTCAAAAATTCCTTCGAAAGTTTTTGGAAATATTCAAATTATCCCATAAAAATATAAAAAATAAAATTCAGCAAAATATATTCGGCAGTTTTTTTGCGTAAAAATTGAAATAATTACACCCATATCATATGCCGGCCGTCCAAATAGTTGCTCCTAGTCCTTTGGACGAGTCGGACGGTCTGGGTCTTCAACCCATATCATATGAAGAGATCACGTGACCCACTTCAAAATAAAATATGGCATCCATCTTGTGACAAAATCGTGATATTTAAAGTTCTTTTTAATTTATATTTAATGTTGTATCCTTCCAAAAACCCATTACTTTTGCTTATTTTTATGTGCATCTATATTCTGAAATAGCGCAATAACAATATATTGGAGTTAAAATGATCAATGACATCCAACGTGTGTAAAAATCGTGATTTTTAAAGTTTCTTTTAATTTATATTTAATGTTGCATCAGTCCTAAAATCACTTTTTTTTTCTGTGTATCCATATACTGCGACAGCGCAAATACAATATTTTTGAGTTTAAATGATCTCCAAGATTTAATTATTTCAACAACTAAGCCTGATTTTCACGTATGATGAATATAAACACATCAATATGTAAGACGAGTTGTATAAGAATTGCTGAATTTCTTTAACGCAAAATTATTTAGCTCTGGAGTCTGCAATATAGCTGATATGAAGGAAACATTCATTGGTTTTACATAGAGAAGCTGACGATTTTACTGCCTTTGTCGATCAAGATTTAAGCAAGGAGTTATACAGTACTTTTACCTCCATGGTTTTAAGGTTTTAAGTAAAATAAATTATTGTAATATTGTGATAATTTTAAAAATATCGCCGCTGAATGAAAAGATTGGAAAGCATTTTATGAATGACATATTAGCTGCTTTTAAATAAGCCAGGCGATTTATATTTCGATGGCGTTATTTGAATAAAGCTCATTTATTTTTGAGTAATCATTCAATAAGTTTTAAAATATAGTAAATGGTAGTATTGTGATAATTTTTAAAATATCACAGCTGAATGTATCGCATTTTAAAGATATTTAAATAAAATTGCATTGCAGTTGGAAAGTGTTTCATAATCAATGCTTTATACATGATTGATCTTTCTTGTTATTTCTTATTTAAATCGAAATAATAATTGTAGCTTTAAAATAATTTTAGTGTCATTTTATCTATAATTCTTTTCACACTTATTATAGTTATGGGGACATAGATAGTATGGATGAATCCATGAATGGAAGAAGACAAGATGGACATAATAAATTCTAAGTCTATGTAAATAACATTTAAAATCTATCTGTATATCTGTCTATCTGCATGTCTGTATGTTTGTCTCACCATCACGAGAGAACGGCTGAACCGAATTTAATGAAATTTTGTGAACAGCCTCGAAATAGCCCCACTTAATATTTAGTTCATGTTTCGAGTTTCCATGAAAAAGGGCAGTCGATATAATTCTGGAAAATGGAACTTACCATGGGGTTTCTCTTCTCTAACTTCCTGGTTCCTCCAAACGAAAAAGGTTGGAAATCGCTGATTTAAAACATGAAAGTGAATTAAAACTCTATTTCTGAGTTTGGTGAGAGTCCATTGCGCTTTTCAGTCACTTTGGAAAATCGCAGATTTGAAACATGAATTTAAATAGAATCTCTATGGTTTATTTTTCACAAGCTCTTACTCAACAATGACAAGTAATAAGAAATCAAAATGGTTATTTAATTATCAGCATTTTATGAAGAATACTCTTACTATGTTGCTCAGCAATGCAATTAAATCAAATGTGTTTGTCAATTTTTATTATTATTTTTTCGAATTGAATAATAAAAAATCTCATGTGGGCAACACATGACTTTCCTTATATTATGTAATGAATTTACTACTTTTACAGTAAAAAGAATAGGTTTTTCTTATAGTAGATACTAATATTCTTTCCAAGATATTGAATTTTCGACAATTAGCAGTCATTTTCATTTCAAAGTTTTCATTTCAAAGTTGGCGACATTCCGCCAAATTCGTCGCCAAAATCTCGCCAAGCGTTTTGGACGAAGAAATAAGTTATTCTTGCAGCAGATAAATGACTATTGGCGTTCAAATACGAAAGTATTACTTAAAGTATATTTTTTCATTAATGGAACGAAGATGTCACCCAATTTATCGCATGGTATTACATATGAAAAGTGAACATGTTTCTTAATAGGAAATATTTTTTTTTATTTCATATGACTTTTTGATAATTTTTTTGAAAAATGTACAATATCTCGAGAACGGTTCGTGTTAGCGTTCTAAAATTTATGTCAATCGTTTTCTAATGAAAAATTACGGAAGAAATGTTTATTCGCGTAACTTTATTAGCTGTTTTGATTTTTTGATGATTTTTCAAAATTTTATTCGAAAATTTAGGGGGGTTCTGAACATTCGATTGCGTATAAAAAGAATAGGCAGTATCAAACAATAGGCAAACAATAGGCAAAACAATATCCAGTGTTTATGGATAGTGATTTGTGTACCAAATTTTGTTCGAATCGGTCCATTCGTCCGTCAGTTATCATCTCCACAGGCTCACTGACACACACACACACACAGAGAGATATCACTTCAAAATTGTTCGATTCGTGATCAGGGATGCTTGAAACGTGCTCTCCCGTCGAAAACTCGAATTCGAATTTTCGACCCCGTCACCATACTTTCCTAATACATTATGTATATAAGGAAAGTAATAAATGGATATAAAATATATCTTTCAAATGAACGGTTTGATTTTTCCTTTAATTAAATTATTGCGACTGCGTAAGTCACTTTCATTTTTTTGGTAAAAAGAAATTTCAAACTTATATATTGTATTTAGCCAATAAACTCATATATTTTATTTAGCCAATACACTCATATATTGTGTTTAGCCAATAAACTCATTAAGCTGATTGTTGAAACAGAGCAAGAGTAGAAAGGATATATATTCTAATAAAATTTTAGTGCTTTCATTTAGTATATACAAACGGGATCAGGATGTTTTTTTCTTCAGATCTGTGAATTTCGATCTACGAATTTGTCGGGATACTGTTAACTTGGCAATATTTCTTAAACGTTTCGAAATTGGCGAAAATGTCCCCAAATTGATAAAAACTACTCAGAGTCAAAACTCTTTAGGTCATTGTTAAAACAGAATGAGAGTAGAACGGGTGTATCTTCTAATACTATTTTAGTGTTTTCATTTAGTATATACAAATGGGATCAGGATGTTTTATTCTTCGGATCTGCAAATTCAGATCTGCGAATTTGACGAGATATCGCTATCTTTGCAACTTTTCTTAAACGTTGCCAAATTGATGGAAATTTCGCGAAATTGATAAAAGCGACGTTAAATCGATGAAATCATTTTTGTTTTGTTCGATGAGAGTACTGAAATGTTCGGTAGCATTTGTTTGTCAATCCAACTGTTCTACTCGGTAACATATTTTGCGAATTTTTAAAATGTCACCAAATTGATAAAAATGTTTTTAAATCCATAAAAACGTCTTGAAATTGTTAAAATTGCGCGAAATAAATGAAATTTATTATGTTTTGTTAGGGGATAGTATTGTGATGATGTTTCGTCAATTTGTCGCCAAGTGGGACTGTTAGTTCTACAATCCCACTTGGGATTTTTAAAATATTGCACCACGATTTTTAAAACGTTGCAAAATTGACGAAAATATCTCCAAATTGATAAAATGACAGTAAATTCATCAAAATGACACCGAATCGATAAAAATTCAATATTTTGCTTAATTAAGTACGATTTTCTAGATAATCCCTGCCGTTTCATGAGGATTAAAAATATTTTTTTCTAAATTTGTTTACAAACTGGGCCAGGAAGCTTTATTACAGAGTTCTGCCTGTGAAGATAATTTTGAATATCGAGCCCAGAGATTCTTATACATTTTTTAGAAAAATTAAATTAAATATTTGAATACAATATTTTGAATAACAAAATCATATAGAATACTATAAGAATTTACACATAATTTTGAATGTTAAGTTTCTTTATAATATATGAAGACTTGTATACTGCTAGTATGATAGAAAAATGACATTTTATTACTTTTATATTTATTTTTGTACATTTATTTCTTGTTACAAATGCCAATTATAGAACAAATGACACAACTTTCCTTTAAATGTGTTAGGACGCTTCTTTTAAAAGCTACATGTAACAACTGCCTAAAAGTAGACTTTATTTCATGATACCAATAAATTTATAATTTCAAATGATAAAATTTAACAGCTGAAATTATTTTTGAAATATAAAGTTGCATACATATTGCTCTGGTGACTTACTATAACAATAAATTCTTCAAGTTTGACATCTCAATTTGCCTCTCGAATAAAAATGCAGTAGTTGTCTATTATTAAGCTAATAATTAATATTAAATTTAAAGAAGGGGTTTAAAGTAATATGGAATAAAAATATCTTTTTTGTCGAATACATACTTCTTTCTTACTGCCAAATTTCAGTCCAATTCCCAACATTTTTCACGAGATTATTTGTTCTAATAGATTAATGCAAAATGAAATATTTAATTTTTTAAAAACGACTCGAGTTATATTCAACACAGTATTGCTTGTTAATTTATAGTAAAAATTACTTTCAAAATATTTATACTTTTATCGTGATAAGTAGTAAAGATACGGAAGATTAAATACAGTTATATCGACAATTTGGCTTTTAATGTAAAGTTCACTTGAATAATACATATGTATAATCTAAATTACAAAAGTGTACATTAAATTTTAGAAAATAGTTTTTTCAATAATATAATACTTATGGTTTTCATGGTATAAAAGTTACAAGAACCAACTGCAATTGCATCCGCAAAATTGTAAGGAAGCCTTGATATATGTATTAGGATGGTTTAAAGAAAACAAGAAAGAAAAGAAAACAATAAAAGACAATTGGAAAACATTGCAATTTCAAAGAAATAATATGTAGTTTAGTTCTACATTGAAAAATATACACAGTAAAGAAAAATTTAAAGACCTAGTCATCTAACAATACCTTACCACTATTCACATTTAACGAGATTAAGTACCTGACATTTTTTATTGTTAGCAGACCTATGGAGATACCCAGGTTCATACATAAATATGAATTAAAAATACTTGCATTTATATACAGGGTATCCTAAAAACACTGACCTCTGATTTTATTCCTTAATATTGATCTTAGACATATATAGCAAATTACAAAGTTGCGTACAAAAATGTACAGAATTTATGAAATCGATAAACATTTTCAGGGGATTAAATTTGATGAAATACAAAATTGAAATTTTAATACAAAAACATTTCCAATGAGTAAAATGTGCTCCATACACTAATAAGGTGATGTACAAAATTTTAGCATTTTATCACAAAAAGTCCCAGAGTATGTTTAAACAAAGTTGATGAGGGATTAATCACAAATTAAAATGTAAATGTTTACAGCAAGTGTTCAAATGACGCAACGCAGAAATGCAACATAGGCAAATAATATCTGCCTCTTATCTTTAATGGATCTTTGGCATGGATGGAAAACATTTTAAACATGTTTTGTAATCTTTGTGTAAAATTATTATTTTTAAACTGTGTAGATAATTTTATACCAATGAATAGCAAAATTATTATTTATTTATGTAATCATTGTTTTCCAAATCAGAACTTACGATTTAATAAAAGCCGTATCGTATGATCGATATCGTATCAAATTTTACCGATTTTTATGTGAAGTATTCAATTCGTTCCATGATGCCAGCCGACTAAATAACACAAATACATCATTTAAAAAGTAATAATTGATATGTATTCATATATTCGTATTTATTACATATATTTGTATTTAAAGAAAATAAATTTCAAAAACTCGCACTCTTTTTAAAATGGTGAAAATCTTTAATGCTCCCGGTTCTCCAAAGCTTTCATCAAAAATCTAATGATTATTAATGTCAATAGAAATGCATTTAAATGTGTACAGGCAGGTTGACTTTGGGGTCATAAAATTTTTTCGATGAACAATTACATTAGCTATCCACGGAACTTATCGGAAAACGAAATCCTGCCTTATGAACACCTCTCCCTATTAAATTCTCGACTTTCCTTTTCAGAATTTTGGCTACACTTATCAATGGGCTTCAGCAAGTAACTGGAATGCGATTCAACACAACTTTTTCATACCAGAAATCTTTTTTTTTTCAAATTTTAAAAGAAAAAATTTGAAAAATCGGTATAGTGAATCCAAATGCTTGCAATTATAGCATGTTACTTTTCACCTTAAAGGGCTTGAAGAAAAAAATCATATAATTGATACCATATTTGGCAATGCAAAGCACCCCTCAGGATGGGGGAGAGGAGAGGGGGGTAATTTGCCTCCCAAGTGGAGATAATGACATCACGAACAAAAACGAATTGTATTCTGACTATTTTTCGCAACGATGAGTGGAAATTATTTGCTTTTGTGATCGTTAATTTTTAAATCAACTCTTTTATACATGATTATGACAAATTTTGTACTGCTGCCATGTTAACAAAAAATAAAATTTTGAATAAAGTTTTCGTTTGAATTTTTAAAATTCTATCTAGTTCTAGAATATTTCATAACAAAACCGAATATAAAGTTTTTTGAAAATTCATTGATATTTATAGATGCTATCGCTTTCACAAGAAATAGACCACAGACATCAGGTAGATAGACAGACAAACAAGCAGACGAACATCACTCCAAAAATAGTCGAAACCTGTTCAGGACGTCTTAAAACACATATCGGCGTCAAAATCTCGAATTCGAAAACTTTCGTGAAAACAATACTTTATACTCCATTGCAAAGAAAATAAACGTCTTTGTAAGATGTGTTCAATTTTTTGTTTAAAAATCATTTTGTGAGTGACTGTCTAGTTTAAAAAAATCTAAAAATAAATACAACACAGAAATGGTCTTCGGAAGTATAAATACGCAGAGTTAAAAATGTTAATTTTGACTAAAGACTAATTGAGTTTCTAGCCAAATAGTTAAAATTTATCTTCAGGAAACATTTACATCTCGATGTTTCCGAAATTTCTCCCGACAAAAATACCTTCCTGTCTTTTTGCAGCATATTTAATGGTAAGAAGTGCAGTTTGTAACACATGTCTTAATTATGTGCTCCATTAATGTTTTTGTCAGCTTTCTTTATTTGATTCATCTGGAGGAATCTTGGTATTTGTTATTTGAATCATCAGATTTAAATCGCTTCATCAAATGAAAAACAAGAAAGATCAATCATGCATAAGCATTGATTATGAAACACTTTCCAACTGAAATGTAATTTCATTTAAAAATTTCTAAAATGTGATTCATTCAGTGGTAATATCTTTTCCATTATCACAGTACTACAGTAATTTATTATACTTAAATATTTAAAACTGTATCGAAATATAAATCATCTGATTCTTTATGCAAAATCAATGAATATTTCATTCATATAACTTGTATTCCAGACTCCAGAGCTAAATAATTTTGTGTGAAAAAAATTCAGCAATTCTTATGTAATTCATCTTACAATCGCTTGAGATATTTGCATTCTGCATATGTTAAAATTAGGCTTCCTTGAAGAAATAATAAAAGTTTAGGGATCATTTAAAATCACAACTATTGTAATTGCATAGGCACGGAATTTAGATACACAGATAATATATATGTGTATGTGTATGTACTCAAAGTATTGGAATCGTGCCGAAGATCGGAACTCGAATTTTCAAAGGATCTACACGTTTTGGGACTTCTAGAACACGAAAAAACTACTTTTAGGAAGACGTCTGTGTGTGTAAGGGTGTATCTGTGTATGTTTCTGTGTGGATATTACATCCACTCTAATTGAAAAACTAATGGACCGAATTTCATACAATTTGGTAGGTATGTTTTTTGTGGGAAATCCTGATGTTCATTAGATTATAGTACGATTCGTAATAAAAGAATCTGCCTTCTTTGCGAAATGGCCGCAGAAATTGCCTTTATCCACTCTAGCTAAAAACTAATGAACCAAATTTAACAAAATTTGGTGTATAATATTTCAATAACCGACAAGTGATTTATATACCAAATTTAACAAAATTTTGTATATAAGTCATTTGTAGGTTATTCTAGTACGATTCGGGAAAAAGGAATGGGCTATTTTTGCGAAATGGCCAGCAAAAATCGTTATATATAAAAATAAAAGACTACGTGTGCTCAATTATATCAATTAAATTCCTATTTTATATGTGATCTTTGACAACAAAAAGAATAAGACTAACCCCATTACTCTAGGACTAGCCGTTCTTGAGATATTCTAGTTTTTTCGCGTTTTCGCTACGCCACCTTTGACAATAAGTCCAGCTATCAAATGAGAACCAAATTTAAGTTTAACGTGTAAATTCAATGTCATTTAAAATACTTATGTTGTGCAGATAAACTCAAATTATCATTGAATAAATAAAGAGAACGAATATGAGTCTGCAGGGAAAGACATGTGCTGTCCACATCAGAATTTTTAACAATATTACAACAATGATTTATAGAAGTGAACGGGGATTATTTTCAGGCCATTTCGAAAAAAATGTATGATCTATATTTAAAGATCCATCAAATTTTTGTCGAATAAAATGTTCAACAAATTTAAGCTGTGTACCAAATTTTAACTCTCTAGGACGTAGGGAAGTGCATTTAAAATGCCATCAAATAAATTTATCATGAAGAGTTATATAAAATTTAAAAAAAAAGAAAAATTGTTATCTACCAAATTTACTTTAAAATATGAAGCCACTCCCATATGCAAGACGTTTAAACAAATGGAGAGATATTTATTATATAATATCTCTTTCTTTTCTTTCTGGAAGATATCCCAAAGTCAGAATTTAATTGAATTTGTTTTTTTCCCTATATTAAATATTTTTTTAATTAAAAAACTACTTAACATATTTTACTGAATTTTTTTTTATATATTCTATGGGATAATGTGAATATTTCCTAAAAATTTCGAAGCAATTCGTGAATTTTAAATTTACTTAAAAAATGTTTGAAAAATTAGGTCCCATAGGGTTCAATGTATTTCATTTTTTCAACCCGGGTTCAATAAAAAACTAATTGGGTGATATTATTTATTTATATTCCCATAGGTCCTACAGACCGACTGAACAACATACTAAAATTTCATTTTGATAAACTCATTTTTACGGCAGTTATCGTGCTAACGGACAGACAGACAGACAGACAGACAGACAGACAGACAGACAGAATGAACAAAGTCATAAACACTTTTCAACTTTGTTGTAAAGTGTTAAAAAGTCATAAACACTTTTCAACTTTGTTGTAAAGTGTTAACAAAGTCATAAACACTTTTCAACTTTGTTGTAAAGTGTTAAAAATATTGAGCTTGGATTTGGTTTCATTTTCTTGAAACGGTAAATATGAATAAGAATTGGATAAGATAAAACAAAATTTTAGTTGTCAAATCACTAAATAAAGAATTTTGCTTAAGAAAGCGGCAGATGGCTAGCTTACGTTGTTCAATTTTACTTCTTTCCTCCTTATTGTTTTCAATATTGAAAAATAATATTTTAACACCAGTAAAACTTCTTGTTTTTAACACTTTACAACAAAGTTGAAAAGTGTTTATGACTTTGTTTATTCTGTCTCTCTGTCTGTCTGTCCGTTAGCACGATAACTGCCGTAAAAATGACTTAATCAAAATGAAATTTTAGTATGTTGTTCAAACGGTCTATAGGACCTATGGGAATATAAATGAATAATATCACCCAATTAGTTTTGGATTGAACCCGGGTTGAAAAAATGAAATACATTGAGCCCTATGGGACCTAATTCTTCATTTTTTAAGCGGATTTAAAATTCACAAATTGCTTCGAAATTTTTAGGTAATATTCAAATTGTTCTATAAAATATATAAAAAAAAATTCAGCGAAATATATTCAGTAGTTTTTTATATAAAAATTAAAATAATAATAACACCTCTTATATGAAATGATCACGTGCCCATGATATGAAAGTATCACGTGATCCATTTCAAAATGATATATGGCATCCATCTTGTCTCAAAATCGCGATTTTTAAAGTTCTTTTTATTTCATATTGAGCGTTGTATCCGTCCTAAAACCACTTTATTTTGTTTTAAATTCTGTGCATCTACATACTAAATCAACGCAATTACAATATATATGAGTTTAAATGCTCATCCAAATTTGATTATTTCTATAACGAAGCCTATTTTTCACTTATGTAAAATGTAAACAGCAAAATATGTAGTATGATTTGTATAGAAATTGCTGAATTTTTTTAACGCAAAAGAATTTAGCTCATGGAGTCTGCATAGCTGATATGAAAGAAATATTCATTGACTTTACCGAGAGAAGGACGATTTTTTGCGATGAAGTTTTAAGCATAGAGTTTAATTACTTATAGCTCCATGGTCTTAATTTTTAAATAAAACAAATTATTATAGTATTGTGATGAATGACATGAATGGGAAATTATTTATGAATGAAATGCTGCTTTTTTAGAGAGAGCCAGGCGTGTTATTTTTTCTATGACGTCATTTGAATGAATTTCAGTTGTGTTCGATGAAGTTTTTAAATATAATAAATTATCGTGGTATTATGATAATTCTAAAATTATTGTCGAGTAATATATCACATTTTAGAGATGTTTAAACCAGGCAATTTATATTTCAATGCCGTCATTTGAATGAAGTTCGATGAAGGTTTAAGTTTTCCAATATAATAAATCAATGTAGTATTGTGAGAAGTTTTAAAATATTACGGAGGAATGTATTGCATTTTAAACATGTTTAAATAAAATTGCATTGCTGTTGGAAAGTGTTTTATTATCAATGCTCTAAGCATGATTGATCTTTCTTGTTGATTTTGAAATAGTACAATCTATTTTGCGGTTGCTATATTAAAATTTATCTAATATATAAACAGCAAAATTTTTATGCATGTCCGGAAATATTAAGTAACTTCCAAGTAAGTACACATATAGCTCAAGTACTGATACTAACAAGCAAAATTGAAAACGTTAACGATGAAACTAAGGCTAGAATGATGAAAAATAGTTACACATATAGATTAAGAACTGAAACTAACTAGAAAAATCAAAAACCTCTACAATCGTAGGGTGGATTTTAAGAGTCGTTAAAGATGAAACCCGAAAAAATATTATGAAAAATTGTTAATATGGTGTGGTCCAGGTTATTTGACTCTGTCCACAAAAGTAGAAAAGACAGTGGTTAAGGCACGAAGGTTGTACTTGCCTGACGCGAGTTTGAAATCCGGAGCTGCTCAAAACTAACCCATGTCTACGTGGAATATGAGCCCGTAAAATCCGTAAGTCCAATTGTCCTTTTGAGAGTGTAGTGACAGAAGAGGGATATGGTTCCTTTGGATGTCACTCAGACTGAGTTTCGGTCCAAATTTGGTGGCAATTAAGCGCAGAAGTCCAATCTAACCTATATCTGTGGTGCTCCCTGGTAATAAGGCAAATTATTTCGATAATGAATCATGAACACGACACAAGTCAATCAACCAACCAACCACTAAATGCGGCATAAAGGCTCCGACTTGGCGACTTTTGGTGAATTTGAAAAAAATTCGTGACGCGGAGCGATTGGTAAAGTTTTTTTCTTTTAAGTTTATAGGTTTTTTAGGTCTTTCCATAGTTATCACGTTTTTAGGTCTTTTCATAGTTACCACGTTTTTAGGTCTTTCCACACTTACCACGTTTTTAGGTCTTTCCACAGTTACCACGTTTTTAGGTCTTTCCATAGTTACCACTTTTTGGTCTTTCCATAGTTACCACTTTTTTGGTCTTTCCATAGTTACCACGTTTTTAGGTCTTTCCACAGTTAATATTTATTTAGGTATTTCCATAAAAAGATGAACATTCTTATAACGAAGTTCCGGAATACGAGAAATGATAAATTGTGACAATGTCAAAGTTGAGAATAAAATATTCCCAAAACAGTTTAATTGCTCTTTTATAGAATCTGGATGTTGTTTACTTGCGGTTTTATAGTAACTGAATGTTGTTTTATGACTTTTCTTTATATGTAGCTAAAAATAAAGTAGCTGCAGCTTGTACTTGCTGTTGCTTATTAAGCAGTCCAACTCGCTAGACTCAATTTTGTATACCGAGAATGCAACCCTAAATCTAGAGGATATGTCGCTAGAAGCATGAAATTCTGATTATGAAAATAAAGTATTGAAAATCATAGACGAAAAGTAAATGGTAAAATTTTTCAAATATTCAAATACTCTTTTAAAGAAAACCCAATTAGTGTTCCTGTTGTTACTCTTATAATACAAATTCTAGGTATTATTCGCACATTGTTTGAAACATTTATTTCATAACTTATCCAATTTTTCTTTCTAATAATTACTGTATAAAAATAAAAGATAAAAATGAATTACTTTAATAAATCTTGATAAGTAGATTAGAAATCTTGAATTTGATAAAAAAAAACTGCAGTCGGGCTTTTAGGAGTCGTCTTAAAGATCGTTCTTTAGAAAACGCTATTAGAGGAGCACAACAACAATTCCATCTTTTGATGTTTTCACAAAGTAAAATGCCTTTGTGCCTTTTTGCAACTTTCTTAATGGTAAGAAAAGCACTTTGTAACACATGTCTTAATTATATGATCCATTAATCTTAATTGTTTGTTCAGCATTTCATTAGTTTTTTTATTTTTGCATTGGGGAATCTTGGTATTTGCAATTTGTGTTTTGAAGTCAAAACTGCTGTACTAAGTTAAAGTTAAAAAATGTATTGCTTTTTTTTTTGGTTTAATTAACTGTTAATATAAATATGAAACAAGTTTCAATATGTGGGAATAGAGTTTCTTAAGAAATTAGTATACGACTGTTTCTGCCTCAACTTAAAACAGTAAATTAACGGAAGTGTCTCTCAACTCGACTTTCTAGCTTCAAAATCTATTTTTAGTAACTCCTTTTTCTTTTCAAATTTTACCAGAAAGAATTTGAAAAACAAGCATCATGGATCCAAATGATTGCAACTATAGTGCGTTATACTTCACTATACAAGGCTTGAAAAATATTTCGATTCATACCATATTTGATAAGGTACCCCCGCGGGATAACTTGCCCCCAAACGGGGTTAATGACGTCATGAAAAAAATTATATCACGGCTATTTTTCGCAAGAATGTTTGAGACTATTAAGTTTCGTGATCATTGAGTTACAAATAAACCCTTTAATGCATGACAATGTCAAATTTTGTCCTATGCTATATATATACAGGTTGTCCCAAAAACATCGATCTCGGCTTTTATTCCTTAAATTTTGGTCTTAGACATATATAATAAATTGCAAAGTTGCGTAAGAAAAGGGTACAGAATTTTATGAAATCGGTAAAAATTTTCAGGGTATTAAATTTGAAGAAATACAAAATTTAAATTTTATACGGCCCTCGTACAAAAATATTTCCAATGAGTAAAATGTGCCCCATACACTAATAAGGTGATTTCAAAATTTCAGCATCTTATCATAAAAAGTCCCAGAGATATGTTTAAACAAAATTGGTGAGGGATTAATCACAAATTAAAATGTAAGTATTTACAGCAAGAGTGCAAATGGCGCAACGCAGAAATGCATCATACGCAAATATCTGCCTCTTATCTCTAATTGATCTTTGACATGGATGGAAAACATTTTGAAGAAGCTTTGTAGTCTTTGTGTGAAGTAATTATTTCTACACAGTGTAGATAATTTTGTACCAATAAATAGCAAAATTATCATTTATTTATGTAATCATTGTTTTCTTTCGTAATTTGTGTATGACCCCCTAAAACGCGATCTGCTGACATGATTTTTCCCCTCTGAGATCCCATGTCAATGCATCAAAAAGTGGTTTAAGGCAACATTTTTATATTTTCATATCTCTGGGACTTTTTTAGAAATGCATCATACGCAAATATCTGCTTCTTATCTCTAATTGATCTTTGACATGGATGGAAAACATTTTGAAGAAGCTTTGTAGTCTTTGTGTGAAGTAATTATTTCTACACAGTGTAGATAATTTTGTACCAATAAATAGCAAAATTATCATTTATTTATGTAATCATTGTTTTCTTTCGTAATTTGTGTATGACCCCCTAAAACGCGATCTGCTGACATGATTTTTCCCCTCTGAGAACCCCTGTCAATGCATCAAAAAGTGGTTTAAGTCAACATTTTTGTATTTTCATATCTCTGGGACTTTTTATTATAAAATGCTGAAAATTTGTACATCACCTTATTAGTGTATGGGGCACATTTTACTCATTGGAAATGTTTTTGTAAGGGGGCCGTATAAACATTTAAATTTTGTTTTTCTTAAAATTTAATTCCCTTGAAAATGTTAATCGATTTCATACAATTCTGAACATTTTTATATGCAAATTTATTATATATGTCTAATTTATTATATATGTCTAAGATCAATATTTAAAGAATAACAGTTTTCAGTTTTAACTCGTTAGTTTCAGTTTTAGTAAACTTGTTGATTATCGTTAGTCGTGAACTATCCGCGTAGTGATCGAGTAGCCGGCATACAGAAAACATCTCAGATAGTTTCAAAAGTCGACTTGCCTGGTCACTTAGTGTTATTTTACACTAGCTCTAAGTATGTCATTCCAGTTATATACAAATAATTTAGTCTTTTAAATTAAATTGAAACACATTTTAATTTTCAAAGGACTTTATTTAAGGGTCGAGATGCTTTTAGGTCACAGTATTATACCCTATGTGAAAGTGAAAATAAGACACCAAGAATAAGTGGACAGAAAAATATACAAATTGAAGGGTGGACGCAGCTCACCGAGTTATGTAAATGATGCGAAATGCTCAGCTATCCCGCTCACGTTGAGTGATATATAAGGGAAGGAAGCTACAAAATCGGCAATAATCTATCTCGCCGCTCTCTCTGTCAGGGAAATCATTTTGCATTTTTTTTTGTCTCAGAGGAAACGTGTAGTATCAGAGAATGCCAGGCTCCTGACAACCGAGGCAGTCCCAGCAGACAGACGATTTCACGAGGGGTACGATGATCGGAATCCGGAAGGCAGGTTGTTCCATACGTCAAATCTTGGCGGACAGCCACCTACACGCGTCCACGCTGCACTGGCTGTGGCGAAGATGGTTGGAGCAATGGAATATGGCACGTTTGAGGGATGCCAGTACGGCCAGAGAGACGTCAGCACGCGTGGACCGTAGCATCCGCCGGCAAGAGTTGTCGGCCCCACAGGTCACTTCCGGCGTCATTTTACAGCATGTACAGGACATCCTTGATGCTCCCATATCAACCAGGACCATTAACTGCCGATTAGTCGGTGGCCACCTGCACTTATGGCGCCCGTTAAGAAGACTGCCATTGACCCAACGGCACAGGCGCCTCCATATGCAATAGAGTTGAGATAGAGCCACGTGGACGTCGGAATGGCACAGGCTTGTGTTCTCAGACGAGTCACGCTTCTGTTTTAGCAATGACAGTCGCCGTGTACGAGTCTGGCGCCGAAGTGGTTACAGGTCCAATCTGGTCGTCGCCACACCGTGCGACAACGTGGCATCATGGTTTAGGGTGCCATCGCCTACAAAAGCAGGTTACCTCTGGTCCGTATTGAGGGCACTATGACGACCCAACGATACAGGACTGACGAGCTGCGCCCGGTGACACTACCCTTCCTTCAGGAGGTTCCAATGCCATTTACCAGCAGAATAACTCCCGACCACACACGGCATGCATCATCCAGCATGTACCCAGATGCTTCCTTGGCCACCTGTCTCACCTGATATGTCACCAATCGAACAAGTCTGTGACATGATTGGACGTCGCTTGAGTGTGCTGTCACCGCATTTAGAAGACGAACTCTGGCAAATAGTTGACGGGGAATGGTCAGCCATCCCTCAAAACCCCATCCGCACGCTCATTGACTCTGTACCTAGACGTGTTGCTGCCTGTATTGCCACCCTCAGTGGTCCTACAACCTACTGATCAGACGGTGTTATCGCTCAGTGTATAGGTGTTTCATGTTGCAATAAACATCACTTATTGTTAGATGCTGTCTCTCTCTGATTGCCGATCACTTTCTGACCACTCCTTCTTTGTGGCTAATTTTCATTGTCAAGTATGATATTTCAGAAAATTAGTATGGTTTGAATGTAGAAAACCAAAACTCATCAACATTTTATATGGTTTGATGGGCAATGAGTTTGCGTTTAAAATGTATTGCCTTTTTAATCTACCATAAATATATTTAGAGAACATTGTAAATAAAATTAGATGTGGCTTCACTTACATCTGACGTTTTCATCAATATTAAATCAAGAAAGCTGTTGAGAATATAAATGAAGCAGGTATATAAATATGTATCAATATGTATTGTCCCTCTTAAAAGTATTATCATGGAAATGCTGGGCAATTTCAAACGACTGCGTAAGAACATATGCATTTCCAAATGCATCTTTAAAAGCGAAACGACTTACAAAACTCTGCTTCTTCTCAGGCTGGTATTAAACGGAGATATACGATACCTAACAACAGAGCAACAGACTACAACTTACTAATCGAAATTACTGTTGATTGATCAGAACTGTTCAAATAAACTGGGCCATTTGATGTTTTGCTGAAAGAGGTTACTTGATTATACTGATTTTTCATCTTGTGTTTGAGAACGTAAAACCCTCTTCAATCCATCATTCTTTGGTATTACATTAACTGGAGCTACATTACATTACTCAGCTCGACTTTTTCATAACGAAATTATTTTAATAACTTTTTTTCATCAAATTTTGCAAGGGAATTTTTGAAAAATTGGTATCCAGGATCCAAATTATTACAATTATAGCGTATTACCCTTCAATTTACAGGACTTTGAAAAATTTTTCGATTGAAACTATACTTGTATACCTGGGGAGCGGGTTTCGATTGAAACTATACTGTACCCCCGGGGAGCGGGGAGCTCACCCCCCTAGTTGGGGGGCTAATGACGTCACGAACAAAAACGTGTATCTCGGCTATTTTTCACAGCAATGATTGAAACTATTTTTATATATTTCACTAGAACGAATAATTCGTCGTTTTCCGAGTCCTCAATAAGTGTCCAATGCTTATAAAATACAGAAACAGGTAACGCCATATTCAATTTCCAAATCGCTTGTTTTGAATTGAAATTCTCCTCACGATAAATATAAAATCTCAAAATCTCCCGCAATCTATGATCACACATCAGGCCGTACATTTGTCCAATATTTGGATTACATTGGAAATATTTCCAATGTAATGTCAAGATATACACTATTGGTCACTACAGACCAATATAAAATGCTACTAGGGTCGTATTCGCGATTCAATTTTACTCGTATCACATCAACCATCCGGCTAAATAACAACAATCTTAGTACTCTCTGGAAAATTCTGAATAAAGCAAGTGACTCCTAAATATTTCAGCCAATCTACAGAATTCGGGAATATTCCATAATTCGCTAAAAGTCACAAAGTAGACAATATTTCGCCAAATTCGTCATCAAGATTGCTAAATTATTCGCCAATACAACCGAATTTGTCGCCTAGGTCACGCGACTCGGATCTTCAATTTATAACAACGGTTTCGTGTTAAGTATTCGCAACAACATCACAGCACTTCCGTTTCTTCCAAGTCAAATTTCTTTCAAGATTTACTTTACTCCACGCCCTGGGATGTTTCACATCAAAAATTCAATATTTACCTTATCACTTTAAATAATATGATACTTAAGTTTAACTATCCTTAAGTGTGTTCATTGAAATAAAATCTGCTGAATGTTTATGAATAAAAGTTTCTTACTCGTTGCTTCCTCTCTGCAGTGGCTAATGAGATCGGGAAAATGCATAGACACGTTCAAAGTTATTTATGCTTTCCAATTTTATGAAGGATATCATAAATTAGAATAAATGAGTTTTAACTTTTAGTGATCATTGTAAAACTAACTTCGTAAGTTGTGAAGCTATTTATAGATAGATATGTGTAACTATTAATTATACAATTTTCTTCTAAAACTTGAGAATCTTTGCAGCAAAATATACATTTTACAGTTCTTAAAACAGGTTATATTACTTTAAACATAGGTGGCTACTAACACAGGGATTAACACAAACTTTGCAATAGCTAATAATAATAGAACACTTTATATACAAGATTCCTGGGAAAGTACTTATATGAATCCCAATAACTTTGTTAGAAGTCCATGGGTGAACACGTCTATCGAAAGTAAAATAAACGTAAGAGAAACTTGAGCAATGAATAAAGTCACAAATAACACAATAATGCAGCATACAGCTGTTTCGAGGATATGGTGGATCCCCTTTGTCAGGACACGAGAACCAACCAACACAAAGTCCAAAAGAGGAATTGGATCATTCCTTTATAAATAAAATACAGAGTGATTATAATTAAAGTTCCCGGTTTGAAAATGGTCTAAAAAAGCACTGGTCAGAATGATTTGCAATTTTGCGTGAACACTCGTGGAGCAATGGAATTTTGTTTGGTGAAGAAAAAAACCAGTAGTTCAGAAAGTCGCTGCTAAGAGAATAATTGGCGATTTACAACACTAGAATGCAATACAAAAATAATAAACATTGACTTACTCATTGGCTAATGACGTTATAAATGTTCAATTTGCTTCGAATACTGAATAAAAAGTCGATCTTTCATCATCATCATATGCATGCAAGTATTGAAAAAAAGTTATATATTGAAACAATGTTAAATTCTAAACAAACGTAAGTCGTATCTTTTTTCACAAATAGGGGATTTAACTTGTTTTACATAATTGCACTTCAAATGCTGCTGCAAATTTGCATAAGACAGTGACGTTTCAATAAAAGTTTGCTATAAAAAAGGAAGAGCGGAACTTGTTTCTCATAACTTAATGAAAAATCTCTATTGTTCTGTCGCAATGACTCCATCATTAAAAGATCGTGCTCTTCTTGTGAAATTGTTTTATGAGAATAACAGCTCTTGTTTAGTAGCTCTTAGAAAGCTCAGAACGTTGAAAATTAAAATCTGGTCCACTGTGAGGCAAAAGCTTGCGCAAAATGATTTTAAAATTTGAAGTGACTGGCTCTTTGGACATCAAACCTTACAGGGGACGGAAAGCAGTCGATGGAGAGATAGTGGAAGACGTAGCTACAGCGTTAGAAGAAGAGCGCAACGCTAATGCATCTACGAGTGCACGTGGAATTGCCCGATCATTAGACGTACCCTCCAGTACGGTGCAAAAATTTTTGAAACACATTTTGAAATGTTATCCTTACAAACTGACCCATGTCCAACAGTTGCTACCTGCAGACAATGTTGCACGTGAAATGTTCGCACTTCGATTTCTGGCTCGGATACAAGTGGACAATGAATGGCCCTGGAACGCTTTGTGGAATGTGAAGCACACCTCCATCTCTACTGAACTGTTAATACGCAAAATTGCAGAATCTGGGCAATCGAAAATCCACAGGACTACGCTAGGTGCCTCTTCATTCACCAAAGTCACTGTGTGGTGCGGATTTACAGCAGCTTTTATTATCGGGTCTTTCTTTTTTGAGGAAGTTGTTCCTCCTGGTCCCGTCACCTGTTCTGTCAATGGCCATCGATAGGGACGTCTTTTGAAAAGTCACGTTATACCCACACTGCAAGAGCGTCAATGTATCGATAACACTATTTTCATGCAGGATGGGGCTCCACCACATATTGCAAAAACAGTGAAGCGGCTACTTCGCAGTCATTTTAGAGATGACAGAATCATCAGCCGCCATTTTCCTGTAAGATGGTCAGCACGTAAAAAATATTTTATAATTATAATATGATAAGAATTCGCTAGTAAAGTAGTAACCACTTTTTCTTTACCTAACTGAGATTCTCTCGTAACAAGAAATATTTAAAGGGGAATCAGATTTATTCTTTCAAAAACTCCCAAATACCCAAACGGCTGCTTCGCCATATTGACGCCAATATAAAGAACTAAGTTTACTTTGCAAACTACTTAAGTTTAATGGAAGTCATTCTTAGTATATTTCTTCCTTTTGATATTGTTTAAAGTTAGGTAAATGCTAGGTTATTCGCGAAAAATGACTCAAATTCTTTAGTATTACAAATAATGATTATTTTCTATAAATAGTAATTAATAGAATCATGCTTGACCCCAAATGGAGCACCCATTACCATTAGCCTTGCACTACCCACCCTCACCTACCCATCATTGATGAAACGTCACACGTCCCACATCCAATCTTTGATTGTTAATAAAGGGTTGAAAATGGGGAAACAATAGCCACGCCTTTCTAAAAGCTAGCTCTCCATGTTAGTTAATCAGCTAGGTAGGAGTGTGATAAATTGGGTGGTATTAATATCAAGTTGCTCCTTATAGACCACGAAGGCTGGTGGATTTCAGCTTCTGAAACATTAAAATATGCGTTTTAATCGTAAAGATACTTTAAAAAGTGCCGCTTTCAGTAAATAAAAGCAATAATTTTCTAACTAATACATATATATTTGCAAAGTTATTTAAAAATTATAATAATTAAAAGTATGTTTAAATAATTCTTTAAATTAGATTTTAAACAAGGGATGCTCGGCTTTTTAGCTTCAAATGGCGCCACTGCTCTAATTTTTCTTACCATCTTAATGTCAACTTATTAGTTTCATTAATAACGTTAATTAGCTTTAATGAGCTGAAACTTATAGGACAAGTTGTAACACACCAATCACACTTGGGGGCGTGGTAGCCCAGTGGTTAGCGCGCGGGAGTTGAACTCGGTAGGCCCGAGTTCGATTCCTGCCACTGCCAAAACTGCCGCCGTGTTCACGCGGAGTACGATCACGTTAAACATGTGGATCCGTAAGTCCTTCCGAGAGGTTGGTGGTAGGGGAAGGAGGGTATGGTCCCTGTGGATGCCTCCCCCACTGGGTTCCGGTGTAAATTGGATGGTACTTCCCGGCCGTCCAAACAGTTACCTTACACCTTTATGGTAGGTCGGACATTCTGGGTCTCAACAACAACACCAATCACACGTGTTACCAACTTTTGATTATTTTATCAACCAATTTATTGTCATTTACTTTGTTCTGATTATTACACCAAAATCTGGCATGATTTCTTGCAGAAATGTTAGAGAGAATTGGTCAAGTAGTGTTTTTCCAGTGCCACTGAGATGACAAACCCGTACGACAATCTACACAAAATTAGGTAATAGAAAGAATGAACATTAAGATTAACAGAAAAGAAATAAGCAATATATACATATAATTTAAATGTTAAAAATACGGATTTCTGCTTTTTATATATTTTTAACTTAATCTCAAAATGTATTTCATAAATACAATTACACTTCCAATATAGAATAACAAATAATGTTTCCAGCAACTTCGTAATAAAAAGCATTAACCGACCAACCCAGTAGTGGTGTTTCGATTTGCAACTAAAGCAGGAGTTCTTCACAATTCTTTGAAAACCAATTAAACACTTTTCTACTTCAGCACAACAGCGCATTTCATTTCACTCTGAATGCAATATTCTTCAACTTAATTACTCTGTGTCTAAGTTTAGTATTAGAAAGAAACAAAGTTAATCCCATCTCCTTATCTGTTCATGTTTGTCGCTTTGCTAAAACAAATATTTCTAAGTTGTATAACTTGAGAAATAAATCTATACAGATCAGTGCGGTTCACTTTTTATTTATTTTCTATTTTATTAGAATCAGTTAGTTAGCGGGGAAAACGTATTATCACGGGCATATTTATGTTTTACGACTAATAAAGAGAAATGATTGAGTATAATTAATGTTTTCATAAGTTGTGATATAATATTATAAGTTCTGAAATTATTTTATAAGTTCTGTATTCTTTTAGTATTATTCTTTCGTCAATAGTTGGTGTCGAGGTTTGAGATCCTCGCATCACTCGAGTGAAATTGTAACTTCTATAATATGTTTCTATATTTATTGCATACATATTTATTTATATAATTATTTGCTTTATCCTGTTGAATACCCTCTCGTCAATTTTATGTTTAGTATAAAAAAAACCTTTGCATTTAAAATCAATCGAATATTCTTAGCAATTTTTAATTTAATAAGTGTTGTGCGATCGTACTCGAGGCTGGTCTTTTTCAACCGTTAATTTCAGGGTCATCGTTTTGCCATGCAAGCGGTTGTGGTGTAGAGGCGGTTGGCTCTACACGCGGCTGGGATGATGCAATGGTATGCAGAATTTTCATATTCACGTGTTTGTGCTGGTGAAGTATGGAGACCTCGTGGCGGAGGTTGATTTTGGAACTGCTGGAGTTTGGGACCCTTCGTCGAGGCTATGAAGGCGTTCCCTGGAAAGTTTCTGAAATAAAGAAAATTTCTATTGGTGGGGCTGGAATTGGCCCCCTGGTGCATAAAAAAGTCATGTTTGTTGATTCGGGAAGCACATTCCCTATCTGGCTACCCATGTCACTGGGTTAGTTCGGATCGTAATTTTATTATGTTGCCCACCTCGAAGTTGGAGACCTGATACCATTCCGGTCTCTGGACTTCGTGGGCTTGGGGAGTGTCGCCGCCGGTCATCGTGGAGGAGCCCGTCTACCTGCTGAGCATCGACGTTGAGGAACGGTTCCGACCCGAGGTCTGCGTGCCGAGTCGAGATGTTGGATGTCAAGGGCAAAAATGAAACGGAGCCCTGGCCGAGCCTCAGCCCATCATTTACTAAAAGAGAGCCGGTTTTCATGGAACGGCATAGCCGAGAGTTCAAAGTGGATGTTGGTGTACGATCTCTTCAGCATCTCCGGTGTCGGAGGTAGGAGTGTTTCTTCGATGGATCAGTTTTACGTCGGAAGTCATTCACGTAAATTGGAACAAACTTGAGATCTTTAATTTGACATCCCGACTTAATTTAACATATGGTTTATATGGAATAAAATGTAAATTTTCTTTTGGTATTTCTAAATTCGAAAGAAAGCTTCGAGTACGGTTGCTCCCATGTTGAGACCATACCTATATTGTATTTATATTAAATGATAAATTTATTACTTTGGCCACATTTATTACGTTTTGGAAATTGTTTATTATGTCTTTGACTGGTGGCTATTAAATTTGATATCATGGTTTCCTGAGTCCAGTGCGGAGACTGACTGATTGATTCAGCTCCTGTATAATGTTGGTAACTCCTATTATAAATATAAATTGATTGATTAATAAAGTATGGATTTAGTAAAGATTTAAGGAGTATTTATTTGTGTTTGAATTAGTATATTTACTTGTGTTTCCAGCGGAAGATGAAGACCTTCAAGGTAAGGTTTTGTCTTATTTTGGTTTTGTGTGTGCAAGTTTCGGGCCTGGGTATACAAAATTTGGAGAAAGTTAGAATTCTCTGGTCAGCCGTGTCGAGCGGAATTCCGCTCCGACACACGTTTGACCGTAAATTAGATGATATATAAAGTCAAAAAGTATTGCAAGTTATATGTATTTCGAAATATAGTAAAATATCTCATTGTTCAGAAAAGTAATTAACGTTAATTATATAACTCCATATATAAGGTTATTAATTAATGTTTTAGATACTGTATTTTATTTTTTTGTTTATGTTTTTAAAGATTAATTTTTAGGATATGGGTGTTGTGTTTTCAATATGCGTTCATGCTTATAGTGGTTCAAAATACATTTAAAAATGTAGGTCCAGGTAAAAGTGTCGTTGAAAGTAATATAATCCTATCCGCAAGTTGTATAAGATAATTACTGATTTATGTAGCAAGAAAAATGTTCCACCCTACATATAATAAATACTGGTGTCCAAAATTATCTTTACATACATAAAAATAAGGGAAGCAAGTTCTGTGCATGAAGTATGTTTCTGTGCGAACTTCTACAATTTAGAATTTGATTTCGGTATTTATCGATTCAAAATAGTTTTTATGGCTTCAAAATATCATTTATAAAGAATCCTTGAAGGGACGAGCTGTCCGCCACTTAGAGTCTCTGCAAACATTGATTTAAGTGGCAAATTGTTTAATGATTAGTTTTGTATCATAAACATTCATATTCGATTTTTCAGTTTGTGTTTCCGTATTTTGATGCTATGTATCAAGAACCTTGCCAATCTGACCGTGAATCGAACTATATATCTTCAAACTGGCTAGCCAAAGCTTTGCCGTTGAACTACTGGGATGAAATTGCAAGCTCCTTTTGTCTAAGTGGACTCTGCATTTTTCATTCTCTGGTGTCAGATTGGCGTGCAACTGATAATCTGACTGACCACCTCCTGCTATTTTAACTCAAGTTAGCTTTCTAGTGCGATATTCTCTAGGTTGGCTACCTGAGTGGTAGTTACCCTCTCAGCAAAGATCGTCACATGTGTGACAGTGACGTTGTAGTCACGTGACACCTGGGTCACAATGTGACATCATATTTGTGACTTCTATGTGACGTTACGTATTAGCAATTTTGTAACTTCATTGGGACTATATTCTGTGACGTTTCCACAATTTAATTAACTCGTAACAATGTAACGACCTTAGAGTGACAATTACAATATGATGTCACAAACAAGTTAATATGCGACGTCACAAATGACCATGTAAATGACCAAAATGATTTCGCTGTAATCTTAATATGACATTGCCGAGACGTACTGCGACGTTCTGTGACGTCACAAAGTCACAGTGTGACGTAAATGTTACGTCACTGTGAAAAAAATTGCTGTTAGGGAAATCCTGTGACTTTGAATCGGCGCCTCATATCCCAAGGTTCACTGACTCCATATTAGTCGTACTAGTGTCACTTTTAAACCTCCTACATCTTGGCACTAACATATAGAGTTGATTTGTAAAGACTGGCCCAACTGGGAATCGAACCCTGGATCTTCGTACTAGCCAACCGACCCTCTACTATTGAGCTACTTCAACGAAATTGTAAGGTCTTATTGTCGAAGTGGACTCAGTATGTGCACGGAATTTAAACATTAAACACATATAATTAGTGAAACACAGGAAATATTTTTAATCCATATAGAACAATAAACACTCTTTCGATATTGTTAGGTATCCAAATAGTCATCACCCTCTTATCATGCTAGCCGTCTTGTAATTAATTTAACTCAGCATTGAATATCAGTATTCATACCTACTGAAAATGTCGATCTGCACTTCATTATCAATAGAACTGGGCATTTCGCAGCACATGGATAGCGTGCCAGTCGTACACAAGCGTGGACGTCAAATAATTATACATGTATAACAATTCGACGAGGTATATATCACTCTGTGTACACATGCATTGTCTGTGGTATGTGGGGTGAGCATCAGCAAGTTATCTGGGATTAACATTATAAATTATGCATTTATCTAATTTTATGGAGTTATAATTTCGGATATTAGTAAATCATAATTATTTAGTCAATTATATTGAATTCACTTTTTGTGGCTCACCTGTAACTCGTGAAGTTTGACGAAGTAGGCCGCTAACGAATATAATATAGTTTAGTCAATATATCTATGGTATTTTTACTGTGTTGACGACGTAGTTGCCCGTTACGCGACTTGTGGTTAACAGAATGTCAGCTGTACGAGCACATGCAATCCGCGTACCCTGCATGTTATTCATAACTATGCAAATGCGACCAACTTACCGACTAGACTTTGACTCTTAAGATGCTCTACTTTGTTTTTATCCACAATTTTGACAAATTTTATGTGAGTGATTTTGGAATTTCATTTGGTTGTCTAAATCAAGTTATTTCTTATTCTCTTCTGTTTATTGGCAAGCACAAAGTAAAGAAAAGCTAACATTGTTTTATTTAATGGTTTGAATTAAAATAAAAGTTTAGAATTTAAACATAGAATGGAGCAATGCATGAACGAAGCTATAGTCTTCCTTTAAAGTAAGGGTGATAATGGTACGCAAGCGTGGCTCATGGGTTACGAAAAACTTGCGTCTAATTCCATATTCTGTGCTAATTGAAGTATGAAGAAATATTTACCAGTTCAGAGAATAAAATTTTTATTTGGTGATTTCAAAAAATATCGTTCTAAGTGAAATCGATTTAAATTAATTTTGGCTCAAACTTAAAAGCAGACACAAGCATAACACCTTATAAGATATTGTTACATTGTTGTTCCCAGTGAAATGTAACATTATAGAATTTTTGGAAAGTTTGCTATATACAAAGATGGTCCCTGGATTTTCAAGCAATATGTATAAGGTTCCCGGTTAACCATCTGGAGCAGAAATGTGCAAACACCCTGGACACTTGTCAATTGAGATATTTGGGTTCACAAAGGGTGTCATGGTGAGCGGTCCAGTGGGGAACTGACCGTTAGGTCGCCACTTGCCTACACGTAATATCTACATCCTGGGAGTTTGGCCAGCTGGCGTAATAATTTCCGGGCTTGTAGCTAAGCCCCCGTTCTAGGTCGGGGCGCGACGGCAGCGCCGAAGACCGTTACTCTGCGCTTCCATCATAATTTTCACTCCGTGCGCTTTGGAGTCTTAAAGTCCACACCTGATCTTGTTCTCAAAACGTGTTATCTCTCTCGAAATCCCCCAAAACGCTTCCTTCTACTTTTTGACGACCCTGTCCTGTGATTCGTTCTGACATCGGAGCCCTTGCTATGCCATTGGTAAGCATAAGGTTATAGTTTTATTGGAGAGAAATTGACACGGGGGCTTGGCAACAGGCCCTAAAATTATTACACCAGCTGACCAAACCTCCACGATGTTGAGCGCAAATGTGGGCCAGTGGTCACCCAAAGGTCAGTTCCCCACTAGATCGCCCGTCATGACACCCTTTGTGAACTCAAACATCTCCACTGACAAGTCCGGGGTGTTTACGCATTTCTGTTCCAGATGGTCAACCGGGAACCTTATACTTATTGATTGAAAATCTAGGGATCATCTTTCTCGGTAGGAAACTTTTCAAAAATTCTATAATGTTACATTTCACTGGGAACAGCAATGTAACAGATATTATGGAATTATATAATTTTTATGGTGAAGAATGTTAGAAAATTAGTCACAATTCTGTGATAATATATTTTGCTTTAGAGAAATTAACATTCTGGATACGATATTCAGGGTGTCGCAAAAATATTAAAACGCGCTTTAATTTTTTACCTGTTGGAGATAAGTGGGCAATGAAAATTGCAAAAATGTTGAAAGTAAGATTGGAAATAAGACTACGTTAATGAAATAGTCACCCCATTCATTTTTAAAAAGTTATACTTTTTAAATTTTTATACATTTTATTTTATTTAATTTTTATACATTTTATTATATATTTTATTTTTCTGACTTATGCCACTTTTCCGTACCAATTTAAATTGCCATGTATCTCTAACATGTAAAGAATTAAAGCGCGTTTCAATCTTTTTGGGACACCCTGTATAGGGAGTTGCAGTGTCTGTGAAACATGTACATTTTGTTTGGATTATGGGTTTCGCAAATGAATTGCGTTTTGTAAGAGAGTGGTATAGAATTTATGTTTTGATAGAGAGCCATATAAGAATTAATAGTGAGGAAGATGTGCGTGGGTTCTATGTTCCAAATTATATATATCAAAAGGGCAAAAATGTAGTAGAAAATATCGGAGAGAATATTTTACAATTTTATGAACCTTGTCATGATGAGCTGGCATCTAACAATTATATATTTTTCTGTAATTTTTGCTTCTTTACTTGGGCCACCTCTGGGTTTTGTTGGTCAATGTTTGTTTTCAAATCTTTCATCCTCGCTGGCAACTTTAAATTGTTTCGCGAGAGAGCAAATTTACAAGAAATTGGATTGTTTCTTTTATCTAAATATTATTACATTCAAACATTGTTATATTCAAACATTATTACATTCAAATAATTACATTCAAACATTGGTTGTATTTAGACAAGAAATGCAATCATATAAGTGAATCGCGACACTGTATAATATATTATATTAATATTCAGTGGCGCATTTTATGACTGTTATATGAATAACATAATTTAATTCTTTAAACATAGTGTTGCTAATGTGTGATATTCCCTCACTGGAGTCTTCTTTTGAGAAAAATACGGAGAAAACACCCGTACAGGCATCCTTTCAAATGACTTGAAGCTAGGGTTATCGCTTACCGAAGTTTGAAGAATGGATGCCAGATTTGGCAATTTATCACCAATATTGCGATATTTGGATTCTTTCTGAACTTCGAGAAATACCTCGAATTAACAAATACTCTGCATGATATGAGAGATTTCCAGACGTTTCTATAGAGAGTCTATAAAAATGAGTCATGATCCAGTCGGAAAACAGTTGGCGAGATACGAGCTACATTGAACAGTGGCTTTCGACAGTGTTTTGAAAATAGCAGAAGTTGTTTTATGAAATTACTTTTGTCAACGTTTTGAGAATAGTATCAAATATTTTGTGAAATTAGTAGAGCTTTTAAGAGCTGTTTAACTGTATATTGTTCCTGTTTACGCTATGCTTGTGAATAAACGCTTTAGTGATCCAGAAATTTGCACTCATTATTGTATCCTGAGCGAACAACCCGCGATTCCAGAGGATACGGAGTAACAATATATAATTTTGTGTGACAAAACATCATTTCATTAATATTAAGAAATAAAAATACAAATAAATTTGTATCTGTGGTGAAAGTCAGATACGTTTCGAGCACATTAGAAGATCATCTCACCATTGTTATGCCCCTGAGCCCAGTAATTAATTTGAGTAATCATTTCATTTCAGTATTCCTTACCATAGGAAATTGCAATCAGTATTATCAATAGATTCTGGCATTTCACCGTACACGTATAGAGGGACTGTCGTACACAAGCACGAACTGCAAATAACACTATATATAACACTTCGACTAGATATACACACAGCATGCGCACTTTCATGCATATGTGGACAGCATCGGCAAGTTATCTGGGATTGCTATTTCCAATTAAATATTTCGATGCAGTTACGGGGTTGTTATATAAATTAGTAAATAAACGTTCAATAGAATGTAATTTAAGATCTCGCTGCAGTTGCTCACCCTAGTAACATTTAACATTATACCAATATTGCGTATATTGGCATTACATTGGAAATTTTACCAATGTAATCCCAAAATTGGCAAATATTGGGGTTACATTAGCCTCCAATATTGGCTAAATATTTTCATTATAATATTACGCCAATATTGATGTTACATTGGAAATATTTCCAATGAAACGCCAATATAGGCGTAATAGTGTCACAATACTTTATGCCAATATTGGGCCAATTCTGCCAAAATGTCCACTTTTTACTTTCCCTACAATACATGGTAATGTATAGCGAAAGTATTGGAATCATGCCTAAAATCGCACCTCGAGTTTTTGACGGATCTACACGTTTCGTGACCTCTAGAATACGAAAACATATTTTTAGCGTGACGTATGTGTGTCTGTGTATGTTTGTGCGTCTGTCTGTGTGTCTGTCTGTGTGTATTCGTGTCTGTGAAATGTATGTATCCACTCGAACTCTAAAACTTATCGACCGAATTTCATGAAATTTGGTAGGTAAGTCACTTGGGTATGACCCTGGTGTTTATTAGTTTTGGGTATGATCTATAAAAATAGAACCCGCTTTTTTTTGCGAAATGGCCCATAAAAAGTTCATGTATCCACTCTTGCTAAAATACTAATTGAACAAATTTCACAAAATTTGGTAAATAAGTTACTTGTATTATACTCTAGTGCTGATTAGAATTTGGTATTCATCGGAAAAGACCAACCTGCCTTTTTTAACGAAATGGCCCGCAAAAATATCATGTATCCACTCTAGCTAAAATACTAATTGACCAAATTTCACAAAATTTGGTAGATAAGTTATTTGTGGGATACGCTGGTGCTGTTTAGATTTTGGTATTATTCGGAAAAGAACAAGCTGCCTTTTTTTACTAAATAGTCCTCAAAAATCGCCAAAATCTAAAGAAAAGTTACATATGTCCAAATATATCAATAAATACTTGTTTTATACGTAATTTTTGATGAGGAAAACAATAAGAACAACTCTATTACTCTAGGACTAACCGTTCTCGAGACATTTGAGATTTTTCGCATTTAGTTATGCAAACTTTTGGAAAAATGTCCAAATACTAAATAAAAACAGAAATTGAATTAAAAATGCAAATTTAGTGTTATTTTGTGCAATTAAACTCAATTTAATGAATTATTAAAAAATAATGAAAATATGAATGTGAGTCTGCAGGGAAAGTCATGCGCTGCCCACATCAGATTTTTCATGTTGGTCCAATATTTCCAATATTGGCTGCCAATATTGAATTACTGCTATGGCAGGAGTACACTCAGGGCGGCTTTATGTTTATTATGCAGTTGTGAGCATTGTATAGCCGATGCATGCAGTGGCAGCAATGAAGCCATTATTTCGTTTCGTACAGTCACAGCTTAATCTATGAAATGTGATATCAGCTACGTGATATAAGGCTGGATTTTCCAGTCCTCATTGAGATTCGCAGAATTGTTGAACATAGGAAGTTTTTTTCTTTTTTGCGCTCAATGCAGGAATCGGCTATTTATAAACGTTCATGAAAAACGAAAACCCGTCCTTGGATGCTGTTAACCTCAGTCGGAGAGCAATCATAATTTTAGGAATGCGCTCTATATGTGTGTTTTGTGAATATAATCTCGGGCTATGCAGTTTAGTGTAGTCTGCCAACAATATTTATAATATTTGAAGTCGGTGGCAGAATAGGATTGAATATGTCGGTTTCCATTGATGTTCAGAGAAATTATTGTACATAGCAAATTTTTTCGTTGTCATTGTCCACATCGACTTATAACTGGCTGATGGGACTGATGGGAATAATAAGGCTAAACCAGTTCGTAAATTCTGCTACCTGCAAGAACAGCAGGACCAAAAATAGACCGGGTGGGTTATCCACAGAAGTGCAAAAAAGCGCGTTATGAGTGGGTTTTGTGAGTGCGAGTGTGATATATTATAAATCCCGTCCATAAAAACTCTGCATAAAAACAACAAACATAAAAACTTGCAGAAAACTATAAAAAAATTAAATATTTTCCTATTATGCCATGATAATTAATAAATTATAAGTAATTTTGTTTCACATCTTCTCAAAATATTGCTTTGACATGTTCCCATAGAACTGTTTCATTTTTAAAGTTTTAGAATCTTGAATAAAATTCCCATTAGTGACACAGTTATTTATCATGATCATTTTAAAAGTGTTGTGCAGTGGTGTATATATTGACTTATGACAAGCAGGATTTCGATACGAAAATCAATGCTGTAGAATGCTGAATTTCTATATAAATATTTTTAAAACTGCTTATGCTGTAATACAATATTTAGACAATAAATACTATCTTATAAGTGTATTGGACCGTTATGATAAATTCATTCAACACTTTATCAGCAGTTTAAACTTAAGTTACGTTGTGGGATAGACTTCAAATTAATAAACATAGACATTATTTTTCAGATTATTTATTTATTTAAAAACTATGTTTATTTTTAATGCTTTAATCTATCTAAAATAGTGCAATTGGTTTTAAATATTTTACAGCATAAATAATTTTTTTTCTGACATGCACATTTTAACAAAACAAAAAAATCTGATGTGGGCAACACATGACTTTCCTTATATAATGAAATGAATTTACTACTTTTACAGTAAAATAAATAGGTTTTTCTTCTAGTAGATACTAATATCCTTTCCAAGATATTGAATTTTCAACAATTAGTCGTCATTTTCATTGATGTAGTGTCATTTTTATCCATTTGGCGATATTTTCATTAATTTGGCAATATTTCAAAAAGTCGCCAAGTTTGCGACATTCCGCCAATTTTGCCGCCAAAATCTCGCCAAGCGTTATGGACGAAGAAATAAGTTATTCTTACAACAGATAAATTGGCGTTCAAATGCAAAAGTATTACTCAAAGTATCTTTTTTCATGAATGGAACAAGCTAGATCCACGAGAATGATGTCACCCAATTTATCGCATGGTATAACATATGAAAAGTGAACATGTTTCTTAATAGGAAATATTTTTTTTCTATTTTATATGACTTTTTGATAATATTTTTGCAAAATGTGCAATATCTCGAGAACGGTTCATGTTAGCGTTCTAAAATTTATGTCAATCGTTTTCTAATGAAAAATTACATAAGAAATGTCTATTTGCGTAACTTTATTATTGGTTTTGATTTTTTGACGATTTTTTCAAAATTCCATTCGAAAATTTAGGGGGGTTCTGAACATTCGATTGCGTATAAAAACAATAGGCTTCCAGTGTTTACAGATTATGATTTTTGTACCAAATTTGGTTCGAATCGGTCCATTCGTTCGTCAGTTATCGTCTCCATAGACTCACTGACGCACACACACACACATACTTTCGCACACACACACACACACACACACACACACACCACTTCAAAAATATTTGATTCGTGGTCAGGGATGCTTGAAACGTGCTCTCCCGTCGAAAACTCGAATTCGAATTTTCGACCCCGTCACAATACCTTCCTTATACATTATGTATATAAGGAAAGTAATAAATGAAAATATTTAATTGTCTGTTATATGCATAAAACATTCTATGCTATAAGAAATAAAAAAAAAACTTGTGTCTGTCTATAATTATATGTACGTAGATAAAAGTAAAACACCATAGGAGAATAAAGCCTTTAATGAGTTTCTTATCACTTTCTATAATATTATTGATAAGTTTATAAATAATTTTATATACTATATACAGCGGTCTAAAATTTATGGGATTTGGTGATCCAAATACAATGGGCGACTATTTTCTTTACAGACGAATAGAGCCCTGCTATTGGACAGTAAACGCGATCTAACCTGGTCTAGAGAGAACTGGGAGCAAGCAACTAGTCCAATAACATCGTAGATCACCATACTTATTGTCCTTGTAGTGTGATTAAATTCTGCTGTAGCAATATAGAAATAAATTACCCCTACATACACACTATTATTGTTAATAACACATCAGAGTATTTTCTATGAAATTTGGAGTCAATCGGCGTAGAACTTCTATGAATAATGCACGATTTATGCGAATCACTTTGTAGGGTAGTGTGTATGGCTCTCTAATAATTAGTTACAAACGGGACAATGTACAATAAAGTTGCACAAGATCCCAGGCAATGGTTACGAGTCCTTACCCCCTGTATGAAATTAAACACATTGAAAATCATGGTAATTATATTAAATTATAGAGAATAAACATTATTTGAAAATATCTACAAAAAGTTGACAATAACTGGGACATGTATCAGTTGTGTATATAACCACGCCCACATTTGTAGTTGATTTTTAACATTCGTAGCAGTTTACTTGGGGCATTGAAATTGCATCCATTTAAAAAAATATATAAATTAGAGAGTGGAAATTATGTGAAACGGATGTTTTCATTCCAAACAATTACTTTCGAAGGTATTAAAATGTCCAACGAAGTTGACATTTAAATTGACATATAAATTTGGTGTGGATTACATATTGACAGAAATTCTGTCATTTGAAGTATAAATATAATTTAATTTATAGCAAGGTACGTAGTCGGGGATTTCTTCTTAACGGCAGCTCTTAGGACATCTTTTAATTAAGCTCAAAGCGGATAACATTATTCTAGCAGACTCCACAAAGTATGAGATTGCAAAAAAAAATTAAAAGTTGAGTATTTTGCTGTACAGTCCATATATTGCGCTAATATTTAAGAATTACATAAAATATAAAAAAATTATTCATGTAAGTTCTGTCTGAACTAAAGAACCTATTAATACAATCTAGAAAGCTGTGTCACATAAGACTAGTGAGCATTAAAGATAGGATATTATAACTCAACTTTATGATTATATGTACTAATAGCAAATCGTTATTAGTCCATAGTGAAGCGATATAAGTATTCTTTAAAGTGTTATTTAAACTATTTAAACTTGAATCATTTGCAATTATCTCATAAATTATAACAAGAACAATAAACGTGACTGAAGTAAAAGAAGGGTGCTGCCAATGGAGAAAGACGAAAAGGAGGTGAAAAACGCCAAGAGGATGGAACCACGTGTTGTTCGACAGGAATGTTTTCCTAGTTCAACTGGACGATTGCAGAATATGCATTTATGACAAATTGTCTCAACCAGTGGATTTTCAAAAAATACCGTCCTTAGAAGAGCAAAGTCATCTGGAAGTATCGTCTGCAAGAAAAAGTTGCGAAAGTCTTTAAAACAAAAATATAAAACAGATCGCTGCAATGAGCCAAAAAGCTCTTATCTTATGACGAAAAGTTGCTTTCGGTTATCTTCAGCGATGAAGAAAAGCAGAACTTAGATGATCTCTATGGATATTAATATTATTGACATGACTTAAGAAATGCATCAAAAAACTTTTCAGCATGCAGCAAGGTGGAGGGTCACTGATGGTCTTGGGTGGTTTTGGATTTAATAGTTACAATTCGATGGCATTTTTAAACAACAGAATTGTCCTCAAAGATTTCTTGTATTCCGGCGAGTATCAAGAAATCCTTGAGGGTAATTAAATCAAATTTCTTGACATGCTGGGGATCTCAGATTGCATTTTTCAGCAATATAGACATCAGTTCATAATTCAAACTCAACGAAAGTGTATTTATAGCAAAACAGCATCAATGTTTTAGACTAGCCAGCACTCTTATCCCTGATTTTAACCCCATAGCAAATTTATGGGTAGCATTAAGTCCTAGTTTATAAAAATGTAAAACACTATTTCTTCGTAAAACATTTTGCAATCTTTGCTTATTTTTTCAGCTACTTTGTTGATAATTTCGAAACTATCAGAATAACTAAAACTCGGAACAACTATTAGAAGCCTCATTTACAGGCATTCATAAAAATTTCAGCTTCATTTCTGAAATATTCAGCTAATTATCGTCTGCCGAAGCATTTATTTTGATATATATATACATATATATATATATATATATATATATATATATATATATGTATATGTATATATATATGTATATATACATATGTATATATATATATATATATATATATATATATATATATATATATATATATATATATATATATATGTGTGTGTGTGTGTGTGTGTGTGTGTGTGTGTGTGTGTGTCAGTCAATTTGTATCCCAATCATTATCTCTTTAATATTTTCATATTATTATCATGTCAAATTTATCTATTTGTTAATCATATGTTATATTTCTAATCTTGGCCTTTAATTTTGTGATGAAAATTAGAGTTTGATGCACAGACTTGAAAGTCTAGTTTAATTAATTTTAAAATTAAACCAGTCCTGTATACTTCTTTTTTCGGCGTTGTTGTGGCCGTGGTCTGCTTACTTTGTTGCTTTAAATAGTTCGTTATTATTTTATTTGGTCACTATATCTTATTTATTCATGTACTTGTCTGCAGCATTATGCGCATAGTGTATAATGGAATTTTTGTTTTTTATCACGTTGTTTACGGACTTCCGTAGTAACATCCTATTTTAATTAGTAAGAACTAAATTACACTAAAATTACCTGCATTTGCGCTGAATTGGTGTCAATTTGTATCTCAATTTTTATTACAATCTTTATCTCGTTAGTATTTTCATATTGCATTCTATTTGTTATCTATCATATATCTATCTTATCATATATCTATTTGTTAATCATATCATATACATTTCTAATCTTGGCCTTTATTTTGTGATGAAAATTAGAGTTAGATGCACAGACTTGATATATATGTATATATATATATATATATATATATATATATACTATATATATATATATATATACTATATATATATATATATATATATATATATATATATATATATATATATATATAGTTCCATGGCAAATATGGAACATTGTGAATTGTGGAGGAAGAGCAGCCTCTAAAGATGATCCCTGTGCTACTTTTACAATGCATACACACTTCCCTTGGTCAACACCTGCAAAAGGGTGAACAAGCAATGTTTCTGCGAAAAATGGACAGAGATGGCTCAGTTGCAGAGGGGCTCACAGCAGGGCGCTTTCGGGGAGAGCTGACCCTTGACCGTTTCCGGCCGCACGTGCGCCCAGGTTCATGGGAACTTTGACCCAGCTGTCAAACAGTAATTCTTGGGTCCTTGCTCACCAACCCTCTGTCATGCAACACCCAATAGCTGACATGTAACTATACACCGACCTATGGGAAAATGCAAGGGCTTCGGTTTCAAATCAATGGAAATCAGGGGCGTAGCCTTGTAGGAGGTGTTAATTTTGAGTGTGCTAGAGAGAGAGTAAATTCTTGAGAGAGTTTTTGTAAGATACTTGATTTTCTGAACGCGAGCAGTGAGGTCCTGATTTTGTGGGACGGTTTTTTCCCGAGTCTGAGACGAACTTTACGGATCCCATGATGGGACTCTGGCGACTCCCGATACTCTGATGCTCTATGTCCGGCGAGATGCTGAAGGTATGCCATGCATGTACTTTTATATAATTTATTATTGGCACGAAACGAACTTTCTCCATCGAGAATCTTTTTGAATAATAGCTTAATATGCAGATTAATTGTTTCTTATATGTAAATAAGTATCTTTTAAGGTATCACATGTTTACTAGTTAATTCCATATTTTAATGCAGTCTAACCAAAGAGAGACTACAATGTTTTAAAGGGATAATTTTTTTAATTCACAATTGAAAATTGTTAATTATAACGGGATATATATTTTGAACAGTGATGCTGTCTGATGTTAATCATGTTTATGTTAGGATGTTAATAGAATATCTTTCATTGTTATTTGTGTGTCAATAAATATTGTTATTGTTTTATATCATGTCCGCTGTCCTCATTTCCCATTCATAATTTATAATATATTATTGTTTGTTTATCTGTATTTTTAATCAACACGGCCAATGTCGAAGATCTCTTCTATCGATAATAAGGATTTTTTGCGTTCTGACCGGACGTGTGGTGAAAATCCACGCAACATATATATAGATATATATATAGATGTACAGACTTATATATATATATATATATATATATGCTATCATAACTATCAGGAACTTTACTCTCCATTACGGGCTAAGTCTCCTGAAACCTTCAGTTACATGCTTGCAAATGATTTATATTGCATACAGAAAGCGTAACATACGATGTCCCCCGATTTTATGCGAAATTAAATTTGATTTGTTCTATAGAAAGTCGTGTCAAAAACTCAGACCACTCGACTCGCCCTAAGGCATGAGCAGCAATTTGAGTGGCCAGGAACAGATGGAAAGGCGTGTTGTTGTTGAGACCTAGACCGTCCGACCTACCAGAAAGGTGTAAGGTAACCGTTTGGACGGCCGGGATGAGCCACCCAATTTAGACCGGAACCCAGTGGGGATCCATCCACAGGGACCGTACCCTCCTTCCCCTACCTCTCAGAAGGACTTACTTACCCACATGTTTAACGTGATCCTACTCCGCGTGAACACGGCGGCAGTTTTGGCAACTGAGGGAATCTATATCGGGCTCCAGTTACTCTGTTGCTTTAGCAAATGCAAATTTGTGCCCTTGTCTATATCATTGGGACAGGCTATATATGCTTTGCCCCTTGACTAAGTAACTCATCAAAGTATTTTCCTGTGAAATTTCGGGGCAGAACTTGAATGAGTAATGCACGATGTATGTCCTAACTTTGCAGGTTAGTGTATATATCCCCTATAATAATTAATTGTAAAGGGGACATTATACATTAATTTTGCCCAGGTGTCCCCAGGCAAAGGTTACGGCGACTCAGACTCCTCTAATAAATGAAACAAATTGCCGATCCAAAATAATCCATTGTTGAAACAGAATAAAAATGGTTCGAGTACATCTTCTGAAACCATTTCAGCGCTTTCATTTTGTCATACGTTGAGAAAATTTGATATGTTTTGTAAATTTGTTTAAAACGAGACCAGGATACTTGATTCTTCAATTTGTTTATGAAGATTGAATATTTTAAATAGAATGTTTTGAATAACAATGCCATATAGAATACTACAAAAATGTACACATATTTAATATCACAAGCAATCCTGAGTGCATTTGCTATCATCTATACGATCATAATTAAAATTGTAACATGTGTGTCTATCTGTCTGTTTATTATCTCATCACGGGAAAACTCATTTCTTTCCCGTTTGTGAGAATTGTTATAAAAACTCTAAGGGAAAGGCTCATAATATTAAAAGTATACCGAAAATTATTAATTCTTTATAATATATATCACGCAAGATGAATGGGTATACTTTTAGAATTATAAACTACACTTATTATATGTCCAGCACGCTTTTAAATAAAACATTTTAAACACATTTAATTACTTAAATTTTCTGCAATTTTGGGATCAATTTCTAATATAAATTAATAACATTTAAAAGTGACTTTTGAGTAAAATTTTACATTTTTTAATTTAATCCATTTTTATGGCAATTAAATTTTAATCCATATTTACAGCAAGCTTTTATATTGGCCAGCAGAGGTGGCTGCAGATACTAGTTAATTTCTTTAAACATTTTAGGGGTGATTTTTTTTAGCAAGCACTTTATTGGAAGTCCTGTGTAACGATAATTACAAAGACTGTGCTGGCGCAAGAAATCTTTAAACGATATATGCTAAACTAATTCACAAAATGGAAAATTGTATTTTTAAAATGTCCGTTTCTGAAAATTGGCAAATGACATAGGCCTGTAATTACCAGGGGGCATATTTCCTTTACAATGCTCACATTTCGTCTAATATTTTAACACTTTCCAACTTCGTTGGAAAGTATTAATGACTTTGCTCATTCTGTCTGTCTGTCCGTTAGCACGATTACAGCCGTAAAATGACTTTATCAAAATGAAATTATAGTATGTTGTTGAGACGGTCTGTTGCGCGTCTGGGAATGAAAATGTATAATATCACCCAATTTGCTTTGGATTTAAACCGGGTTAAAAAAAATGAAGTACATTGAACAGGACATACTTTTTCAAAGATTTAAGCGAAGTTGAAATTCACAAATTGCTATTTCAAATTTTGGGAAATATTCAATTATCAAACAAAATGTTTAAAAAAATTTTCTGCGAAATATGTTGGATACTTGTTAAAATAAAAATTTAAATAGTAATAATACTCATGACATATGAAGTGATCAGGTGACTCATTGCAAAGTAAAAAAATCTGATGTGGGCAACACATGACTTTCCTTATATAATGTAATGAATTTACAACTTTTACAGTAAAATAAATACGTTTTTCTTATAGTAGATACTAATATTCATTCCAAGATATTGAATTTTCGACAATTGGTCGTCATTTTCGTTGATTTAGCGTCATTTTTATCCATTTGGCGAGATTTTCGTTAATTTGGCAACATTTCAAAAAGTCGCCAAGTTGGCGACATTCCGCCAAATTCGTCCCCAAAATCTCGCCAAGCGTTATGGACGAAGAAATAAATTGCTCTTACAGCAGATAAATGACTATTGGCGCTCAAATACAAAAGTATTATTCAAAGTATCTTTTTTCATGAATGGAACGAGCTAGATCCACGAGAATGATGTCACCCAATTTATCGCATGGTATTACATATGAAAAGTAAACATGTTTCTCAATAGGAAATTTTTTTTTTCATTTTATATGACTTTTTAATAATTTTTTTGAAAAATGTGCAATATCTCGAGAACGGTTCTTGTTAGCGTTCTAAAATTTATGTCAATCGTTTTCTAATGAAAAATTACATAAGAAATGTCTATTTGCGTAACTTTATTAGCGGTTTTGATTTTTTCAAAATTTAATTCGAAAATTTAGGAGGGTTCTGAACATTCGATTACATATAAAAACAATAGGCTTCCAGTGTTTACGGATTGTGATTTTTGTACCTAATTTGGTTCGAATCGGTCCATTCCTTCGTCAGTTATCGTCTCCACAGACTCACTGACACACACACACACATACTTTCACACACACACACACACACACACACACACACACAGACATCACTTCAAAAATGTTTGATTCGTGATCAGGTATGCTTGAAACGTGCTCTCCCGTCGAAAACTCGATTTCGAATTTTCAACCCCGTCACAATACTTTCCTTATACATTATGTATATAAGGAAAGTAATATGACATCCATTTTTTTGGCTGTGTAAAGTTCATTTAAATTTACATTTGGTGCTTCATCCGTCTTAAAACCGCATTACTTTCAGGTATTATCTGTGTATCTAAATTATGTGCCAACGCAATAACAATATTTTTTATTTTAAATGATCACTAAAATTTGATTATTTTTACAAAGAAGCCTAATTTTAACACCTGCAGAATGTAAACAAATCAAGCAATCGTATAGTGAGTTGCATAACAATTGTTGATTTTTTTTATTGATTATTCACCTCCGGAATCTGGAATATAAGTGATATGAATGAAATATTAATTGATTTTACATAGACAGACAGACCACTTATATTTCGATGACGCCATTTGAATAAAGTTCTTTTTGTGCAACTAGCATTACCTTTTTCGGTGAAGTTTTGAGTTTTTAAGTATGATCAATTACTGTAGTACTGTGTTAACTTAAAACAAATCAGACCTTAATGTATCCCATATTAGAGATATTTAAATAAAATTGCATTTCAGTTGGAAAGTGTTTCATAATCAATGCTTTATGCGTGATTGATCCTTCATGTTAAATTATTTCTTTAATACAACCCCATAAAATCTCAATTATCTATATCGTAACTATAAATATACTCGTTATCGTCCCTTGTTATGCTAATGGTGAGTCTTAATTTAATCCATCGTTACGATGCAGCATTCATGACTACTTGAAATTTCGATCTACATTATCAATAGTACTGGGCATTTAACTGCACTCGGATGGCGTGACTGTCGTACAGAAGGGCAGAAACGGCGAATAACTTTCAATGTTTAACCGTTTGACTGGACATATCACTGTGCACACAAGCATTGCCTGAGCCATGCGTGGATAATTTCAGCAAGTTTTCAGGGGTATCGTCTCTAGCTGCAGATTTCTCTGCACATGTGGGTATGGAATATAGTCATTAATAAATGAGGATAATTAAGTCAAATTTATGAATTAAGTTTTCAATCTGGTGTCATATATATTTTTAGTAGCATGCTTGGATTTACATAATAAGTTTATAACTGATGTATCATCGTATATTAACCAGCTTTATTGATTACATACACATTCTAATAATTTGTTCTACATATTAACCGCTTACTTTATGCACGACAATCGGATGTCGTAAAAATTTAGTGAAGTGCATATTGTTCACCAAATAAATATAAGTTTTCAGAAAAGTTTTTAACCTGGTGTCATATTTATGTTTAATACCATGCTTGGATTCACATAATAATATTATAACTAATGTATTATAGTATATTAATCAGCTTTATAGATTGCATAGACAATCTAATAATTTATACCATAATCTACATATTTACCTCTTACTTTATGTACGGCAATCGAATGTCCTAAAAAATAGTGAAATGCATATAGTTCACCAAATAAATATAAGTATTCCGAAAAGCTTTTAACCTGGTGTCATATTTATGTTTAATACCATGCATGGATTCACATCACAAGTTTATAACTAATGTATTATAGTATATTAATCATCTTTATAGATTACATAGACATTATAATAATTTGTACCATAAGCTACATATTAATAATATAAAGAGGACTACTAAGTTATATAATTATCTTTAATAATTTATTAGCAATAAAGTATTCATAATAAATTAAAAGTTTAAAATAATTAATATATGCATAACCCTTAGATTTTATTGAATATATAAGTAATATAATTATATTCTCACATTTGAGTATCTTCATGTTTCACCTTACTCTTTATATACTTAGTACATTTTAATTTCTTCATGTTTCAATTAGTATTCTTTTAATTGTAATTAAATTTAAATTCAGATCATTCATGTTTGATTCCAATCAGTTTATTAGTATTCATTCCAGTTTGAGATTCACCTGATATTATTTAATTCGATTGTCAAACATCTTTATTGGCTTCCAGTGAAAAGAGCTGCTTGTTTGGTATATATTTTAATTGTTTTGTAATCCAATTTTTTCATTTTTTTGCTGTAATGGGTCCATAGTTAGGGATTTTTATATTTGATATAATTTAATTAGCAGAAATACTGCAATAATCACAAAATTAAGTAGACCCAGAAGTCTTAATTTTATGACTGTATTTTTATTTTGTGTCTCTGTGGTCATTATAACTCGTTTAGAATATGGAGTCTACAAACCTATATTAATTAGGCTTACAATGCATGTTCCTAATTTTCAATTTCTTTGACTTTTTTAGCATTATATAAAGTGCAGCAACTAAAGTCGGATAAGAGCATTAATTCAACCTCTTCTATACACAAGTATAGTAATTATCTGCTTCCAAGTTGAAGTGACATTCACCTCTAAATACTGTATGATGTAATTCAGGCAATATAAGTAAGTCCTAGTCTCGACACTATTATAGGCGACATTATCTATGTAGGGTAGTCTGTAATAGCCACCTTAAAGGATGATTAAAATATATTTTGCTTTTAGTACGTCTTTCAGTGATACTTCTAATGGTATGTCTTGATACTGCATAATGTGTAGTTGCATTTAGGTATCTTTGAATTGTCGACAGTCTATATCTTTGCATGTGTTTTACTGTCTCTCAGTTGTTGCGGTCATTTGTTTCCTACAGCTTCGATATCATTTTTTATGTTTAAGTATGTACTTCTAGACACACTGCTACCACATTGCTATACCTCCCTGACCATGATAACAGCCGACATGCCTCATGTCTGACTGACTACACGTATTCTCTTAAGTTGAGGATATGTCCTCTCTTGTACTAGTATAGTGGCTCGTACTTGCGTTGGGTGCATTGTCCATCCATCAACACCAGCAACTGAAAGTAACGGAATATCAATAGCTGTCAGAATATTTTCCTGGAAGTCAGCAACGCATCTTATACGAGATGGTCCCAAGAATGCATTATTACTATACTCTGTAACCGCTCAGTTCGCTTATTGCAGGCGAATTTTTAGTTATTGACGTACTTTGGTGTAATGTATCTGCATGCCAAATTTAGCTGTTTACAACCAATTTTAGGGGTTCATCATGTTTTAACAAATTAAATTTACATGTGTGTATTCAGTTCCGAGAACCACTCAACTTGGTTAAGTTCTAAAAAGGATTTATTTGGGTTAGAGAATAACTCATAATTTATTTTGTATCTAATTTTTCTTCTACTTTCCTTCCAGCGTTTTTTTTTTGTCGCTTAGTCAACCCTATTTCATATAATGATACCAAATATCTATGATCAGGAACAATTAATAAGCATTGGCAGTACAACCTCTCATTTTAGAAATTGTTGATTTCAGAAAAAAAATATTGAATCAGCAACAGCATATTTAAAAACAAGAAAGATCAATCATGCATAAGCATTGATTATGAAACACTTTCCAACTGAAATGTAATTTCATTTAAAAATTACTAAAATGTGATTCATTCAGTGGTAATATCTTTTACATTATCACAGTACTACAGTAATTTATTATACTTAAATATTTAAAACTGTATCGAAATATAAATCATCTGATTCTTTATGCAAAATCAATGAATATTTCATTCATATAACTTGTATTCCAGACTCCAGAGCTAAATAATTTTGTGTGAAAAAAATTCAGCAATTCTTATGTAATTCATCTTACAATCGCTTGAGATATTTGCATTCTGCATATGTTAAAATTAGGCTTCCTTGAAGAAATAATAAAAGTTTAGGGATCATTTAAAATCACAACTATTGTAATTGCATAGGCACGGAATTTAGATACACAGATAATATATATGTGTATGTGTATGTACTCAAAGTATTGGAATCGTGCCGAAGATCGGAACTCGAATTTTCAAAGGATCTACACGTTTTGGGACTTCTAGAACACGAAAAAACTACTTTTAGGAAGACGTCTGTGTGTGTAAGGGTGTATCTGTGTATGTTTCTGTGTGTCTGTGTGGATATTACATCCACTCTAATTGAAAAACTAATGGACCGAATTTCATACAATTTGGTAGTTATGTTTTTTGTGGGAAATCCTGATGTTCATTAGATTATAGTACGATTCGTAATAAAAGAATCTGCCTTCTTTGCGAAATGGCCGCAGAAATTGCCTTTATCCACTCTAGCTAAAAACTAATGAACCAAATTAACAAAATTTGGAGTATAATATTTCAATAACCTACAAGTGATTTATATACCAAATTTAACAAAATTTTGTATATAAATCATTTGTAGGTTATTCTACTACGATTCGGGAAAAAGGAACGGGCTATTTTTGCGAAATGGCCAGCAAAAATCGTTATATATAAAAATAAAAGACTACGTGTGCTCAATTATATCAATTAAATTCCTATTTTATATGTGATTTTTGACAAAAAAAAGAATAAGACTAACCCCATTACTCTAGGACTAGCCGTTCTTGAGATATTCTAGTTTTTTCGCGTTTTCGCTACGCCACCTTTGACAATAAGTCCAGCTATCAAATGAGAACCAAATTTAAGTTTAACGTGTAAATTCAATGTCATTTAAAATACTTATGTTGTGCAGATAAACTCAAATTATCATTGAATAAATAAAGAGAACGAATATGAGTCTGCAGAGAAAGACATGTGCTGTCCACATCAGAATTTTTAACAATATTACACCAATGATTTATAGAAGTGAACGGGGATTATTTTCAGGCCATTTCGAAAAAAATGTATGATCTATATTTAAAGATCCATCAAATTTTTGTCGAATAAAATGTTCAACAAATTTAAGCTGTGTACCGAATTTTAACTCTCTAGGACGTAGGAAAGTGCATTTAAAATGCCATCAATTAAATTTATCATGAAGAGTTATATAAAATTTAAAAAAAATGAAAAATTGTTATCTACCAAATTTATTTTAAAATATGAAGCCACTCCCATATGCAAAACGTTTAAACAAATGGAGAGATATTTATTATATAATATCTCTCTCTTTTCTTTCTGGAAGATATCCCAAAGTCAGAATTTAATTGAATTTGTTTTTTTCCCTATATATAAATAATTTTTTTAATTAAAAAACTACTTAACATATTTTACTGAATTTTTTTTTATATATTCTATGGGATAATGTGAATATTTCCTAAAAATTTCGAAGCAATTCGTGAATTTTAAATTTACTTAAAAAATGTTTGAAAATTTAGGTCCCATAGGGTTCAATGTATTTCATTTTTTCAACCCGGGTTCAATAAAAAACTAATTGGGTGATATTATTTATTTATATTCCCATAGGTCCTACAGACCGTCTGAACAACATACTAAAATTTCATTTTGATAAACTCATTTTTACGGCAGTTATCGTGCTAACGGACAGACAGACAGACAGACAGACAGACAGACAGACAGACAGACAGACGGACAGACAGACAGACAGACAGACAGACAGACAGACAGAATGAACAAAGTCATAAACACTTTTCAACTTTGTTGTAAAGTGTTAAAAAAGGAAGAGTTATCTGTGATACAAGCCATTTAAATAACAATTTCAATTACAGATTTTGAGCGATCCCATTGCACCTATTTAATTTGTCAAAATTAGTCACTATCCTCCTAAATACCATAATAATACACGTAATAACTCGTTAATATTCCCTTGTTAAGCTGGTGGTTTGAATTAATTTAACCCATTATTCCAATTCAGCATTCATGTCCACTAGAAATGACGATTTGCATTATCAATAAGTTTGTGCATTTCGCAGCACAAGCGATGACGGCAAATAACGTTCTATGTTTTAAAGTTTGGCTAGATTACAACCATGCCAACAAATATTGCCGATCTCATGCATGTAAAGCATCAAAAATCTATTTATACTTGCAGATAAGCTCAAGTGAAAGTACATTGTGAAATTCATGTCTGCCAATTTGCAGTTTTGTTTTAATGTTCCCTTTATAACTTGATGGGCTCCATAGCAACGGTTTCGCTTTTGAATAGCGATTAGGAATATTTTTTTACTAACACATGAATAATTATGTATATAATTTTATATTTTATCAACTCAAATGACTGTTTAAACTGAAAAATATCCATAAGTTGGAAAATTTCACATCTGGTGGTGAAAATTTCATACATCAAATGAAAGACGTTGGAAAAGAAAAGTTAAATAGGAGATTAATAATGGAGCAATCTATCATATAGTGGAAACAACTATGTACACTTACTTCACATTCGTCGGAATTATTAAGCATTTTGATTCTCTTTTGACCACTTATTTCATACAGCCATACAAATTTTCGAAAAAAAAAAATGAAGGTGACATCTCTGAAACCGGAAATGGAAATTCTTATCAAATCTCCCCAAAAAAAATATTGTATTTATAAATATGGCATTTTAATCTTAGACAATCACTATCGTTCCTGACTATGGTGGATTATATATTAGTACTGTCAAATTAAAATTAAACTATTTGGGTACATTACTACTGAATCCAATTTCGGCATTAAATAGAGATTACAGATCAATAAGCTACTACAACTTTCTTACAGTTATAATAAATATATTTTTAATCTTAGCCAATCACCATCGTTCCTCCATATTACTCACTATATATTAGTCTTATCATCTATCAAATCAAAATTAAACTATTCGAATACTTTACTCCGGAAGCCAAATCCGGTATTTAATAATAATAACAGATCTGTAAAGTGGCACATGCGACTCAAGTAAATATTACTAACATCTGCTAGGCAATTTACTCTACTATATTAAAATATGTAAATTATAATTTCATCAAGTTAGAGTGATATTCATAAATTTAGCATCATTTTGGCCAATTTAGCGGCATTTTCATCAATTTCGCCCCACCTTAAACAAGTCACTAAGTTGGTCATATGCCACAAAATTAATCATCAATGTCGCCAAATTGTTTGTCAATTTCTTACTTGATGATACTTACAAGTGTTTCTTCATATGTATATTTTTAGGTGCAGTCATTTGGAAAAAGTTTAATATCATGCGAGCGTTTTAAAATTTTTGTCATTTTAGGATTAAAAACGCTCACAAATTGATTATTTATTTAACATTATTGAAAACCCTGATTTTTTAAGATTTTTCTCAAAAACTCATTCGAAAATCTTTGGAGTTTCTAACCATTCGATCGCGTTTAAAAGAAATATTATTCCAGTGTTCACGGATTATAGTAATCGTATCAAATTAAATTCGAAAAGCTTCATTCGTTAGTGAGATATCTCATCCTCAGACTCACGAACATACACAGTAACACTCTCACTGACACTAACACACTCACTCATAACATTAACACACTCACTCACGCACACTAACACATTCACACACACTAGCACACACTCACACACACTAACACACACTAACACACACTCACACACACTAACACACACACACACACACACACACACCCCACACACACACACACAAATCACCTCAAAAATGTTTGATTCGTGATCAGGGATGCTTGAAACGTACTCTCCCGTCCAAAACTCGAATTCGATTTATTGACCCCTTCAAAATATTCTCTCTCTCTCTATATATATATATATACGACATACAATGTGATAGCTACAATACGCCATAGGGATTTTAGATTTCAAACCTGCAGAAACAATAACTGTAAAACTTACCCCAATGTGGAACCAAATCAAGTCAACTGCGATAAGAATTCACTTACTTTCTGTAAAGTTTTTAGATGCATTTACAAGCTTTAATGTTCTGTCTGCCGGATGGCATATGTGCGATAGACTGATACACTATTACATCTTAGTATAAATGTACATAGAAATAACATAAAACTTTACGATAAAGATCGCAATTCAGAAAATCACTTTGATTATGAACATTTTTACAAATATGGTTTTGATTCAATTATTATTTCTATTTTGGATATAAATCCAAATTCATCTGACAGAATTTACTATGAAAACAAACACATTTTAAAGCATAATACTGATTTTACTTTTGGAATAAATCAAATTGATAATAGTCACAATATAGTTAAAAATGATTTATTCAATGCTTCAATTAAAACTCCAACAGTATATACTTTGATGCAAACTCATTCTCACAAAACCACACGCACTCAGAGGGGAACGAACAACAACAAACATTCCCTTAACTTAGACTTCAAATCTCAACTAAATAATTTCAGTACACTTTTTGAATCTAACTATGATTGGAAAAAAAAAACATCATGCTGTACAGACATACATCATGCTATACAGAACACTTTCTATTAATGATCAATTTCAGGTATATATAATACAGGAAAATAAAAATTCTTCAAGTGTATATATATATATATATATATATATATATATATATATATATATATAAGGAAAGTAAATAATGGGAATGTAATTACCGTCTAACATATTAAAATTGCAGACGATATTTCTTAGACAATATTTTTGAGGGTATATCAATGGCGCCTAACTGAAAAAATTCATTACTTCAAATTCCTCAGAAATTTAGAGGATTATAATCATCATGGTTTTTCAATAAGCATAAAAACGCATAGTCTACGTCTATAAAAGTATAGTCACCAATTAATCACATCCCCAGTCATTCAATAGCTATGTAATGCTTAATTTAACATATCATGCTAATTCAGTATTCATGCCCATTGAAATAGGTGATCTGCATTATCAATAGATCTGAGCATTTAGCGCATTCAGATGGCGTGAATGCTGTACATAAGCGTGAATGGCTAATAACTTTTCATGTATAACCATTTGACTAGGGATACCATTGTGCAAACAAGAATTGTCCACGGCTTCCATGGTGTTTAACAGTAAGTTATCTAGATTACCATTTCAAGCTATTGTTTGGCTCAGTTTTAGAGTAACTAAGTGGAGTTATTAGTGAATTAAATTTATTGGAATCGTTTCAGGAATATACAAGTCTGATGATCAATGAAACGTATGCATCTTCTATCCTATAACGTGGATTTTTCTGTGATGTCCTATAATATCTGTTGTATAAGATCAATTAGGACATAAGTGCAATTAAGGGGAATCAACTGATTATCCATAACTACCCGTGGACCATAGGCTCGCTAAATGAAGGTTCGGAGAAGCGTCAGCATTGTCATCTGAGAAATTGGTTAGATTGCTGGGCCTAAGAACTAGGAATACAGTGGCATATTTCTCATGTCGCGTACGGGATCAATTGTAAGATCTCCATACCGTGCATAGGAAACCTGGGTAAGAACTTTAAAGAAAAACAGTCAGGGAATTATCGTCCCGGGCATGAATGACTTTTCTTTTTAATTCTGCATATATAATGGCATGGGATTAAGAACGCACGTAGTTTTGTTCTCGAATCGTAGTTTTGTTCTCGAGGGACCGAACTTGTTAACTGCGACTGTGATCTCACCCCACTAACGTTACTAAATCTCCTTGGACGTCACAGGATCCTGCGTGCAAAGAACAATTTAAAATGTCTGTGAAAGCTATTTACGTTTGGCTATTGCCACTTTAAAATTGACAAACAAATTTAACTGACATAAGGTGAAATCTTTCTATTTTTGTAAAATCCTCTTAAATTTTACTTTGGATCGTGTCATCACGAATGCTGAACTTTAACCCTCATGACGTCAAGTTGACAATATTTTGATTCTTTACCGGGCTCAAATGTCCAACCTTATATTAAAGAATCTATTTTCTTTTACGGAAAACCTTAGACAACCAGTTTTTCAACTAGCGTTCTTTTAACTGAAAAGAATATTTTGCGAGTGAAGGGATTATCTTTGGATTACTACAAAAATTTCTTCATCGGAATCTAATTGATTACATTTTTGGGTAAGTGATTTTTTTTATATTTAGTATTGAAATATTCTTATCAATCCTGTGCACGTGGTCATTGTAGTACAATTCATCATAAGTAATTAATGTGATATTATTAGTTACATATTGTTTACCATACATTAATAAAATGCCTAAACATTGATATTTTGGATAGCGTTTTCATAGAACTAGATAAGTTGAATCTGATATTGCATGCGTATCTACATCATGCTTTCATATACTTTTAATTAGTAAATGACATATTGTTTCAAATCTCCTCCTCCAGTCTAATCAATTCAACGTCCGATTTCCACACTTTTAATAGTGCATTTATGCAAACTCTTAAATTTTTGTTTACTTTTAAATATATTTGAATATTTAGAAAAGTAATTCTATTTTCAGCATTCTTAAATAAAGTAAATTTTTATTACTTTCCTTATATACATAATGTAGAAGGAAAGTATTGTGACGGGATCGAAAATTCGAATTCGAGTTTTCGACGGGAGAGCACGTTTCAAGCATTCCTGATCACGAATCAAACAGTTTTGAAGTGATGTCTGTGTGTGTGTGTGTGTGTGTGTGTGTGTGTGTGTGAAAGTGTGTGTGTGAAAGTATGTGTGTGTGTGTGTGTGTGAAAGTATGTGTGTGTGTGTGATTGTGTGTGTGTATGTGTGTGAAAGTGTGTGTGTGAAAGTATGCGCGTGTGTGCTTGTATGTGTGTGTGTGTGAAAGTATGTGTGTGTGTGTGTGTGTCAGAGAGGCTGTGGAGACGATAACTGCCGAAGGAATGGACCGATTCGAACGAAATTTGGTATAAAAATCACAATCTGTAAACACTGGAAGTCTATTGCTTTTATGCGCAATCGAATGTTCAGAACACCCCTAAATTTTCAAGTGAAATTTTGAAAAAATCGTCAAAAAATCAAAACCACCAATAAAGTTACGCGAATAGACATTTCTTATGTAATTTTTCATTAGAACACGATTGACATAAATTTCAGAACGCTAACATGAACCGTTCTCCAGATATTGCACATTTTTTTAAAAAATTATCAAAAAGTCATATAAAATAAAAAAAATATTTCCTATTGAGAAACATGTTCACTTTTCATATGTAATACTACCATGCGATAAATTGGGTGACACCATTCTCGTGGATCTAGCCCGTTGCATTCATGAAAAAAGATGGTTTGAGTAATACTTTTGTATTTGAACTCCAATAGTCATTTATCTGCTGTAAGAATAACTTATTCCTTCGTCGATAACGCTTGGCGAGATTTTGGCGACGAATTTGGTGACATGTCGTCAACTTGGCGACTTTTTTTTAAATGTTGCTACATTTACGGAAATCTTGCCAAATGGATAAAAATGACGCTAAATCAATGAAAATGACGCTAAATCAATGAAAATGACGACTAATCATTGAAAATTCAATATCTTGGAAAGAATATAAGTATCTACTTTAAGAAACCTAGTTTTTTTACTGTAAAAGTAGTAATTTCATTGCATTATATAAGGAAAGTCATCTGTTGCCCACATCATAATTTTTTATCTAAAATTAAGTAAATTAACGATTACATGCTAAATATATTTTGGGGGGTTTAAATGATATATACCCTAGTAGCAATCCCATATTGGTCCAATAATGACTTAAAATATGGGCACAATATTGGGAAAATATTACGCCAATATTTCTGATGTAACACCAATATTGGCGTAATATTGTAATGAAAATATTAGAAAATATTAAAGGCCAATGTACCCCCATTTTTTGCCCAATGTTTGGATTACATTAGAAATATTTCCAATGTAATTCCAAGATATACAGTATTGGTCCAATATTCGACCAACATTAAATTCTACTTGGGTAATATCTCATTCTTTTAAGTACATTAATTTGTAATTTTTATGTATAATATTTTACACTGAAATTATGCATTACAGAGCCACCCATACAAATTGTGGGCCCCTACAGACAACTACAATGGGTCCCCTCCATAATTTATTCCCCACCTCCCTCTTTGTGAACTTTTGGATTGACCGATACAAGAAAAAAAATCTGATGTGGCCAGCACATGACTTTCCTTATGCAATGAATTTACTACTTCTACAGTAAAAAAATAGATTATTTTTATAGTAGTTATTTATATTCTTTCCAAGATATTCAATTTTCGTCAATGAGTAATCATTTTCCATGTCGTCATCAGCAATGAGTCGTCATTGATTTAGCATCATTTTCAACCATTTGGCGAGTTTTTCGTTAATTTAGCAACATTCAAAAAAGTCGCCAAGTTGGCGACATTCCGCCAAATTCGTCGCCAAAATCTCGCCAAGCGTTATGGACGAAGAAATAAGTTATTCTTGCAGCAGATAAATGACTATTGGTGTTCAGATACAAAAGTATTACTCAAAGTATGTTTTTTCATGAAGAATGTTTTCCACGAGAATGATGTCACCAAATTTATCGCATGGTATTACAAATGAAAAGTGAACGTGTTTCTCAATAGAAAATATTTGTTTTTTAATTTTATATAACTTTTTGATATTTTTTTTGAAAAATGTGCAATATCTCGAAAACGGTTCACGTTAGCGTTCTAAAATTTGCCTTTCTAATGAATCGTTTTCTAATGAAAAATTACATAAGAAATGTCTATTTGCGTAACCTTATTAGCGGTTTTGATTTTTTGACGATTTTTTCAAAATTTCACTCTGAAATTTAGGAGGGTTTTGGACATTCGATTGCGTATAAAAACAATAAGTTTCCAGTGTTTGCGGATTGTGATTTTTGTACCAAATTTTGTTCGAATCGGTTCATTCGTTCGTCAGTTATCGTCTCCACAATCTAAGTGACACACACACACGCACACACACATACTTTCACACACACACACACAAACACACACACGCACACACACATACTTTCACACACACACACACAAACACACACACAGACATCACTTCAAAAAGTTTGATTCATGATCAGGGTTGCTTGAAACGTGCTCTCCCGTCGAAAACTCGAATTCGAATTTTCGACCCTGTTCCAATACTTTCCCTATACCTTATGTATATAAGGAAAGTAGTGAATGTTTTCTGCATTCATTTTTCTTGTATCGGCATTATTATTTTCGGAAATTTGATATACTCGGTATGGATCTGCGAATTTTGGTTTGTAGACTTATGGAATTAATCAGGAATGCAATTTATCATTTATTGATTACATTAATGTGAAAATTGTTGATGTATACCAGGTGTTTCTTTTTCATTTCATTTTTATTTTTATTTTTTGAATTTCCATGTGAATTCTGTTCAAAATTTCAGGTGTTTGTTTACGTACTGCCTATAGTCTATCTAAGGAAGTTGATCTAAAGTTATATCTACACTAATTTTATAATTCTCCATTTGAATATTGTCAAACGTAGTTTAATGGAAAATATAAAATCTGATGTGGGCAGCACATGACTTTCCTTATATAATGCAATAGATTTATTTCTTTAACTGGAGAAGAGTAATAAAAAAAATCCACGACACAGTGTTTGCAACGTTAAATTGTACATTTGGAGCTTTTCTGAATAACAATCTGTAAAGCTATTTCGTACCCAGTTAACTTACGCTTTATGCAACTGTTAAGTTGCAATTTTCAATATTGATATCATCCTTAATAAGCAATATAGTCCATATATTTAAATATTTTAATAATAAATTCATCAATTAGGCGTTATTTTCATTAACTTGGCTTTTTTTTTTTTTTTTGCAATTTTGACGATATTTTCTTCAATCTGGTGCAAAATATTTCAATGTATGGATAAATATCGCCAAGTTAGCGATATTTGGAAGAACATTTCATATATAATAAAAGGTATGCCCATCATATGACGGAATTAAAAATTTGCAAAACATTGCATCCAATTTGGCGTCATTTTTATCAATTTGACAACATTTTTATCAATTTCGCAACAGTTTAGCCAATTTGGCAACATTTAAAAAAAGTCGCTAAGTTGACTATATGCCGCTAATATTCGTTGCCAGAATTCTAAGCGTTACAGATGGAGAAATAGGTTATTCTTATGTTCCTTTTAAAATATTGAATTTTCATCAATTAGTTGTCATTTTCATAGATTTAGTGGTATTTTTATCAATTTGGCTACATTTTTTTTATCAATTTGTCAACATTTGCATCAATTTGGTGACATTTAAAAGGCTCGCCAATTTGGCTATATTTCGCCATTTCGTTGCCAAAATTTCGTCAAGCATTATGGTCGGTGAAAGAGGCTATTCTTATAGTAGATAAACGACTATTAGAGTCCAAACACAAAACTATTACCCAAAATATCTTCTCTTAAAGATGATTTTTATATTCTTCTCAAGATATTGAATTTTTATCAATTAGTTTTCATTGATTTAGTGACATTTTTATCAATTTGGAGACATTTTTATCAATTTGGCGATATTTTCATCAATTTGGCAACATTTAAAACCTCCCAAGTTGGCGATATTTTGCCAAATTCATCGTCAATGTTTCGCATAGCATTGTGGATGCAGAAATAGGTTACTCTTATAGTAGATAAACAACTAATGGCGTCAAATTAGAATGCTATTACCCAAAGTGTCTTCTCTCGTGAATGGAATGAGCTAAATATCCGAAAATGGTGATAATAAAGTTATTGCATAATATTACATATGGAAAGTGAACATATTTCACAATAGTCAATAATTTTTATGAATTTTATGTGATTTTTTGATAAACTTATTTTTTAAATGTACAATATCTCGAGAACGGTTCATGCTAGCATCCTAAAGCTTATGTCAGTCGTTTCTTAATGGAAAATTACATAAGAAATGATTATTAACGTAACTTTATTGAATGTTTTAATGATATTTTCAAAATTTCATTTAAAAATTTAGGTGGGTTCTGAACATTTGATTGCGTTTAAAAACAATAGACTTCCAGTATTCACAGATTGTAATTTCTGTACCAAATTTCGTTCGAATCGATCGATTATCGTCTCCACTCTTCCAGTTATCCTCTCTACAGAGACTCACTAACAGACACACAGACACACACACATACACACACACTTTCACACACGCAAACCGTCCAAATGGTTGCTCAAGTCCTAGTATGCGTCAGACGGTCTGGGTCTTCATCACGCACACACACACACACACGGAGAGAGAGAGAGAGAGAGAGATATCACTTCAAAAAGTTTTGATTTGTGTTCATGGATGCTTGAAATGTGCTCTCCCGTCGAATACTCGAATTCGAATATTCGACCCTGTCACAATACTTTTCTTTCACATTAATTATACTATTGTAAGGAAAGTAAAAATACGGAGAAGATTTGTTTGCTAATTGGATTGAGCTCTTGTATAACGTAAACCACCTGAGGTTAAGGTTCTAGTCAAAGGTGTTCTGTGAGATACACGCTATGGATTGATTTGCATCATGATTTGAGTGCTTGTTGATTCAATTTATTCATGGCTGACATAAAAATGTGTATCTTTTCTGAATATTTAGATTGTGTGTGAATTGTTTAAGTAGATTCGATTGAAATTGAGCTCTATTGTTCATGACTAAGGTTTTAATTGCTCCATAATGCACAATAAATTATTTTATTTTATCAATTACCACCTCCGTTACTTTTGATTTGAATACATAGGTATCAAGCAATCTTGTATAGAAATCAATAATTGTAATAACAAAACAATTTCCTCCATTCGATGTGGGTAGCTTGTCAATTATGTCAATGGCAACGGTCTTGTATAGAAATCAATAACTGTAATAACAAAACAATTTTCTCTATCGGATGTGGTTAGCTTGCCAATTATGTCAATGACAACGATCTCATTTTGCTCTATCCATTGTTGGTGCAATTCTCTTATGTTTAAATTGTAAATATTTTTCATGGGATTGCATATAATTTTCCACATCTGTGAATACATTGAAAAAGAAATAAGTCATGCATAAAAAGTCATATGTCTTTTTGATTTCAAAATAAGTTTATGACTACTCCATTAATGGCTTAAAGATTAAAACTAACCTAACTCATTTTCTATCCTAAATTACCTCACAGGGACTCTAAAATCACTTTTATTCAGTCAGACATGATCACTATATTCTAGATAAACCTAGCGTGAACGATCATGTACATTCTTTACACATTTTTTGGGGTGCTTAAAGTACTTCCAAGGAACCCTATAAGTAATGCCCTTGAGGAAAATTAAAAATGTACTGAGTAAAATATTTTACTGTTCTTTATATTTAGCTTTTTATACGTTCATAAAAACAAGTAACTAATCGTTTATAACATTGCAATTATTACCATTTCCATATGCCCTTTTCCAAGACACCAGCTATATCCAAGATATCCAAGGTATTTTTCTTTTCGGGGCACCTGTGAGAAAACTCACGTATCCCCATATCGAAACTAGAGATCTTATACGTAGTTTGGAGATGTTGATGGATGTGAAGCATTCCTTTATCTGGATGGATGCTTGATGAGGATTTGCAATCTTTTGTTGGCTTGGGCTGCAGTCATAAGTACCTTGGACGATGGACAACCGTTGTTGAAAGATATGCAAAAGGAAGAATTTGGAGAAAAGAGAGTATACTGGAAGCGAGCTCCCTGAAAGTTCAGCTATATAACCTACACACTGAATTACAATTAAAATATAAAAGTTTTTTTAATTTTTATTTCTGATTGCCACCGAAACATAATATTTTATCAAATCCTTTCAAGTTTCTTAATACATAAATGCTCGTATTTATTTCGTACCTTAGGCATAGAATTCTTCCCCTGGGGAAGAATTTTAGTTACTTTTCGCTTTGTTTTTAAGTCTGCTTCCAGTAAACGTTGATCGCCAAGGAAAGCTACATTAAATCAGTTTCAGTTACTCAGACCAAGAATGTGAGGATTAAGAAATTATAAATCTTAAAAGTAGTCATCCCAAGTAGTAAATAAGTAATCCGCTTTTGATTACAAATTTTTAGAAATATAAGATTTTCTGTAGCATGTGCCATTTAAAACGTTTATGACTTTAAAGCTTCAGTTTCATTATTTCTCTATATTTAAGCTTTTTTTTATTTTCTCGAAAATACACAGTTTATATGAGGGTAATATGTAGTTAGATCAAAAATTGACTCTTTTGATGAATTTACATTTTTGGGGGACCTTTGAATACCAGTAAACTATTTCCAAAAACTACATGCATTCCTATATGCAAATGGGGGATCACAATACCTCCCGCATAAATTTATTTTTTGAATGAATTTAGTACAATTATCTGAATTAATTACTATACGAAAACATGGTAATTTTTAATGAGATCGAGCAAAGAAAAGACTGTTGAAATTTTAAAGATTTGATTTAAAAAAATCGGCAGTGGCTCCACTCCAATGGAGCCAAATAGCTTTGCATGATTAACTGATTTATTGTATGGTTTGTATTATTTTGGCATTTTCAAAACAGTTCAAACTATTAGAACCACTTTTTCAAAATAGTTCTAAATATTAAAATATCAAAATTAGCCACTAATTTCCTAAAACTAAGACGCTTATCCGAAGCTTAATTATGTATTCGTGTAGGACTTTCGAAGGATTGCAAATTACTTTCTCACTGCTCACAGCTAGCACATTTTTAGTATTTTGTTTTGATTTCAATCGGATCAAGTCGAAATATCGACTTATTTTATTAATTTTCTTGGCGTCATTTAAATTAAGTTTATACGATATCTCCGACAATATTTAATATTCAGGCGAATTTTTAAACTTGTCTTGCGGCACATAAACTATGTACTGGAATTCCAAATTTCCATTTCTTCTCTTCAAACTCCATCATCCAATAAACGTACTTGGGATCCCCACTTCAATTCACTTTCTCCTTTCTTTGAAACAAAAAAAATGTATCGTACTTTTGCAGCAATATTTCAAATAAGAAACACACTGATCTGCAACTCTAGTGACATTTTAAATGTTACAGAGTTTTTTCCCATTGGAAAATTTTAACAGGTCGAATTATTAAAATTTGGAAATTATAGCCACTATATTTCGAAATCCAAGAACTTAATCCTAAATCCCATTATGTATCCATGTAATGATTTCGAAGTGCTACAAATCACCCTATTATCGTTCATAATTAGCTCTTTTAGTTTTCGATATTATTCCATTGCAAACTTTAAAATCTGAAAATTTTCAATTTATTTACAACTTAACAAGCCTATTCCTCAAAAATGAAAATAGATTTGTAAAAAAAATATTTACCTAGATACGAGAATTTCTACTGGACATTTTGGCACCTTACTGTTTAAATCTATCTCTTTTTTATTTTTGAATATATTCCGAGTGAAAATAAACAAAGTGAAGTGAAAACTCACTGGGACAAAAGGTAGTATTACTTTTTTTAAATCAAAATACTAAAATATTGAAATTATTTTTGCATATTTATAAATTGCACCTTATTTCCAATAAAACAAGTAATACTTTTTAGCATTTTTATATATTAAATTTGATGGTATAAACGTCCATATTTGTCAAGTGTTTAAAGTTCACATTTATCCAGTGCTTCAAGTTCACATTTGTCCAGTGTTTTACGTCCACATTTGGGCATAAGCGCCCAGTATTTACATTTCACTAAAGCTCTGATTTGAACTAGATATACCTCACTTATAAATGGTATTCACATTAAAAGGAAAAAAAATCATAAAAATCTAAATCTACAATGTAATACCAAATAAGGAGTTATATGTCATTTTTTTCTAAGAACATATGATAACGACAAAACACATCTTAACCGTCATAGATCATCAATAGGGGGTTGTTATCCTTTGTTACACGCTTATGAAATATGATGTCTTGAGAATGAATTGTCCTGTCTGGAAAACCTCGTGTGTATTATGAAATACTTTGTTAATCCTTCTGTATTTAGTAATATCACCAATGCTTAAATTTGCACCACAGGGAACAATTTTCATACAAGAAGTGATTATAATTTTAACATGATGTTCTATTTCGAATCGGCAAATATCTGAGTACCAAAATTTTGTAGTTGATATCCCAACCATGTACAGAAATACAACTGAAAATTTTATACACATACAGAATTTTATTAATACAATATTTTAATTATTCTATTTGGAACATCTTAGGATATTCGATAAGGGAAATCTTTAAGAAGAGAAATGAAATCCAAGGACATACAAAACACACACTAAATTTTTTTATTGTTAAGCAAGTAGTGCGGAGATATTACCATATGGTACTTCACTAAATACAAAGATGATTCTTATGCGATATATATAGACAATACATTTCTAACCACTTTACAATACTCCCTACGAACACTCTTTATAAATGTATCTATTTAATAGAATTATAAGATAGTATGTTATTTGAGCTTCTCAAAGGCAGGGAAACTAACATTCTTAAAAAATCCCTTGCAATTTTATTTGTTTTTATAAAACAATATAATAATGTGTTGTATACCAATGTATAACAATGGTACACAACACATTGTTATACATTGGTATAACGATTTGTTGTATATCATTGTTATACATTGGTATACAACACATTGTTACATTGTATAACAATGTGTGTGGCGCTTAGAATTAAAAATATACGTTTTTAGCAAAACATCACTCGGTCGGGTTTTTCTTTGTAGTAGATACTATAAGTGTCGGGATTTTGTAATGAATAATCAAAATCACCATGGTTTTGAAGTTTTGAAAAGGCTCTATAATCATTCTTCCGTTCTTTTCCGTCCATCCGTTTGTCCGACCTTAGCGGGGGGGGGGGGGGGGGTAAATCGAAACTCCTGTTCCGTTAAAGATTCAACCTTTCTCAAAACAAAGGGCTTCCGATGAGTCAGAGAAAGCATTAAATATATTAACTGGAATGCGGCCCATTCGATTTTCTCATGCAAGAACCTATTTTTAAGTAGATCATGATTACATTTCTCATTTTGCAAATTAAAAAAAATTAAAAGAAAAGCAATCAAGCATAAAGCATTGACCATGAAACACTCTTCAACCGCAGTGCAGATTTATTTAAACATCTCTAAAATACGATACATTCAGCGGTGATATTTTTAAAATTAACATAGTACTACAATATTTTATTACATCTGAAAACTTAAAACTTCTCCGAAAAAAATTGAACTTTATTCAAATGACGTCATCGAAATATAAATCGCCTGGCTCTCTATATAAATATTTCATTCATAAACTTTTATTCCATTCCTTTCATTCAGCGGTCGTATTTTTAAATTTATCACAATACTACAAGAATTGATTTTACTTAAAAACGTAAAACCATGGAGGTAAAAGAACTTTCTAACTTCATGCTTAAAACTTATCCATAAAGGCAATACTATAAAATTTTCTGCTTCTCTATGTAAAATCAATAAATGTTTCATTCATATCAACTACTCCAAACTCCAGAGCTAAATGATTTCGTGTTAAAAAAAATCAGCAATTATACAGCTCATCCTACAGCTGGATGTGTCTTATATTCTGCATCTGCTAAAATCGGGCTTCGTTGTAGAAATACTCAAAGTTTGATGATCATTTAAACTCAAAAATATTGTAATTGCATTGTCGCAGTATATAAATGCAGTATAAAAGCGCAGTATATTGATTAGGAAGGATGAAACTAAATATATATTAAAAATAACTTTTAAAATCACGATTTTGACACTTTGAAAAAAGATGGATGCCATAATTTATTTTAAATTGGCTCACGTGATCTCTTCATATAATATGGATGCAAATATAATTTATATTTTTATTTAAAAAACTACCGAACATATTTTGCTGATTTTTTTTATACATTTTACGGGATAATTTGAATATTTTCTAAAATTTTCGAAGCAATTTGTGAATTTTAAATTCGCTTAAAAATTGTTTGAAAAATTATATCCCGTAGGGTTCAATGCATTTCATTTTTTCAATCCGGGGTCAATCCAAAACTAATTGGGTCATATTATTCATTTAAATTCCTTTATGTCCCACAGACCGGCTCAACGACATACTAAAATTTCATTTTAATAAAGTCATTCTAACGGCAGTTATCGTGAGAACGGACAGACAGAATTAACAAAGTCATAAATACTTTTCAGCTATGTTATAAAGTGTTAGAAAATGAAAATTTTGCATTGCTGGCCTAAATGATCTCAATTGTAGCGTGTCACCCTTCGTTTTATAGGGCTTGATAAAATATTTCGTTAGACGACAATATTAACAACGTAACAATTTCGATGTGCATCTCTGAGGGCAACTATATAATGAAGCCATGCACACACAATTTGTATCGCGTCTGTTTTTCGCTAGCTGATTGAGACTATTAAGTATAGTGATCATTGAGCCTTAAATGATCATGTCATCTGATGATTTTGAGCATGATTATATCACATTTTGTACAAAGCTGCCATGTTAAGAAAATATAAAATTAATTTCGCGTTTTAATTTAGCAAAATTCTATCTAGTTCAAAATATTTCGTTAACAAAGCCGGTTATAAAAAGTTTTGTGAAAATCCCTAATATTTGTGGCAGGTAGCTCTCGTGAACATAAGAAATTTATTATAGATAGACAGACGGACATCCAATTAAAAGTAGTCAAAATGTGTTCAGAAAGACCTAAAATATATAATGCCATCAAAATCTCGAGATTAAAAAATTTCTTGAAAACAGTATATTCTCTATACTACATTTTATAGTATAAGAAAGTATATATATATTTTTTTTGCCAACTCTTGGCAAGAAATCGAAAATCCGCAGCTGTTAAATTCAGTACCGCTGTCAATATTATAAGTGTGGACATTTCAGCCATCTAGGTCACCGAAAGAACTTTTGGAAGGCCGGAAAAGTTCTCTAAAAATCCATTTGTTCCGTCCTCGAGGGAGGAAATAGAAACAGGCAATCTTTGGGTTCTGTCCCATCATTGATGCGATGAGTTTCTCTTTTTAGATCACGGGAGGCACTTCTAGGGTTTGAGATTATATTAGATAATTATTACATACTACACGGTATTCTCGTCATATGACGGAATTCAAAATTTACAGAACATTACCTCCCTTTTAGTATCATATCAGTTTGGCAACATTTGTGTCAAGTTGACAACACTTTAAAAAATAGCCAAATTGGCAATATTGCGCCAAATTTTTCGCTAAACGTTAAGAACGGATAGACGGAGAAATGGGTAACTATTATAGTAGATTATTTTATTCTTTCCAGGATATTAAATTGTCACCAATTTGGGGAAATATTCATTAATTTGGCGATATTTTGATCAATTTGGAGACATTTAAAAAATGTGCCAAATTTGATAGGACGGTTGGACTGACTTTAAAATGTATCTAAGTTTGCGATATCCCGCCAAATTTGTGCCATGTAGATACAAGGACAGAGAAATGGGTTAGCCTTATAGTGAATATTTGTTTCAAACAACAAGTTTTTGGTTTAAAAGTTATATTTTCACTGTATTTTCTTTCAGTTAAATTACTAACTTATTATTAAAACATCGCAGTACAATTATGTCTAGAGAAATCTATCGTAGCAGTTTTGTGCATTTTTCATTTTAAGTCGCTAAAAAAGAACACAGATAAGGTAACTAAATGGTAATTCCTCTTTTCCCATTCCAAATTACCTCTGATGAGTCGAGTTTTCTTTTCAGCTTCTTAATGAGCCTAATCCCAAACCAAACATTTTCATCCATTTTTTTTACTGAAGTTTTAATATTTCTCATTTGCATTATAAAGTCTTAATTTGTATCCAAAGGGATATTTTTTATTCTATGTAATATTTTTTTTTACATTAGCAAATATAATATCCCTTTAATTTCAGACACTTTATTTGCTTCGTCTTGGGATATATATATATATATATATATATATATATATATATATATATATATATATTTGCTTTCGCAATAATATTTCGGTATAACAATAAATTCATGCGGAAAAATATAAGGTTTCCAATATTACTTTATTACTTGATTGCTTTAGTAAATAATAAAATCTACTTAAAAAAATTGTTATTCACAGAAGGATTACTTGAGTTTAAACAGTGGTAAAGCTTTCAGTCTGTAAACAAAGGTTAGAAATATCTGATAAAATAAATTTCTGGCATGCAAATATTTATAAATTTTCTATTTATTTTTATTGTAAGGAGTTATATTTTACTTTGTTACGTTATATTTGTGATGTGAAAAGAAACGTTTAAAATTACAACAAACTTTAAGTGTTCATAAATTTTACTTTTCCATTATGATTTACCAATACAACTCATAGATTTAAAAACCAAATATTTTCTAAGTAGTTATTTAAAAATAGAAAATTAGCAATGGATAAATAAGTGCTTTATGGTAATACCAACTGAGAATTGAACATTTCCAAATTAATTTAACAGGGATCACGCTTAAGAAAGCTTCTTTTAGGCTAGTTCTGTGACTATGAACCTGGTTATTGCAACCTCTTTAACTCTTTGTAAAGGCTTTATGAAGTCGAATGGAAACTGCGTTGTAGGGCTGAATGTGCCTCTCTGCAAACATTCTCTAAACTGCGACACATAGGAAAGTCCTTCCTGCTACTACGAATATCAGCTATTCCCCTCTGAAAACGCATAAAAAATGTTAAATCGGTCCATGTATGCTTTTCCCTGGTTCCGAAAACGATTCACCGTGTTACGTCATAAAATTATCCTGAAAAAAAATAGACAATGCGACTTCGCTGTAACGTAACTGTGAAATTGCAAAAACGTAACTTGTCGTCACAGCAAGGTCACAAATTCATGCCGGAGAGACGTGAAAATGTGACGTCGAAAACGATTCACCGTGTAACGTCACAAAAGTACTCTGAAAACAGACAATGCGACTTCGTTGTAACGTAATTGTGATATTGCAGAAACATAATGTGACGTTGCAGAATCACAATGTGGCATAAATGGTTATGTCACTGGGAAAAAAATGCTGTTTGGGTAGTGTAGGGACCTTCTCCAGGTGGATTCTGTGATTATATTACGTTGTACCGTGGATCTTACACATGATTGACTTTATAATATGTAAATGTATGGCATCATGAAAGTTTTATATACGTTTTCATCATAAATATTCATGAATTTCGCATTAAAGAACATAGAAAACATGTCAAAAACTTGGGTTTAATAAATATCCAATTGCTCAGCATCGCTTTAATTTTGATCACCGTTTCAAATTTTATACTGCACCGATTATACAAAAATACCCGCCAATCTGAGATCTTGACTTCTTTTACGTTTTCATTATTCAGAAAATTATGGTATTTTAGTTAATGTTAATTAATTGAATTTCATCCAGTACTCAATTTTGTGGTCATTCTATTGCCATGTGTTTGCTTCCCTTTTTTATTTATATCTGTTCCATTTCTTAGTCTTTTAAACTTTTGTGTATCAATTGGGCTTTTTTCGTCTTGTTAGAACTTATTTAATGTTGTTCGGGTTTGCCTCGTTTTGTTGGGCCATTTCTATGATTGGATAGGCTGTTCTTTATTCTGCTGTCTGATTGGCTCTCTCAGGTGGACTTTGAATCCACAGTTGGGTAGGTATCTGTTTGCGTAATCGTATGTAATTATGTAATAATTTACGTGATAATAATGATTTTGTTCAATAAATCTTCGTGTAATTTTTTTAGATTGATATGTATATTTATATACATATTGTATATGAAAACTTCCATATATTCTCTAAACCATCTGTTTCATTTATCCATCACCCTTCAGTCCCCAGCCCTGCTGGATTAGCTGGGTTCCACTTTGTTTCTATTTTGTTGCTGTTTATAATTATCACTACTTTAAAAAATCTGATGTGGGCAACACATGACTTTCCTTATATAATGTAATGAATTTTATACTTTTACAGTAAAAAAATAGGTTTTTCTTATAGTAGACACTAATATTCTTTCCAAGATATTGAATTTTCGACAATGAGTCGTCATTTTCATTGATTTAGCGTCATATTTATCCATTTGGCGAGATTTTCGTTAATTTGGCAACATTTCAAAAAAGTCGCCAAGTTGGCGACATTCCGCCAAATTCGTCGCCAAAATCTCTCCAAGCGTTATGCACTAAGAAATAAGTTATTCTTACAGAAAATAAATGACTATTGGCGTTCAAATACAAAAGTATTATTCAAAGTATCTTTTTTCATGAATGGAACGAGCTAGATCCACGAGAATGATGTCACTAAATTTATCGCATGGTATTACATATGAAAAGTGAACATGTTTCTCAATAGGAGATATTTTTTTTTATTTTATATGACTTTTTGATAATTTTTTTGAAAAATGTACAATATCTCGAGAACGGTTCATGTTAGCGTTCTAAAATTTATGTCAATCGTTTTCTAATAAAAAATTACATAAGAAATGTCTATTTGCGTAACTTTATTAGTGGTTTTGATTTTTTAACGATTTTTTCAAAATTTCATTCGAAAATTTAGGGGGGTTCTGAACATTTGATTGCGTATAAAAACAATAGGCTTCCAGTGTTTACGGATTGTGATTTTTGTACCAAATTTGATTCGAATCAGTCCATTCGTTCGTCAGTTATCGTCTCCACAGACTCACTGACACACACACACACACACACACACACACACACACATACTTTCACACACACACACACATACACACACAGACATTACTTCAAAAATGTTTGATTCGTGATCAGGGATGCTTGAAACGTGCTCTCCCGTCGAAAACTCGATTTCGAATTTTCGACCCCGTCACAATACTTTCCTTATACATTATGTATATAAGGAAAGTAATAATGATGATGTTATTCAGATCATTAAATTTATATTTCATATCTTAAAACTACACCCACCAATCGAGAGGGTATGATGTTGAAAAGAGTATGGCTAAATGCACAAGAGATTAGAAAATTTTAAACAAACTACCATCAGCAAATACTGAATAAACTACCTAGTTATTAAACACAATTAATAAATGAAACGTAATTAAAGTAAGTTTTTTTTAAATATTTCATAAACTGTTTGGACCACTGAAGGAACATATATATCCGACTTAGATATATATCCCCTCTGCTTCTTCTGTTAACGTCACGTTCATCTTTTTGACTTTGAGTTTCTTAGTTCTCTTGAACTGATAAAGAGGATCCGACGTATTATGGAAACATCTGTTTGCTGCATTTGTATATCATTTGTACTTGAATACGTTGCTCGAATATATTTAATAAGAAATAATAGCCTCCACCACTAAACCATAAATGCTTAATACATTTTGAAACATTTTCTCCCACATAGAATTTTAAAACTGTTTATAGAGGAAAAAACAAATTTATTCCAAACAACAATATTTTATATTCAATAACTTCATTCACTGAATTTTCCATTCAACCAAATTACTGAATGTGACCATAAAAGAGTTTGAACTATTATTATTAAAACAACTATTTAAAAAAAATATTACCTAGAACTTCTATTATTTAATATTTGTCTCAGAGGGATTGTGGATCACAAAAATAAAGCAAATAAATGATATTTCCTTTTTTTCTCAAAATTATCATTCAAAATTATTTCTTATGATTACAAGCTTAATTTTTATCTTCTTAATGAGACTAATCCCAAACTGAGACTGTTCTTTCATTTTTTTTTTGCATTTTGAAATCATAATATTACTCATTTGCATTAGAAAGTCTCAGTTTTTCCCCATTTGGAGTTTTTTGTGCTTGTTGCATTGTATTTGATATATTTTTTTTCTCTTTGTTAAAAAATGTATCTTTAAAACGTTTATCGCTTTCTTTAAGTTAACATTCTATATTTATTTAAAATCTTCTGCAGATAAATCGTATTCATCATCAAATAAAAGAATTATAAAAAACAATTATGCTATAAAAGGAATGGAAATTTATGTTTTTCTCGGATTTGTGTTATAAATTTTAATGTGTGTTTAAAACACGTGTTAAATTGCTTGTTTTTTTTTTACTTAAAGTTTTGCTAATTTTAAAAGGTTGTAAATTTCTGAAATAATATTCGGGAAATTTTAACATGCTGCTAAAATTATTGAAACTTTAATGAACTAATTGAAACTTTAATCTATTTTAAGAAATTGTTATCTATATCTTAACAAAAGTTTAACTTCTAAAATAAAACATTTTATTAAATGCCCAATTTCCCTATCAAAAAATCTTTCCTTACTTAAACTTTATCTGAAGGGAGTTCTTTTCTTTGTTTTTTTTTTTTTTTGTCTCTAGGAAAAGAAAAAGAAAAAAAATAGACTGGGAAACAAGTGAATTGCAATACCTAAATATAAAATAATCTATAAGGATAATATTTTTGATTCTGTGCATGTGGCTAAATATGTGCGTATAAGTTCAATAAAGAGAAATCTAAGTGTCGCAAGGGCATGAAATTTGGTACACAGATACTTTAGGACCCGTGCTGAGTTTTTTAAAAACCTGGGTGAGTTTTTTTAAAAATCAAATTCTATTTTTAGTTATTTTATAACTTAGCACGATTTTGAGTTATTTTTACGATTTAAGCCCAAATAAGTTCCTTAGCGATGGAAAATATTCTCACACACTTTCTGTCTTGACACCATCGCAAAGACTTTAGAGCGTTCTTTACAGGGATGTTTGAACCAAACCCGTAGGACAATTCCTTTATATTTATTTTTAATACATATAACTTTTATATTTTTGGAGTTATCTGATATATCTGCACAATTCTATATTTTAGCAAAAGTTGTGTGCATATCTCTGTATTCTAACAAAAAATTTTCTTTCTTGAATTAATGCTGTAATTTGAATTTTGGTGAGTTTTCTTGAGAACGAACTTGTTAAGGATGTCAATACCGAGCGTATAATATTTCTCCCATCTGTGGTCGTTTGCAAGCGACTGCGTATGCGCTTAATGCTGTCTCTCCTAGAGAAAGGATTCCGTTTTTAATCTTCTATTATATATATATATATATATATATATATATATATATATATATATATATATATTTGCTTACGGGTTACAATGGCTCGGGAAAATGCAGAATGTTTGGTCGCGCGGAATCGGAGCATCTTTATATTGTGTTCGTAGCGAGAAGTAGATAATTTTTTATTCGAAGGGTGGGGTCGTATCATGCCCGTTGGGTCAGTGTACACGGATTATATGCAGTTGTCACTGTTATCTAAATGAATGGAATTTATTCATTTCGTTATTTCTATTGTTTAATAAATACAATTTATCCCTGCTTTAACTCCCGGACAACGCTGAATACAGTTTCTAGTGTTCACACATATTTAGATATTTAGTACATGCGTCAGGTACGTATTGATATATAAAATATTAAATTTTTAAAATGTAAAAGTTCAATACGATCACATTATTTACAAGTTTAATGTACATAAATTAAAGTGCAAGACAACAAAATGGCTACAATGTAAAATGCTGTGCAAATAAAATATAAAAGTATCTTATCGTTTCGAAAATCAAATGTGTATTTTCGTCTTCAGTTCGTTCATGCCTTAATCAAACTACTAAATGGGTTCAACTACGGGTATTTCTGTTTATTTTGGCAGTCTCTTGTATGCAGGTAAACCTATGTGGTATGTGGATCTTGACCTGTTCTTGTCAATCTACTGGCAGAACCAATCAAATTACCAGCGGAAATACTTCCCTTTGTCTGGAATAATATAGGTATAAAAGCAACGAGATACAAAATTCCAAATATTTTTTCATAAACGTGCTGCCAGTTAGCCTAACAAAACAGTGAAAAAATTATGAAAATTAGTTAAGTCGTTCTAAAATTAAAAATAGTCTACACTGACCTACAAATAGGCATTTTAGCTCCTATAGGAATGTGTAAGAAGATAAAACGTATAATAAAATTTTCGTTAGATCCAGTTTTATTGCCTGAAAAAAATTACATAAATTAGACTACGTATTTGAGAAGATATTTGCTCGTAAACACATTTTTACACTTTTAACCAATGCAAAAATGGAAAATTACATTAAAGCATTACAAAAATCGAAATATTTTTGCTGCAAATCAGTTTTTCTTTAAGCATAACAAAATGATCGAAAAATACATGTAAATCAAGCAAAGTTTTTAATTCTCATTACTGCGAACTATGCCGGGCTAAAACTAACACAGAATATTTCTTGGAATATTCCATAATTTCCTGCAAAAAAATTATCGTCAAAATTTTTCTCGTGGTTCATGCAATATTTAAGTTTAAAAGTGTATTGGAAATGTCTCCTTCGCGATGATATTACTTATATAGAAAAATAGTTCCTGAAAATATATTCAAGCACCCCATAACAGCATAAGAAAGTTCCATGGGAGTAAACCATGGAGTTAGGAATAAGGAGATAGAACTCCTATGGAGGAAACGCCTGAAAATGCTATAATGATTTGATAATTATACCTAGGTGTCGCTAGTGTTACCAAAGTAGCTGTTAATATTAGTTGACACAATAAAACGGCGTAGTATATGCATTTTTGATTATTTACGAATTAAGGATTCCCTAATTATGAGTATAACTAACTAGTATTTTTTCATAGTTATAGGACAGAATACAGATTATAGAGATAAAAATAAATTAAAAGGTAAAATAGTTTTGAATACGTAGGAATATTGTTTATAGTTTTAGTTCTACTTTGTTTTGCGCTAATAATTTATTTTTACAAAATTGACAGTTTAAATAAATATTTAGGACTTTAGCCATAGAAATGCAGGCAATACAGGACTACTTATTTTATCCTTGCGCCGCCTGAGTTATTTCCTCAAACGATATTGGCGTTTTATTACTATGAAGATTTAACTCCTACCTTTTACCTCCTTGTTGTAAACTTTATGTCTATCTGTAGGAAAGTGATTAAATCCCATGCAGCAAAAGTGGTTGTAATGCCACTAGTGTGTAATTTAAAACGTTGGGGGTAACAAAATCATCAACTAAAAGAAAAAGACAAAATAACAAAAAAAATCTGATGTGGGCAACACATGACTTTCCTTATATAATGCAATGAGTGTACTAATAGGTTTTTCTAATAGTAAATACTTATATTCTTTCCAAGATATTGAATTTTCGACGATTAGTCGTCATTTTCATTGATTTAGCGTCATTTTTATCCATTTGGCGAGATTTTCGTTAATTTAGCAACATTTAAAGAAAGTCGCCAAGTTGGCGACATGTCGCCAAATTCGTCGCCAAACGTTATGGACGGAGAAATAAGTTATTCATACATCAGATAAATGATTATTGGCGTTCAAATACAAAAGTATTACTCAAAGTATCTTTTTTCGTGAATGGAACGAGTTAGATCCACGAGAATGATGTCCCCCAATTTATCGCATTATATTACCTATGAAAAGTGAACATGTTTCTCAACAGTTAATATTTTTTTTATTTTTATATGACTTTTTGATAATTTTTTTTGAAAAATATGCAATATCTCGAAAACGGTTCATGTTAGCGTTCTAAAATTTATGTCAATCGCTTTCCAATGAAAAATTATATAAGAAATGTCTATTTGCGTAACTTTATTAGAGGTTTTGATTTTTTAACGATTTTTTCAAAATTTCACTCGAAAATTTAGGGGGGTTCTGAGCATTCGATTGCGTATAAAAACAGTAGGCTTTCAGTGTTTACGGATTGTGATTTTTGTACCAAATTTCATTTGAATCGGTCCATTCGTTCGTCAGTTATCGTCTCCACAGGCTCACTGACACACACACATACTTTCACTCTCTCTCTCTCACACACACACACACAGGCATCACTTCAAAAATGTTTGATTCATGATAAGGGATGCTTGAAACGTGCTCTCCCGTCGAAAACTCGAATTCGAATTTTCGACCCCGTCACAATACTTTCCTTATACATTATTGTATATAAGGAAAGTAAAAATCCAGTTACAAATACGTAGAACGCCATACAATTAGTAGGAATCAACGTCAGTAAAGGACTAAACAGGGATATGGTATGCAATAAATATCTGTTAAAAAGATGCATTATCAGAGCCTCTCATACAGTAACACCTGCAATGCTTGTCATATTATTTTCTCTTGAGTTCAAATGTGTATTGTCGCTGAAAGAGATCATTTTAAACAAGCTCTACACTAGATTTTTGTTCATGTAATTGCTATTATTGTATCATTTTATAATCGATTTCTAGTCATTAGACGAGGGGCGTAGACAGGAAAGGGCCAGAGTGAGCTGAGCCTCCCCGAAGTGGCATTCTTAACCCCCTCTCCGCAGTGGTATGAAATTTCATATAACATGTCATCCAAATTATACACGAAAAACTGCTATTTTATATTTTTTTGTAAATTACTCCTTTTGTATAGTACAGAAATAAGAATTTTTAGTGGTTGAATTTCTGGTTATATTGATGATCATAAATTTATTTACATATTTAATTTTAAAATGTTCAACAAGAGTTTCATAGTTAGACATTCTGCAGTTATGCACAATCAACTGATTGCGTATTACTTTAGAATATATAACTCTAGAACTTAGTTATATTGAGTTATATATTATCATGTATACCTATGATGAGTTGTTATCCAAAGTTAAAATTATGCGATACACTATATTAGTTAAACTTTAAGATACGTGTTTAATACAGTGATTTATTTAAAGACTAAAATTTAATATTTTAGTGCATTTTCTTCCACATGACTTCCCTTCTCTCCCAATTTTTTTAGTGAGCCCCTCTAGTGCTGCTGAACCCCCCCCCCCCCCCCTTGTATTTCACTTCAGCCCTTCTTAGATTTCTTTTTATGCTAAGGCCCTGCATTAGACAATACTGCACAACTATATAATTCGTGTCCTCCTTGTTATCGAGTTCGTAATACGCCTTTTCAATTTATCCACTAGGGGCGCTGCAATCACTTTTATTCGAACAGGAATCACTTTATTATAAATAGAACTAGGGCTTTTTTTAATGGACCTAATTTTAAACATGCTTAAGAACCTTTTATACGAGATATTTATTACGTTTTTACTTTCTAATATTATAGAATCTAAATAGTATAGACAGATTATTATTTTCACGAAAGTTTTCGATTTCGAGATTTTGATGCCAACACATGTTTTAAGACCGCCAGGCTATTTTTAAAGTAATGTCCGTCTGGAGTCGATTTTTTGTGTATACAAATATCAATGCATTTGCAAGAAACATTTTAGCTGGCTTTGTTAAAGCAAAATTTAGAACTAGATAGAACAATTTTTGAAATTCGAATGAAAACTTCGTAAATTATTCAAATGTTTTTTATTTTCATAACATGGCGTTATAGGAAAATAAATTAACCTAACTAACAATAAAAGTACTTATTTATGATTCAATGATCACGAAACTTAACAGTTTCAATCACTGTAGTGAAAATTAGCCGCAATACAATGTTTGTGCTCATGACATCATTGTCTCTCCTCCGGGCGGTAAGTTATCCCCCCCCAGCCGAAAAGGAAAAGTGTGAAACTTGTTACCAATCGAAATATTTTTCAAGCTCTTTAAAATGAAATGTAACATGTTGTAATTATGATCATTTGAACCAACATTGCAGATTTAAAACATTTCTTGCAAAACTTAAAAGGGAAATCGCAAATTACTTAAAAACGGACTCTTACTTAACCACACTCTTAATTTACTCACAGTTATATATTAGAGTTTACACGTGTAATAATCTCTTTTATAAGTATTGCAAATTTATACACTTATCTTATCCCCACATCTTCATCTCCGCACTATTCTTGCGAAACAAAAATGTTTTGGACAATAATGAACTTCGACGAATCACATGACTCAGAAAATAAGACCGAGGAATAACCTTTATTGGATCATCATTTAGGTGGGATTCCAACCAGCAAGGTGCGTTGTCAGCAGAACACAGGCTTAACATCCCAAAGCTCTGAAGAGCCATCATCACGAAAGAGCCTAAGGACATAAGTGTACTTTGGAAATAAATTTACTAAAACGTGGACGCCTTACAATTTGGAGAAATCATACATTGGTTTTGTTGTTGATGTTGTTTATGTTTATTATTTTCTCTGCTAGGGAAAGTATTATAATCGTGTCAAAAATCGCAATGCGAGTTTTCAACGGATCTACACGATTTGGGATCTCTATAACAAGAAAAATATCTCATTTTAGCGTGACGTCTGTGTATGTGTGTATGTGCCTGTCTGTATGTGATATGTATGTATCAACACTAACTTAAAAACTAACGGACCGAATTTCATAAAATTTCATAGGTAAGAAATAAAATTCCATAGGTAAAATTTCATAGGTATGGGAGCCTGTTGCTGATTAGATTTTGATACGTTTCGAGACAAAAAAACTGCATTTTTTTCGAAATGGCCCGTAAAAATCTTAGGTATCCACTGTATCTAAAGAACACATTGACTAAATTTCACAAAATTTGATTGATATGTCACCTGTGAGATATACTGGTACTGGTTAGATTTGATAGGATTCTGAAAAGAGAAATCTGCTTTTTTTTACGAAATGGCCCGTAAAAATCGCCAAAATCTGAAATAAAAGACTGGGTATGCTTAAATATATCAATTAAATGCTTGTTTTATTCGTAATTTTTAACTTGGAAATAATAAGACCAACCCCATTACTCTAGGACTAACGGATCTCGAGATATTTTAGTTTTTTCACATTTTTGTTATACCGCCTTTGGAAAAATTTCCAGTTAGAAAATAAAAACAAAATTTGAATGAAAAGTGCAACTTCAGTGTTATTTGTGAAATTAGACACAATTTTAGGAATTATTAAAGAAATAAAGAGAAAAGGAATATGAGTCTGTCGAGAAAATCGTGTACTGCTCACGTGAGATTTTTTTTATTAGTGGAAATATTTTTAAGTACTATGTGGATTATAAATCGGCTGCGTAGAGTATCAACGTGTTGTCCACTAATTGAAATATTTTATATTTTCAATTATTTGCACTATATTGTACAGAGATGGCATTTTTATCACAAAAGTTTCCGATTCCGAGATTTTGACGAATAAACCAGTTTTAAAGCCCCCAAGTACTTAGATCGAATACATTTCAAACTATGTTTGTTTGAGTAATAACAAGTCTAGAATGTATGCACTTATAACCATGGAATTCCATGTGTGCATACACCTAAAATAATAAAGCAATATGTCTATATGTTTTCTATCCACTTTCTGGTAGTGTAGTGGAAAATCTAAGAGACCAACAATAATGAAATTTCATACGAAAATGTGTCGACTCCCGTAAGAAAACACTTCGTAGAGATGTTTTTGAAATACGAATTAGTTTAAAAGCTACATATTTATAAGGATATTATTGGCCGTCATACTCCTGATACATGAAAAATGAGTATATAGACCACAATCTTCTGATATATTTACAGCAATAACCCAGATTCGCATCCTGGTCACGGCACCAAATGTATCAGTAAGTTATGATCTATATACTCCTTTTCCACGTATCAGGAGCATGACGGCCAATAATTTCCTGATATATTTTAATATATCAGGACATTATGGTCTATATACTCATTTTACATGTATCAGGAGTATGAAGGCCAATAATCTCCTGATGGTACACTGTTCATAACTGAAATCGCAACACCATGAATAAATTGATGTATCCTTATGAAATATTCAGAATATAATTGTAGCATGGAGATGTGCAAATGATCAAATAATCATACCTGGAAATTGAAAGCAAGGAAATTTATTGACATTAGATCAATATGAAATAGACCCACCGCGAGCGGCTTTGCAGGATTGAATACGACGAGGAATCCCGTCAATGAGATGGGCAATGGTGTGCTGAGAGATGGTATTCCAAGCAAGTTGCAATTGGGCTTGTAACTGAACACGGTTTGCTGGAATTGGGAATTATCTTAATCGTCGCCCCATGATGTCCCAGATATGCTCAATTGGCGACAAATCCGGTGAATATGCTGGTCAATGCATGCTATCAAAACCTTGTAGTTTATTCATTATTACCAGTGCAGTATATGGCCTGGCATGCTCCTGCTGAAAAAGCAGTCCAGGCCTGGTTGACAGATATGGCTGTACCACAGATTTCACAATGTCAGAGACGTATCGTTGTGCCGTGACACTGCCAAAAACGTGCACCAAAGTGTTCATCCACAAATTATAATGCCCCAAATCATGTTACCACTTAGGGGGACTGTGTGGCGACTGATAGAAAAATCTTCCTGGTGCCGTTGTTGAAAGCGTCGCCATATGCGAGTACGGTCATCTGGAATGTCAAAACGGAATCGTGATTCATCCATGAACAGAATGTTTAACCATTCTGTCGACTAATTGCGTCTCATTGGACACTACTGGAGGCGACGTAACCGGTGAAGACGTTGAAAGGGTAGGTGTCGAAAAAGTCGTCTACCTCGGTGTCCTGCGTCATGCAAATAGTTTCGATTTGTTTGCGTCGAAACCACGTTACCTGTAGTGTGGGATAAATGTTATTGTAATGCGATCTTCACGTAGTGTGGTACACCTGGAAGTTCCACTACCTGATATTCTTGTCGTTTCGTTGTCTCTCCAGAACCGTAACACACATCGTTAAACTGTGCTCACATCACAACCCAATAGTTCAACTATCCTTCAAAGACTCATTCCACCCTCACGTAAAACAATGATTTGTTTCCGTTCCCTTGACGACAACTGAACGTATGCTATACGTCGACGGACTCTTGACCTACTGTGATGATCTTTACAACCTGAAACCAGTGATTCTACAATTTGGTTGTGATGTCGCTCCTCCTTGACCTGCCGCTTTTATGCTGTTAGGCTAGATGTTATGTCCCTAAGTACCCCACAACAATACCTAAGCGTAACGAAATTTTGATCATCTGCATATCTCGTCTTGCTGTTTTCATTGCCTGATTTACATAAAGCTACTCCTACAACTTTATGGTGTTGCAATTTTAGTTGTGAGCAGTGTATTTAACAGTCAAAACTCGGTTCAATCCCAATACAGCGGTCAGATTTTTTGGTAACATCATGTTAAAACTAAAACTAATATGCATTCCACATCGGGTTTTCTGCTTCCGGGTCCTTTTGACCTTTCTATGGGCCTTTATTATTTAAGCTGCGGGTTGGGTACCCACAGAAATTGTTTTTACAACTATATCTATCTCATTTTTATGAGGTTATTGTATAAATGTGTGAACGAGGATAACAAACTGCAAACAGCCGAAAATTGTACATACTTTCCGAGATTTAAAACGAACTAAATATATTTTTAAAATAGAATTCTATTACGGGTTGATTTCAAGTATTCGCTGCGAGTCAGGCTAATGGTCAACAATGTTCTCTCTTACGGGTTCGGGTCAGGTTGCGGGTCAGATTGCGGGTGGGGTTGCGGGTCGACAAATATATTTGTTGCAGATTGAATCAAACTTGCTCAAAATGCTGCAATTGCAGTAACAATGAAACAAGTTCGTTAAGCGCAGCATATAATACAAAATTACAGTGTAAATAAAATAAATTATAAAACTAAAAGATTAAATTATTAAACTCAATTATTAAGCTAAGAAGGGGAGGGGAGGTTAGACACACAAGTCAGAAACCATGTGTGCCTACCAATCAATATAACTACATAATCAAGGCTAAATAAAGTCCGTAAGACATGCATTTTAAATAATAAAATTATATACAATGCATGTAGTAAATAATACAAAAAATCTGATGTGGGCAGCACATGACTTTCCCTGCAGACTTATATCCACGTTCTCTTTATTTTAATTAAATTTAATTCACTTTTATTTCAATTTTCTTTCTCATTTGATAACTGAACTTATTTTCAATGGTGGCATAGAGGAAATACGAAAAAACTAAAATATCTCGAGAACGGCTACTCCTAATGTAATGGGGCTAGTCTTATTCTTTTCTCCGTTAAAAATTACGTATTAAACAGGCATTTAATGGATATATTTGAGCATACGTAATTTCTTATTTTAGATTTTGGTGAATTTTGCGGGCCATTTCGCAAAAAAAAGAAGGTTATTTTTACCGAATCGTACCAAAATCTAATCAGCACCAGGGTAACCCACTAGTGACTTATCTACCGAATTTTGTGAAATCCGGTCTATTAGTTTTTCAGTCAGAGTGGATACAAGCTTTTGCGGGGCATTTCTTAATAAAAGGTGGGTTCTTTTATCCCGAATCGTACCCAAAGCTAATCAGAACCACATTCTCTTACAAGTGACATACCTACCAAATTTTATGAAATTCGGTCAATTAGTTTTTTAGTTAGAGTGGATACAAATTCTGCACAGACAGGCACACAGACACACATACACACAGACAGACAGACACATACATAGACGTCACGCTAAAAATAGTTTTTTTCGTATTCTAGATATCTCGAAACGTGTAGATCCGTCGAAAACTCGAGTTGCGATCTTCGGCATGATTCCAATACTTTCCCTATACATTACCATGTATTGCAGGAAAAGTAAAAATATTGTTCGAAACGTGTAAAATGCCCCCATTCTCGTTTCTTTTATGACATATACATGGTTCTCATGAAAGTCCTTATAATCCCCCCCTGACTTTGTAAGGAAAGGCTAATGAGTGTACATATCAAGTCTATTCATAGTGAAGTGATCACGCTCTATCGAATAATATTGATTACAGTGCAGCTAGTGGATGATTTAAAAAATTGGAGGTTAAAATTTTAGTGTCAGGAGGCTAATCTGAGGTAAACATAGCAGGAGGTGGTCAGTCGGATTGTCAGTTGCTCGCCAATCTAACATTCGAGGGTTGATAATACAAAGTTCACTTCAATGATAAGAGTTTGCAATTTAGTCCCAGTAGCTCAGCAGTAGAGCGTGGGCTGGCCAGTTTGGTGACCAGGTGTCCGATTCCCTGTTGGGGCAGCAAGGGTCTTTACAAAGACTCTAGCTCCGAATATATCCGGACACACGCAAACTGCAGGAGTATACCTCTCCCAACCAATAGTATAAATTATTATATAAAACCCCTAACAAAGCATAATTACGATACCACCCCTATTTGCACAAAATCCTCAGCAGTGCATAATTTCTTACTACCCCTAACTTTAAACGAAAGTATAAGTGTTAGTTACCATGCCTTTGACAGATTTATATACCAATTAACTAGAGCAGCCTGATTTTTTCCTTTTATATCATAACGCAGTAAATATTCTAAAATGTTCTGAATCTAAACCTCCCCTTACTAAGCTTATCAAACTTGTTAAAAATTTATTTTAAGTGCAGTTCTCATGCTATAAACATTCATGACAGACAGACTGAAACTAGTTTTTAACTCTCGATTTTCCGCATTTTGCTGCAAGGTTATATCTGAAGACTCAATTCCACTCTCTGAAAAAATGACATCCCATTTCATCACGTTGTTCGAAAATATTATATTAGAAAACAGTATTAAAATTCTTCCTTTTGAACTAGATAACTCAGGGCATAATTCCCCGCCGCAACAATAATTTTCCACTTGAGACAGTAGTCATGCTTAATAAGTTTTATCCAAGAGTGCTTTATAATAATTCTATTTAAAAGCATTTTTGAATATGGCTGCCAGCTCAGACATTATGAAGTGGTTGAGCTGTGCTATATAATTGCACATATGTAGGAGGAATATGGCTTTTGTCTGAAAATTATTATATTTAAGGAGATTAGTTGAAGAAGATGCCATGTGAAAATTATTAGTCATTGTTCTTTAACTGTTTAAGTTATTGTTACAATCATTATATCACTTTCCTTATATACAATAATGTATAAGGGAAGTATTGTGACGGGGTCGACAATTCGAATTCGAGTTTTCGACGGGAGAGCACGTTTCAAGCATCCTTGATCACGAATCGAACATATTTGAAGTGACGTCTGTGTGTGTGTGTGTGTGTGTCAGTGAATCTGACGAAAATGATTGAGACGATAGCTGATGAACAAATGGACCGATTCAAACAAAATTTGGTACAAATTTACAATCCGTAAACACTGGAAGCCTATTGTTTTTGTACGCAATCGAATGTTCAGAATCCTCCTGCATTTTCGAGTGAAATTTTGAAAAAATCGTCAAAAAATCAAAACCTCTAATAAAGTTACTAAATTTTCGAACGCTAACATGAACCGTTCTCAAGATATTGCTCATTTTTTAAAAAAAATTGTCAAAAAATCATATAAAATAAAAAAAAAAAATATTTACTATTGAGAAACATGTTAACTTTTCATATGTAATACCATGCGATAAATTAGGTGACGTCATTCTCGTGGATCTAGCTCGTTCCATTCATGAAGAAAGATACTTTGAGTAATACTTTTGTATTTAAACGTCAATAGTCATTGGCGTGAGTATCCACATTAGCTGAAAAACTAGTGGACCGCATTTTACAAAATATGGTAGATAAATCCCTTGTGGGTGGCCCTGGTGCTGATTAGAATTTGGTACAGTGTGGAAAGAAATAACAGTTTTTTTTTAGAACTGGCCCACAAAAATCGTCAAAATCCTAAATAAAAGACTTCGTATGCTCAAATATATCAATTGAATGCTTGTTTTTCACATAACTGTTGACGATTAAAATAATAAAGATCAACCCCATTACTCTAGGACTGGGCATTATCGGGGTATTTTAGTTTTTTCACACTGTTTCACATTTTTCACGGTTTGGAGAATAAGTCCAGTTACCAAATGAAAACTAAAGCTGAATTAAAACTGTAAATTCCGTGTCACATTAAATAATTATGCGTGTTATTTAATGCAATTAAACTCAATTTAATGAATTATTAATGAAATAAAGAGGAAATAAGTTTGAGTCTGCGGTGATAGTCATGTGCTGTTCATTCAAAGTTCATTCAAAGTTGATTCAAAGCCATGTGCTGTTCATGTGCTGTAATAATCGAAATATTATTTCTTTATTTTGCGTCCTAAAATACCATTATATTTCAGGTCAACGAAGTTAAACAACTGATAGGAATAATCTGCTATTTTTTCTCCCAAAAAACTCCTAGAATGTGTATTATATTTTGTCCAATAACGTTAATGAACTTTATGGAATATTTCAAATTGTATGTTCCAAATCCTTGGAGACTTTAATCATTAATTAATCAACCAATGACTTGCATTAAGCAGATGCTGGATTCCACTAATTCGATGATTGCTACAGCGCATTGCGCTTTTTTTTACGAATTTTATTTTTTACCCTCATAATATTTCAGATACTCTTATGTAATGCAAGAAATGCAGAAATGCCACATAAACGACTCAAAAAGTGAAAATATCTATAAAAAATATGACGTAGGCAGCACATAAATTTCCCTGCAGACTTATATCCACGTTATCTTTATTTTAATTAAATTTAATTCACTTTCAATTCAATTTCCATTCTTATTTGGTAATTGGATTTATTTTCATAGGTGGCGTTAAGAAAATGCGAAAAAACTAAAATATCTCGAGAACGGCTAGTCCTAGTGTAATGGGTGGGTCTTATTATTTTCTTCGTTAAAAATTACGTGTATCAAATAAGCATTAAATGGATATATTTGATCATACGCAGCTTTTTATTTTGTATTTTGGCGATTTTTGCGGGTCATTTTGCACAAAAGGCAGGTTATTTTTTTCCGAATTGTACCAAAATCTAATCAGCACCTGGGTAACCCACAGGCGACTTATCTACCGAATGTTGTGAAATTCGGTCATTATGTTTTCAGTTAGAGTGGATACAGGCAATTTTTGCGGGCCATTTTGCAAAAAAAGGCGGGTTCCTTTTTCCCGAATCGTACTAAAAACTAATCAGCGCCAGGATCACATCCAAGTTCCAACTTACCTGCCAAATTTTATGAAATTCGGTCTATTAGTTTTTGATTTCGAGTGGATACATACATTGTACAGACAGACAGATAGACAGACATACACACAGACAGACACACAGAAAGACAGATAGACACACAGACACACCCACACAGACGTCACGTTAAAATAGTTTTGTCGTATTCGAGAGGTCTCGAAAAGTGTAGATCCGTCGAAAACTCGAGTTACGATTTTCGGCATGATTCCAATACTTTCCCTATACATTACCGTGTATTGCAGGGAAAATAAAAATCTGATGTGGGCAACACATGACTTTCCCTGCAGACTTATATCCATGTTCTCGTTATTTTAATTAAATTTCATTCACTTTTAAGTCAATTTTCATTCTCATTTGGTAATTGGACTTATTTTCAAATGTGGCGTAGAGAAAATACGAATAAAAATAAAATATCTCTAGAACGGCTGGTCCTAGTGTAATGGGGTTGGTTTTTTTCTTTTTTCGTTAAAAATTACGTATAAAACAAGCATTTAATGGATATAGTTGAGCATACGTAGCTTTTTATTTTAGATTTTAACGATTTTTGAGGGCCAATTTGCAAAAGAAGGCAGGTTATTTTTTTTAATCGTACCAAAATCTAATCAGCACCAGGGTGACCCACAAGTGACTTATATACCAACATTTGTGAAATTCGGTCAATTAATTTTTAAGCTAGATAGGATACAGGCATTTTTTGCAGGCCATTTCGCAAAAAAAGGCGGGTTCTTTTATCCCGAATCATACTAAAAACTAATCACCACCAGGATAACACTCAAGTGATTACCTACCAAATTTTATGAAATTCGATCTAATAGTTTTTGAGTTAGAATGGATACATGCATGGCACAGACAAACAGTCACACAGACTCACAAGCATCACGCTAAAAATAGTTTTTTCGTATTCTAGAGGTCTCGAAACGTGTAGATTCGTCGAAAATTCGAGTTGCGATTTTCGGTCTGATTCCAATACTTTCCCTATACATTACCATGTGTTTGCAGGGGAAGTAAAAAAAATCAGCGGAGCTTTAATTAAATAGAGCCGAAATGATTGTGGGTGAATGATATTTTATAAAACAAAACTGCAATAAATTTCGATAAGTTTGTTCAATTTTTTGGATACTCTTTTTTTAAATTTATTGACTTTCAAAGCGCTAAAAATTACTCGCTGACTGTTGATAGCTAGCTATTACTTTTATTTTTCGCCCCGATTTCATCTAGATACTCTAACCATAGTGTCATGTCGCATTTCTGCGCCATGAGCTTTTTCGTATTTTTCTGTGAAAGAAATATCCTTTTTCCCTCCGTGCCTGTGCTGTGTTTTTGCTAAGACTTGTTTGTATTGAATTCGCACTGAAAAGCGAGTTTGGTCGGGAATGCGTTGGAATGTCTAGGATTTGTGTCTGGCTGAAATGCGTGACGTTTGATCGGCTGTTGCGAAGGAGCGCTTGCCTGTCCAATCAGGAAGAGGCGCAAGGAAGAATGTTCGGCGGTTGCCTCGTGAGACGGAGCAGATTGGAGCTGGAGATTCGAAAATTTGTCTAAGGAAGAGACAAAGGGTTTTGGCCAAAATGGCTAAGCTGGCGGAGTTGGGCATTTGTTTCTAAGGGAAACCGCCCTGCCCTTCTGGAGCTGAATGGAGAAGAACCTGGAAAATTTCGGCAATTTATTATCATCATTTCTAAAATTATTTTTCTTTATTCCAGGAGTCCTGTTTTCGGTTGCTGGAGATGAATATCTTTCGCGGAGGTCAGGCTACTTGCCATACTTGAATGATGTCCTGTTATCTAAATTTTGGACTGTTTTCCTTGACAATCCACTTTTGGGAACTCTTTGATTCGGCCTCAGACCGTGTTATCCTGAATAGGACATTTCTTCGTATTGTAAAATTACTCTACCGCTCAGGTAAAATTTCTTTTTCGGAACAAGAAGTTCCGTTGCATCACAGGCACAATGAATACAATTTAATTGATTGTAATGACTCTCCAACTTTAAGTAGATATTTGATAACTTAAATGTGTGATTTAAATTTATGATTTGAATTTAAATATTGAGTAATATTAAATTTTTTTGAACAGAGCATTTATAAGAATATTATATTTGATAAGAGAAGCTCTGAATAATTTAATTGATAATTTGAAAGATAAATATACTTATAATCACTTTTGCAAATCTTAAAATAAAATATTATTTGATTGTTAAATGTGCCCTGAGTTTATTTGTGTATGCCTTCATGTTTTACTCACTGTACATCATTTAGGATTTAATTCTCCTAAACTGGGAACCCTTTTGAAAACTGAACCTGGAGTTTATTTTGGTAATTATGATGAAGTTAAATATGTTAATTACTGGTTTTTTTGGTTTACTAAATTTACGATCACGAAGTTGTGTGTAGTGGAATCAGTAGGTGCTATTTGGTACTGAGACCGCTACCACAAATTGGTGCCTGTTCCCTTTCCCAGAGTTTTACAGTGAGAAATATTAATTTTTATGAAGGAATGCAGAAAATTTTTTGTTTTGATTATATACACAAGTATTGCAGTTTTGATATGTCAAAGTAAGTGAAAAAGTTATTTTATTGGTGCAAAGTATTTGAATTATAAATGGGCAAGAAACTGCTATTTATATGTCATAAAGTAAATATAAAAGTGCAAAATGCACATAAGCCCATATGCACCTCAATAGTATATGTGTATTTAAATATTTGTTGCATATATATATTCTTGAATTATTTGACATACAGAAATATACACAAAATTCTATATGATATTTAAAAGTGAATTTAAGGTTTTGAAATTTTCAAAAACACATACATTGACATAAAGTGCATACACACATTTATGAAAAGTGAATACAATCGTTCTGTGCTCATACAAAAGTGGTTCGAAGTTCAAATTAATGAACAAAAAGTGAAAAGAAATTTACAAATTGTGTTTTTTCTGTGCTCTACTTGCACATAAATAAGTGATAAAAAGTGAAACTATTTTCGAAATAAACTGTGCTTGTGAAATAAACTGTGATAAAATGCCTCGAAATAGTAAGAATTCTCGTGCAAGTAGGAGTAGAGACTCCTCTGCACAACCGAACAGATCAGACCGTGTGCCTTCGGTGTCTCCACCACGACTTTCTCCAAATTCTGGCAGATCAGCTTCCGCTGTCAGAGACTCAAATAAAGTTAAAGTGGGAATTGGATCACAGTTCCTTGGATCCATTCCAGGTTTTGCTGGCAATGCAAATGAATCTTTTCAGGAATTTTTGGAGAGATTCCTGTTGGTCGCTGAACACGCTGAGTGGTCAAATCGTGATAAAATTTTCGTCCTGAAATTAAAGTTGTCTGGTCGTGCTGAAAGTCTAGTGAAATCCATTCCCAAATTGAACCAAAGCACGAATTTCACAGAACTGGTAAATACACTCAAGGACAATTTCACAAAGAAGGAAAATATTGCCAAAAATGTTGCTGCCTTGGTAAATTGTCAACAACTGGTAAACGAGGATGTGCGAGATTTTGCGAACCGCATTGAAGCTGAATCTTTTGTGGCTTTTCCACAAGATGCTGTGTCTGACAACGAAGATTCCCTGAGAACCGCAATTTTGCTAAATTCCTTTAAAAAAGGCTTGAAGATCTCGATACGAAAAGCTGTTTTATCAGCAAACCCACAGTCATTCGAAGCTGCTAAAGACATTGCTTTATTGGAAGAAGAAGTGCAAAATGAAGAGCTGGAAGAAATGACAGAAGACATAAATACTGTAAGAATTGAAAATGACCCTAAACAAGAAATTGAAGAGCTGAAGAAAGAATTAAATTTAAAGAAGAAAGAATTTGAGAAGTTAAGAAGAAAATTTAGTGAGAACTCAGAAAAAAGAAAGAAAAGACTGAATGAAATAAAAGAAGATCTGGAAAAGAGCAATTCCAGTTTCGAAGAATCCTTCTTGGATACGCCCTCTACAAGCAGATATAATGAACTGATAGAAGAAGAAGAGTGGGAAGATATTCCAGTAAAGAAGAAACACAAACCATCAACATCTTTCAAAACTTCTACACCATCTAGAAGAACTGACAATAGAAACCGTTTCAGTCAAAGAAGAACTCCGGTTGCCTCACAGGAAGAAGAGGAGTGGTATGTTAAAAGTCCATATCAAAATTATTCTCAAAGAACTTTCAATCAATTAGAAGACCTTTTCGTAACGGTTTAAATAGAAATTCAAATTTCCAGAGAAGAAATTTTTCAAATTTTAGAAATTCTTTTGACAATTACAAATCTCAAAATTTCAATAATTATGGATATAGAAGAAATAACAGATATTTTAATGGTAGATTTGGTAATGGAAGACAATTTAGAAGACAGAATTTTAGAGGACAAAATTTTCAATCTCCAAATTTTAATAGATCAAATTCTGAATTTAGTTGTATGGCCGAAATTAAAGCTCCTTGCCAGAAAAATTTTCCAGTCATCTCAGTTTTTGTTGAAGATGTTAAATTAAACGCCTTAATTGACACTGGAAGTTCTATAAACATTATCTATAGTGATGCTTTACAGAAAATTGATCCTAGAAAAGTGCAAATAAAACATACATCCACTATTTTGAAAGGAGTTGGTGATCAAGATGTTTGGGTTGATGAGAAAGCTTCTTTTCCTTTGACCGTTGGAAAAGAAGACATTGTGATTGAATGCTGCATTTTAAATACACCTGCACCAAATGAATATAACATGATTTTAGGAAGTACTTTTCTGATTAAAAATAAAGTGACCATTACCTTTATGCACAAAGATGTTCAACCTGAAATATCTGAGTGCAATGCAATAAATTATAAATATGATAGAAGAAATTACAATTTTACAAATGATGTGGATTACAGATCCAAAGATACAAATTTTTCGAGAAATTTTAGAGGATATCAAAATAAGTGTGATAATGGATATTTATTTGAACAAAAAAATTTACCAAAATGAATTCAGAGATGTCGACTTTAGAGATTTTGATGCAAATGTGAATGAAAGATCAAATTATGAATGTGAAAATGATTTACATGAAATGCAGATGAATGATTATGTACATACAAACAGATCTTTGACAGAAAACAATACCAGTGATAATGAAATTTTTGAAACAAGTTGTGATAAACATGATGAAGGAAGTTCACAACAAAACAATATATTGGCTATTGCCAAAGCATTTAAGAAATGTGTTTTGAAACCTTTTACAGAATCATTTGTCAAATTGAAAAGAAATTATAAATTAGAGAAAGACACGACAATTTTACTTGAACCTATCAATAATAAAGAATTTTCTGCAAATAAAATTTTTGTTGCTAGAAGTATTCATAAAATTCCAGAAAATGACTTTTTGTATGCAAGAATTGCTAACCCATCAGAGAAATGTGTTTATATAAATAAAGGTATGAAATTAGGAACTTTTGAAAACATCTATGAATCTGATATTGACATAAATAATAGAATTGACAATGAGAACTGTATTGAAGATAATGATACATTTGATGCATGGGGAGGAGATTTTGACTTGAAACATATGAACTATGCTCAGAAAACTTTACTTTTAAAATTACTAAATAAATATAAACATGTTTTTGCTAAGAATATGAAAGAATTGTCTGGATGTGATACAATACTGCATGAAATTAATCTGGAGTCTAACATACCTGTTAGACAGAAACCATACCGAATCCCACATAATTTACAGAAAGAACTTTCACGTCAAGTGAATGAACTCTTGGATGCCAAAATCATCCAACCCAGTACCTCTCCATATAATACTCCAGTGCTTTTTTTTAAGAAACCTGATGGAAGTTACCGTTTAGTAGCTGATTTCCGGAAGCTCAATAAAATTACGATTGTAGAAAATTTCCCCATTCCAAACATCTCAGAATTAATCGACAACCTTGCTGGAGCCTTGTATTTTTCGACCCTTGATTTAACCAGTGGATTTTATCAATTGTGTTTACATCCTGATGATTATCAGAAGACTTCTTTTTCAACGCCTGACGGACACTTTGAATGGACTAGAACTCCATTTGGTCTTAAGAATGCGCCCGCATCCTTTCAGAGATTGATGTCTCTGGTGCTGGCTGGCATATCTGGAATTTACATAGACGATATCATTGTTGCATCAAGAACATTTGAAGAACATTTGAAAAAACTAGAAGAAATGTTTGTAAGATTAAGTAAACATGGCTTGAAGCTTAAGCCATCTAAATGCCATTTTTTCAGAAAAACAATTAAGTATCTTGGATTTTTAGTATCAAATGGAAAAGTACAACCTGATACTCATAATTTGGAAGTTGTAGAAAAATTTAAAATTCCTAAATCAATTAAGAATGTGAGACAATTTCTTGGACTCACTGGATTCTATAGAAAATTCATAAAAGACTATGCTGAACTGTCCCTTCCATTGACTGATTTACTGAAGACCAAGAATAATGAAAGTAAAAAGAAATTTATTTGGACTAATGAAGCTCAAAAATCTTTTGAAATTTTGAAAGGAAAACTTTTGTCAAAACCAATTTTGACTCTTCCAGATTTTAGAAAACCATTTATTTTACACACAGATGCTTCAAATCACTCTTTGGGCTGCTATTTGTCCCAAGAAGATGAAAACAAAATCTTACATCCTATATCTTATGCTAGTCGTAAATTAAATGAAGCTGAATGTAAATACAGTGTTGTCGAAAGAGAAGCATTAGCCGTTGTATGGGCTACTAACTATTATAAACACTATTTAATTGGAAAACCTTTCACAATTTTTTGTGATCAAATATCCCTATCTTTTGTATTTAAGTTAAAAGATCCTACATCTAGATTAGCTAGATGGATTGCATCTCTATCACAATTTGATTACCAAATAGTACATAAACCAGGAAAAGCTAATTTGGTGGCTGATTATCTTTCAAGAAATGTAGATGAATGTACAAATTCAGTTGTGAATATCCCTAGTAGATTTGTATCACAATATAAGGTGATAAATAACAATGTTAATCAAAATTTTCCAAGTGTAAATCAAAATTCTCAAAGTTCTAGAAATGTAAACAATGCTAATACTAGCAATAGAAGAGAATCAGAAGTCAATTTGAATCCAGCCAATACAAATGAAATTTGTGCTGTTGATATTAATGAAAGTGAAAATCAAAATGAAAATAACATACAAAGTGGTCAATTGGAACAAACATTTACTTGTCCTACTTTACTCATTAGAATTAAGAATGCTCAAAAATCTGACCCTAGATCCAATAAAATTATAGATCTTTTAGATAAGAACATAAAACCTTACTCACAAACTTTAGTATTTTTTAGAAAAGATGATATATTATGGTGTACACACAGACACCCTAAACGTAGACACCAAGAACAAGAAAGAGTTGTTGTTCCGCAGGAACTTGTGTCTGAAATTTTATGGTTACATCATGATTGTCTTACTTACGCACATTGTGGATTTAGAAGAACTTTAGCTTCTGTGAGTAGAAAATACTTTTGGCAGGGAATGTATTCCCAAACTAATAATTATGTAGCCTCATGTGAAATTTGTGTGGTAAATCGTGGTTTTAGAAATAATAAAGCACCTATTCAACCATTTTCAAGATCTACATATCCATTTGAGCGAATCGCCATGGATTGTGTCGGACCATTACCTATATCAAGATCTGGAAATAAATTTATATTAGTAATCACAGATTATTTTACCAGATGGCCTGAAGCATATCCCTTGGCTTCAATTAAAACTGAAGACATTTTAAATTGCTTAGAGCACTATATGGCTCAGCATGGCATACCTAAATACATCGTCTCGGATCAAGGGACGAATTTTGTTTCTAGAACAGCAAGATGCTTTTATAAGAAATTTGGAATAATAAAGAATACTACTACTGCCTATATGCCTTCAGTAGATGGCTGTGTTGAAAGATTAAATGGTACTTTAGTCAGATCTTTGAAAAATATTGCATACAATGATAAAAACAATTGGGATAATTTAATTCATTTTGCTTTATTGGATCATAGAAATGCCATACATGCTTCTACGGGTGAATCACCTGCTTATTTACTCTATGGAAGAGATTTAACAGTCCCAAATACCTTGATGGCTGGATTTAAACCTCCGACATATGAATCAACATATGATTATGGAGAAGATTTACAATTTAGACTTAAAAGAACATATGATGTAGTAAAAAGTAACTTGGAAAAAGCTGAAAATTCACAAATTTTACAACAACATAAGAAAGCGAAGATACCCAATATCAAAGTAAATGACTTAGTGTACTTATACACTCCCTTTTTGCCTCATGATCAGTCAAGAAAACTGAGTTCATTTAATAGAGGTCCTTTTAAAGTGATAAAACAAACATCTGCAGTAAATTTTTTAATCAGACATGTGATGAATCCCAAAAATGAACAACTGGTTCATGTGAACAGACTGACACTTTTACCTCCGAGAAGAGAGGAATTGCAAAAATTTTCAAAACAAACTGTGGAAAATCAAAAACTGAATTCTAAGCCAAATAAACTTACTCCTATGATCACCGCTGAGAAAGACTCTGTGAAACTCAAATCTTGTTTATCAAAATCTGCAGAAAAATCTCAAAACAAAAAGACTGTGAAAAGAGTAAGATTTAATTTGCCAAATAAAAAAGTGAATGACAATGCTGTTCATACTAGATCAAACTTTCATGCTAATAAAAATCAATTTTGCACATTAAGAAATGATTCAAATAACTTTGATAATAGAGGAAATGGAAGAATCATTTACAACAATAACTACTACAGAAATAATCATACACCACACCAAAATCATAATTATATGAGAGATAGAAATACACGTACACCTTATAATCTTAGATCTTATCAAAGATTTTCACAATATTAAATTTTGGTTGAGTTCACAATTTTTCAGAAATTAAATTTTGCAAGAAAAATCTTATATTAAATTAAAGTTGATACTTGTTTAAATTTTTGTATTTCAATATTGTCTTTTAAAATAGAATTTATGAGAAAAATTGTTGTGATTTTAAAATTTATTGGAAATCTTGCATTTAAGGAAAAGAAAATAGAAAATTAATTGATTTTGTGAACCATAATTTATAAATGTTTATATTGTAATTTAAATAATAAGTAATTTGGTTAATTGACTCTCCTTGGACTTTAAAATTTTTCGAGAGTCCTGTTTTGCTTGACTTTGATTATTTTGTTGTGTTTTATTGTGGAAAAAAATCTTGATTACTTATTTAAGTTCATGAAATAATTGAAATGGTGTTGGTATTTGATTTGTTCCCCTAACTAAAAGGAGGAAATTTTTGAAATTTTGGAAAAAAAGTAAATGATTTTGTTAAAATAAAATTGAAATTAATATAAAGTTAATATAAAGTAATTGAAGTAATTTAAGTAATTTGAAATTGAAAAATGGAAGGTTTTGAATTGAGAATTTTTGAAATTTAATGAAATTTTTTTGAAGATCAAAAGTAAATGATCTCTTTTGATAATTGTTTTGAATGTGAATTTTTGTTTTGTGACACATGAAGTGATCACTTGTTTGAAATAATTTCAGAGATTTTATGGAAAGTAAAGTAAATTGAAATTTAAGATAAATTGAATAATTTTAATATAAATGAATAATTTAAAGTAAATATGAAAGTTGAGTCAGAATAAGAAAATTCTGAATTGTTTTAATGACAAAAATAAGTGAAATTAAAGTTAATGTGTTGAATTTGAAAGTAATTTAAAGTGAAAGTTTAAAATTGAAATGAAAGTTTTGAAATGAAAAAGTTTGAAATTGAAAAATTGAAATATTGAAAGTGACTTTGTTCTCAGAAGTGAGACAATTTTTGAATGAGTGAAGAATCTCATTTCCTGAATATGACAAATTTAATTTAAAAAAATTAATTTTCAAAATATTTAATCTTTTGATGAAAATTAAGAATGTTTTGTGTCACTTGTGTGTTTTGAAAGTGACAAATGTTTGAAATTTTTTAATTGTTTATATTGTATAAGTTGTTTATTCATATCATATCATGTTTTAGCTTCGCATCATCTGGTTGATCTCAATGTGGATGATTGAGACTTTGTGTTGTCAGGCAAAGTGCCTAGAAAAATTTTTTTTTTCTGAAATTAAGTGTATTTATGTGTAAATTTTTGTAAAGGATTCTTTAAGATGCGGTGACATCCTGTCATCCCTTTGGTTTTCTTTTGGTCTTTTCCTGTGGTGATGAATGGCTTGGCCCGTCATTCAGATCTGCAGTGTCGTTGTTTTGAGAAGGCGATGACGTCTCGTTTTCTCGCCCAAAATTTTGTTTTAAATTATTTTACACTTACAGGTTCCTAAAACTCTTTGTAAATTTTTGTGTTTTGTGTTTTTGAGTGAGAGAAAAATTTTCCTCACTGTTTTTCGGAAAATTTTTGCCTCCCAGGAGGGGAGAGCTGTCATGTCGCATTTCTGCGCCATGAGCTTTTTCGTATTTTTCTGTGAAAGAAATATCCTTTTTCCCTCCGTGCCTGTGCTGTGTTTTTGCTAAGACTTGTTTGTATTGAATTCGCACTGAAAAGCGAGTTTGGTCGGGAATGCGTTGGAATGTCTAGGATTTGTGTCTGGCTGAAATGCGTGACGTTTGATCGGCTGTTGCGAAGGAGCGCTTGCCTGTCCAATCAGGAAGAGGCGCAAGGAAGAATGTTCGGCGGTTGCCTCGTGAGACGGAGCAGATTGGAGCTGGAGATTCCGACTGAAAGTCGCATCGAAAATTTGTCTAAGGAATAGACAAAGGGTTTTGGCCAAAATGGCTAAGCTGGCGGAGTTGGGCATTTGTTTCTAAGGGAAACCGCCCTGCCCTTCTGGAGCTGAATGGAGAAGAACCTGGAAAATTTCGGCAATTTATTATCATCATTTCTAAAATTATTTTTCTTTATTCCAGGAGTCCTGTTTTCGGTTGCTGGAGATGAATATCTTTCGCGGAGGTCAGGCTACTTGCCATACTTGAATGATGTCCTGTTATCTAAATTTTGGACTGTTTTCCTTGACAATCCACTTTTGGGAACTCTTTGATTCGGCCTCAGACCGTGTTATCCTGAATAGGACATTTCTTCGTATTGTAAAATTACTCTACCGCTCAGGTAAAATTTCTTTTTCGGAACAAGAAGTTCCGTTGCATCACAGGCACAATGAATACAATTTAATTGATTGTAATGACTCTCCAACTTTAAGTAGATATTTGATAACTTAAATGTGTGATTTAAATTTATGATTTGAATTTAAATATTGAGTAATATTAAATTTTTTTGAACAGAGCATTTATAAGAATATTATATTTGATAAGAGAAGCTCTGAATAATTTAATTGATAATTTGAAAGATAAATATACTTATAATCACTTTTGCAAATCTTAAAATAAAATATTATTTGATTGTTAAATGTGCCCTGAGTTTATTTGTGTATGCCTTCATGTTTTACTCACTGTACATCATTTAGGATTTAATTCTCCTAAACTGGGAACCCTTTTGAAAACTGAACCTGGAGTTTATTTTGGTAATTATGATGAAGTTAAATATGTTAATTACTGGTTTTTTTGGTTTACTAAATTTACGATCACGAAGTTGTGTGTAGTGGAATCAGTAGGTGCTATTTGGTACTGAGACCGCTACCACAAATTGGTGCCTGTTCCCTTTCCCAGAGTTTTACAGTGAGAAATATTAATTTTTATGAAGGAATGCAGAAAATTTTTTGTTTTGATTATATACACAAGTATTGCAGTTTTGATATGTCAAAGTAAGTGAAAAAGTTATTTTATTGGTGCAAAGTATTTGAATTATAAATGGGCAAGAAACTGCTATTTATATGTCATAAAGTAAATATAAAAGTGCAAAATGCACATAAGCCCATATGCACCTCAATAGTATATGTGTATTTAAATATTTGTTGCATATATATATTCTTGAATTATTTGACATACAGAAATATACACAAAATTCTATATGATATTTAAAAGTGAATTTAAGGTTTTGAAATTTTCAAAAACACATACATTGACATAAAGTGCATACACACATTTATGAAAAGTGAATACAATCGTTCTGTGCTCATACAAAAGTGATTCGAAGTTCAAATTAATGAACAAAAAGTGAAAAGAAATTTACAAATTGTGTTTTTTCTGTGCTCTACTTGCACATAAATAAGTGATAAAAAGTGAAACTATTTTCGAAATAAACTGTGCTTGTGAAATAAACTGTGATAAAATGCCTCGAAATAGTAAGAATTCTCGTGCAAGTAGGAGTAGAGACTCCTCTGCACAACCGAACAGATCAGACCGTGTGCCTTCGGTGTCTCCACCACGACTTTCTCCAAATTCTGGCAGATCAGCTTCCGCTGTCAGAGACTCAAATAAAGTTAAAGTGGGAATTGGATCACAGTTCCTTGGATCCATTCCAGGTTTTGCTGGCAATGCAAATGAATCTTTTCAGGAATTTTTGGAGAGATTCCTGTTGGTCGCTGAACACGCTGAGTGGTCAAATCGTGATAAAATTTTCGTCCTGAAATTAAAGTTGTCTGGTCGTGCTGAAAGTCTAGTGAAATCCATTCCCAAATTGAACCAAAGCACGAATTTCACAGAACTGGTAAATACACTCAAGGACAATTTCACAAAGAAGGAAAATATTGCCAAAAATGTTGCTGCCTTGGTAAATTGTAAACAACTGGTAAACGAGGATGTGCGAGATTTTGCGAACCGCATTGAAGCTGAATCTTTTGTGGCTTTTCCACAAGATGCTGTGTCTGACAACGAAGATTCCCTGAGAACCGCAATTTTGCTAAATTCCTTTAAAAAAGGCTTGAAGATCTCGATACGAAAAGCTGTTTTATCAGCAAACCCACAGTCATTCGAAGCTGCTAAAGACATTGCTTTATTGGAAGAAGAAGTGCAAAATGAAGAGCTGGAAGAAATGACAGAAGACATAAATACTGTAAGAATTGAAAATGACCCTAAACAAGAAATTGAAGAGCTGAAGAAAGAATTAAATTTAAAGAAGAAAGAATTTGAGAAGTTAAGAAGAAAATTTAGTGAGAACTCAGAAAAAAGAAAGAAAAGACTGAATGAAATAAAAGAAGATCTGGAAAAGAGCAATTCCAGTTTCGAAGAATCCTTCTTGGATACGCCCTCTACAAGCAGATATAATGAACTGATAGAAGAAGAAGAGTGGGAAGATATTCCAGTAAAGAAGAAACACAAACCATCAACATCTTTCAAAACTTCTACACCATCTAGAAGAACTGACAATAGAAACCGTTTCAGTCAAAGAAGAACTCCGGTTGCCTCACAGGAAGAAGAGGAGTGGTATGTTAAAAGTCCATATCAAAATTATTCTCAAAGAAAGAACTTTCAATCAATTAGAAGACCTTTTCGTAACGGTTTAAATAGAAATTCAAATTTCCAGAGAAGAAATTTTTCAAATTTTAGAAATTCTTTTGACAATTACAAATCTCAAAATTTCAATAATTATGGATATAGAAGAAATAACAGATATTTTAATGGTAGATTTGGTAATGGAAGACAATTTAGAAGACAGAATTTTAGAGGACAAAATTTTCAATCTCCAAATTTTAATAGATCAAATTCTGAATTTAGTTGTATGGCCGAAATTAAAGCTCCTTGCCAGAAAAACGTGCTTGAATACGTACTTCTAAACGTTTACTTCCATCTATTCTGTTCAAATCTCATCGATCATTACAGACTTTAGAATCCCTGTTGGCTGCATTAGGCTGTTTTAGGCTATAAGTAGGCTGTACATTAGATTCACGTGCATGTAAGTTATTTCAGAATTCTTGAATGCGACGGCAATTTGCCGATAACCATGTTGTTTCAAATAAATGCCTTTTGTATCCATGTTATTGTCGATTCCCACTCATTAAATAATGAGCTACAACTGTGTAATATGATATGTTTGTCTATCTCGCTTTGCTGACTTGTCCGTTATCCTAACGTATAAAATTATCCGCTAGGTTCGTTTCAACTACTTATATGTTTCATCAGGCATGGTAACTTTAATAGTTAACGCGTACATATGTGGACAAAGTTATCTAGGTGTTTTAAAGCTTTCCCAGGAACGATGCATCTGTTAGTGGCAACGTGTGAAATTAGGCAGTGAATAGAATGCCTAAAGTGGCATGTCAAATTATAAATTTTCACACATTTTCTAGGCATTCTATAGAATGCCAAAAGGCAAATCGGCAAAGTATAAAATATTCCCAGAAGTGGCGTTTAATGTCTCAAGAAGAGTCATGCGGCTTTCGAAATTCACCTCAAACAGAGAAGCAGAGCACTTTCGCCATTTCCACTGCTGGCTTTGATAGGTTAGGAGGTAAGAAAAACGCGATTTCAATTTGACCCAGTTGCATAGAAAGCGAGACACATTGTCGGAGCAGGAATCATGGGCATCATATTGAGTGATTTTAGACTGTGCAAAATCGCATTCAAGAAGTTAAACACTAATTATTGTTAACCGATCAGTTTTCACTCCCAACGATGAAATTTCACAGTATAAATTGACAGTTTAAATCTCTGCAACGTGTAACATGGCTGTTAACGTTGGAAAAATGACTCGCGGCTGAAAATCGGATTGTTTCAGCAGTAGAAATATACAACTGAATTACGTTTTATATTCTAAACTGTGAATTTTTACTTTCTCATATGTGGTATTCAGAAAGTATTGTTTTCACGAAAATTTTTGACTTCGAGATTGCAATGCTAATATATGTTGTAAGACCTCATGAACACGTTTTGACTATTTTTGAAGTGATGTTCGTCTGTGTAAGGTCGAATTTTACTGTAAAAAATCGAGAACTAGATAGAAGTTTTTGTAATTCGAAATAAAAAATTTTATATTTTTTAACAAGGCAGAATAGAACAGGATTTGACGTGATCATGCATAAAATGGATTATTTATGATCACGAGACTTGACAGATTCAATCAATGTTGTGAAAAGTTGCAACGATATAATTTTTCTTCGTTCGTGACGGGGGACAAATTACCCCAAGGGGGAGTGTACATTGTGAAATATGGAATCAATCAAAATGTTTTTTCAAGCTTTTTCAAGTGAAGCATAACACGCTATAGTTGTAATCACTTGGACATACGATACCGGCTCTTTAAAGTACTCTTCATGTAAATTTAAACAAGAAAGATCAATCATGCATAAAGCATTGATTGTGAAACATTTTCCAACTTCATTGCAATTTCATTTACACATCTCTAAAATGCGATACATTCCTAGGTAATATTTTGAAAATTATCACAGTACTGCATTAATTTATTACATTTGAAAACTTAAAACTTCATCGAAAAAAATAAACTTCATTAAAATGACGGCATTGAAATATAAATTTCCTAATTTAAACATCTCTAAAATGCGATACATTCCTCGGAAATATTTCTCAAAGTGTCACAATACTACAATAATTTATTATATTTGAAAACTTCATCGAAACCAAATGAACTTTATTCAAATGGCGCCATCTAAATATAAATCTCTTCTATATAAAAGCAGCATTTCATTCAAAAACATTTTTCTATTCATTTCATTCATCACAATACTATAATAATTTATTTTATTTAAACATTTAAGACCATTGAGGTACAAGTAATTAAACTCTAGGCTTGAAACTTCATCGAAAAAATCGTCCTTCTCGCTGTAAAATCAATGAATATTTCATTCATATCAGCTATATTGCAGACTCCATGAGCTAAATAATTTTGCGTTAAAGAAATACAGCAATTACATACAGCTTATACAACTCATTCTACATATTTTGATGTTTACATTTTCCAAAAGTGAAAAGTAGGCATCGTTGAATAAAAAATCAAATTTTGATGATCTTTTGAACTCATATATTGTAATTGCGTTATTTCAGTATGTAAATGCACAGAATTTAAGCAAAAATAAAGCGGCTTTAGAACGGATACAACACTAAATATGAATTAAAAAGAAATTTAAAAATCACGATTTTGACGCAAGATGGATGCCATATTTTATTTTGAAGTGGGTCACGTGATCTCTTCATATAATGGTCACATTATTACCTCATATAAATGATGTAATTGTTGTTTTAATTTTTGTTTAAAAAACTACTGAATATATTTCGCTGAAATTTTTTTATATATTATATGGGATAATTTGAATATTTCCTAAAATTTTCGAAGCAATTTGTGAATTTTAAATCCGCTTAGAAAATGTTTGAAAAATTAGGTCCCATAGGGTTAAATATAATTCCTTTTTCCAACCCGGGTTCAATCGAAAACTAATTGGGTGATATTATTCATTTATATTCCCACAGGTCCCACAGACCGTCTGAACAACATACTAAAATTTAATTTTGATAAAGTCATTTTTACGGCAGTTATCGTGCTAACGGACAGACAGACAGACAGACAGAATGAACAAAGTCATAAACATTTTTTCAACTTTGTTGTAATGTGTTAATGAAAAAAAAAAGTGCTATCTGTTATGAGAAAGTCCAGTTGATCCACATTTCAGTTAATTTATTTTAAGATTAAATTCATATTACTTTCTACAATTGTGAAAACTTCTGTGTTATTTTAATATAAGTTATCTTCGTGGTACAATCAGCATCGAGTTATTCATAACAGCCAGTCATAACAGGCAGCTTCAAGTTTGTTTTGTAAATGTGTAACTGATTCGTTAATAACTCCCATCGAATTACTTAATCTTCGTGTTTTGAATAAAATACATGTTTAGTTTAAATTATAAGCTTAATTGTTTACAGAGATAAATTTATCATCCCTAAGTGCACATATTTTAGAGAAAGAACGTTTAGGACACCTTTTATAGGGAAAGTTGTGAAAGCATTAATAATTTTTAAATTTATTTAGGGAAGTTGTTGACAAATAATGTAAACATACATTACGTATATACCATAAACATACGTATAACATTAATAAACAGTGATGAATATTAACAAACATCATTAAACATCACTAAACGTCCAAATTAATACGTAAAATGTAAAAAAATATATATGTTTATTATCCACCAAACATTTATTACCTTACAAAAATTCAAGGAGCTAAAAGCATTATTCCGCATTACTGGACATATTAACGAATTAAGAAGCATTAATGATACTACTAAATGTCAGCATGCAATAATAAACTTTAAATGAGAATTATAATATTGCACATTTATCAACATTAATGGACTTCAAAATTTTCATAGTCATTACTACATACGTGCAAATACTATTGAATTATAAAAACAACTACATTATTGAATATTTATAGACTAATTAGGGCATCTGGTACAATGGTACTGGTCGCTATTCATTGAAAATTGCAAAACATTTCGAATAATAATTAATTTAAACTATCAATAAACTTTACTTAATGCACATATGTATAAACTTAAAATGAATCAATTAACATTGGACTTCATTAGTAAGCTTTAATGGACTTCAAAATTATTAATAAACAATTCAGAATACACACATATATTAATAAATTTCAAAAACATTAATAAACATCACAGTCCTAGTCACTAATGAATTTTTGAATCTCATTCATATGGAGAAATACATAAACCTATTACTCCTTATCGAATGAAAATTCAACAAAATTCTCTCCCAGACATCACCGTTTGAAATCCCTGCCGCCACAATCCCCTAATGCAAGGCCCGGGCTCATTTAAGAAATTAATTCGGATATAAACATCGACCTTAATTAATTTCAACCTCGATCGATTAACCATTGGAATAAAGAGGCAAATTGTCACCGCGGGTGGCCGCTTCCATTTAGAAGATTGGACGACATTTTTGCTTCACAAACATTAATGAATTCTGCGGCTAATCGCTGCCTCTAATTTTCTTTTGGTTAGCTTTTGCATTAGGCAGAATTACTGCGCATCGTCTCTGCTTTGAATATATGGTGATGAAATTTCTGGAATGTTTCAACTTTGGGGGATGATGTCTTTGATTATTGAAAGAAGAGCAAGGCGTTTAATCATTAATTAGCGTTGCTTAATAATAAGTGATTTCATGTGTTTATGACAGACGATGCGTAGCATAAACGCAAAGGAGGGTAGGGCAATTTAAAGGTTTTATTTAGGGAGAGGGATTTGAGTACTGTTTCTATGTTTACCTTTCAGATTAACAGGATGCAATTTGATTAATTGACGATTTTTCATAAAAGTAATTCAAATCGATAAGGGAGACGGTTGCAGTTTAATACAGGGATAGGTAGATACAGTAGAAGTTGTTCAATTACACTCATGCGCAGTTTTGTGTAATTGAAAATAGCGAATATGATAGAATAGGCTTAAGATTCCGGATATGCATTTAACGGTACTTGTATACATTCAAAACAAACATTGGATAACTTAAAAAATGCCGCCATTTCAACGCGATTTCTTTAACTTCATATAAAATTACATGTCTGCCATAAGAACGTGACGAAACAAAATGCATACAATTATAAAACATATGTCAATAAAAACGCAAGTTTAAATTTATAAATTACATAATCGAAAATTGACTCATTTCAATAATAATATGCGGTTATGTCAGAGGCTTTAAATTTCAAAAATATTTTGTTTATTCTTTCTAAATTAATAATTCAATGTCTTATGTTTATTTTTAATCATTTGAATTCTAAAAATCCTTTATTTCCTCCTTAAAGTAAGAAATTTCAAAAATGTTTATTTTTCTATAACTTATATATATATATATATATATATATATATATATATATATATATATATATATATATATATATATATAAAGAAAAAACTTTATTTATTTTTCAATCATTTAATTCAAAATTATTGTTTATTTTCAATAATTTAAATTTCAAAAAATTTGCGTTTGCATTAAGGAAATTTACAATTGGAAAATATTTAGTTACTGTCAGTAATTTGAATTTTTAAATTCCTTTGTTTGTTTTTCGATAATTTTAACTTTGAAACACCATTTACTTTCAATAATTTAAATTTAAAATATTTTATTTCAATTTCAAACCATTATAACGAAGAAAGTAGCCTTCTTGAAATCACGTAGGAAGAATACGGTGCTTAGCGCATGAAATCATATAATGAAAGTGTCACATGCGTCATAATTGATTGGTCGTATTTCCATTTGCCTGCTAATATTTGGGAGTCTGTATATACACAAGTACCAAAAAGTTTTCCAAGCAAAACAGCGGAATGTAAGTTTTTGTACTGTTCTTTGGTGTCTACTGAAATATTAGGACTTATTGTTTAACATTATTTTCAATTAAAAGTTTATCAAGGTACTAAAATTACTTTATTTTTTATTGTATTCTTTTACTTTCAAAATATGATGCCGTCGGTTGAGCTAGTAAATATGTTTAAATTGATGCAAGTTTAAAACAATCAAATTTAAAGTAAATACAAAATATAGAAACATTACAATATCTGAAAATGTATCAACATTTTGTAGTTTGCTCTACATCCGTTAAAAATCACAAAAAATCGGTATTGTTATTTTCTTCCCATTTATTTCACATTTAATTTTTCATAATCGCTTATTTCATCATTGCCTACATCATTTAATTCCATCATTTTTTAATAGTACACAACGTATATTATAAATGTAGATTCACAAGTACAGTATTCTGACACACGCAGAAGCAAATAGATTTGTATTAACCAGTTTTCGCTATTTCTAAAAAAATATGATATCATATATATAGTAAAGTTTATTTTTAAAATATCTGGAGAAAGGCGCGTCATTGACAATATGACAACGTGTAGGTCTGAATGAAAATTAAAAAAAAAATAAAATATTTCAAATGATCATCACAGTAATTAACTCGTTGTATTGTAGTGTCTGTAAGAATCTTGCGTGTATATTATATATAATATACACGCTATAGTTTCTGACAGGCACAAAAATATAATTAGTTAATTACTGTAGGGATCATTTAAACTATTTTATTTTTTTTGAATTTTATATCAAACCTTCACTTTGTCATATTGCCAATAACACATCAAGCCCAATTTTTGTTAAAAATAATCTTTGCTATATGCGTCTTGACGTGACAGAACATAATTTCCGAGGACCTGTAGCTTAACTCTCATAAAAACTAAAAGCGTTTATCTTTGTAAAGACTTTCAACTCATTTTTCTAAACTCTTTGTTCTTTGTACAGCCATCTCAAAGTCGAGATAAAGAAAATAATTTGCATTGATGGTAGCATCTGAGAAGAAAACATCTGATGTGGGCAGCACATGACTTTCCCTGCAGGTTCAAATTCATTTTCTTCTTTATTTCTTTAAGAACTCATTAAATTGAGTTTAATTGCACAAAATGACACTAAATTTGCATTTTTAATTCAATTTCTGCTTTTATTTGGTAATTGGACATTTTTCCAAAGGCGGAATAAAAAATGCGAAAAATCTTAAATATCTCGAGAACGGTAAGTCCTAGACTAATAGAGTTGTTCTTATTCTTTTCCTCGTTAAAATATACGTATGAAACACGCATTTAATTGATACATTTGAACATACGTAGACTTTTTTTTAGATATCGGCGATTTTTGCGGGCCATTTTGTAAAAAAGGGCAGGTGGTTCTTTTCCGAATCGTACCAAAATCTAATCAGCACCAGAGTATCTCACATGTGATTTATCTACCAAATTTTGTGAAATTTGGTCATTTTTGTATTTCAACTAGAGTGAATACATGAAATTTTTGGGGGCCATTTCGCAAAAAAAGGCGGGTTCTTTTTTTTCCGCTGTCGTACGGCATGCACGACATTTCGTAATTCAAATTACGGAGGCCAACCTAGCTAATGAGCTATTTAAATGCTGCAGAAGGAGCCAATGGCAATACAAACATAAATAAGCAGCGCATCCCCTTCGTCACTTCAACGAATCAACAACGACACTACAATCTGAAAAGAAAAAGGTTTGAGAGAATGTTCTAGAACTTTCCACAGATGCAATTTCGACAGCGTCCTAGACGCACCTGAGTTTTTTTAGTCGACGTAAAACTTTCGAACGAGTCAGCATCATGTTTTTGGTTTTGTGAAAAGTGTCTGTAGATTGTGAGCAATAGAATGGTAGCGTGTGCAAGTACGAGAAGTGCAACGATGTTCCTACATCATTGAGATGGCACGAATATGCATGTAACAAAGAGTAGAGGTAACCGATTTTCAATAGTCACTATTAGCACGGAAGGCACACCTTTAACGATTATTAAGATAATTAACTACCAGTTCGTATGAGTAGATCATATGAACGAGTTCGTAAATATTGAACTATAAGAATTATTCTTCATAGATTGTTCAAAGGAAACTGTTATTTAAGAAATTTAAGTCAATGTTTTTTATGTGTGTAAATATATATTAATGTAATATTGTTAGTATTATGTGTCTTTAAATAATTGATTTAATCATAATATAATTACTCCAGATTATAGTGGATATATATTAAGCAAAATATTAAAAATAATTGAGCAATTAAGCATGAGTATTTCTTTATGTTTTGTGTGTTCATATCCGAGCTTGAGGACCGGGAGCTTACATGCTCCACCCTTAGCGACGGCATCATAGGTAAGTCCTATACTGGTAATTTTTGATAAGGACAATATTACCTTATGACATGATGTCGCCGCGCGAATTGGTGCCGTATGTGGTCAAGCTCGGAGAGAATTAATTTTCATAAGAGAAAGTAAAATATATAAGTAAAAGGCAAAATTAAATTTAATAATAAGTTTGAATATAATATTAAATTTAATAATGAGTTTGAATATAATAGTAAATTTAATAATGAGTTTGAATATAAAAATGAATTTAATAATAAGTGGAATGTAATATTGAATTTAACAATGAATTTAATAATGAGATATAACTCAGTAGAATGATAAGAAAATGCATGAAAATGATAATTTAAATATGTATTATATGATTGTATATATATGTATGTATTAGCAGAAATATTTAATATAGAGTCAGAATTGTATAACAGTGTATTAAATCATGGCGCCGAATAAAACTAGGCAAACAAATAAAAGAGCGAGGCAAGATCCGCCGATTAATGTAAATAGCAGTATAACAGATAGTTCGGCAAATAACGCGATCCAGATACAGATGCCCGCAAATCAAGCGCAGCAAAATACATCGTTGCCAATTATGCAGATGTTGCCATCATTTGATGGACAAAAAGAAAATAATGTCAATTTCTTTATCATACAATTTAAGGAAATAGCGGAGTTAACATCATGGTCCGAACAAGAGAAAATTATAATTGTCAAATCAAGATTAAAGGGAAAGGCTCAACAATTTCTAGCAGAAAATATTGCCCTGCAAAAGGAAAAATCATATGAAAAATTCATGGAGTTATTAAAAAACAAATTTGAAAGGAAACAAACATTAGTGCAAAAACACAACAATTTTAACAATCTGAAACATTTACCAAATATGACAATTAAGGAACTTGCACAAGAAATCGAAAACCTGGCGATAATTTTTCTAGAAGTAGATGAAACAATGGACGCAAATGTAAAAAAAAATTACAGAGAAAATTAAACTCACCAAATTTTTACAGATAGTCAGAGAAGATTTAAGAACAGAAATAAAAAAAAATGACCCGAAAACCTTTGACGAAGCAGTGAAAATAGCTGAGGTGATAGAATCCGCATTGGAGGAAGATAGTGATTGTATAAATAGTATTGAAATAGAAAATAAAATAATTGAGAATGTAGAAATAAATCATGTAAAAACTGAAAATAATGCAGAAAAGCCGCCACAGAAATTCTGTATAGCGTGCGGTCGCAACAATCACTGGATGTCAGAATGTTTTACGCTGCAAAAAGTACAAAATAATTTAAAAAGGGCATTCACAAATGAAATCAGCAGTCAAGAAACTACCAATTTTCAACAAAGACCCACTATTCAAAATAGTTATGCACACTATAGTAGGGCGAATTTCAGAAGAGGTAATTTCATAAATAACCGGGGAATACGGCGGCGTGCAGGAAATAACAGACAATTTCAAAGTAATAACAGAAGATCATATCAGAATAATGGACCACATTATGAAAGCAATCATAGGCAATATCAGAATAATGAATATTTAAACTAAGAAAGGGACCTCGAAATAAAAGACAAACAGAAAGTTATAAGGCATCAAATAAGGATTCGAGATCCCATAAAATTGCAAGCAAAATTAATAAGGATGCACAAAATTTAAATGAACATCTACTGAATTCAACATATGGACAGAGTGACGCATTGCCAATGATTAACATTAATTTAGAAAATATAAAAACAGTGGCTCTCATAGATAGTGGCGCAAGTGTCACTTTATTATCAGATAACATTTTTCAAAAAATCAAAAATAAAATTAAAATTAACTATTTATCTAGACAAGTAAAAATACAGACTATGACCAAAGAAAACATTCAATTTTCAAAATGCATCAGCTTTAGCTTTAAAATTGAAAACAAAAGATGCAAAAATTCTTTTTTCATAACTAAACAATTAAACAACACACCCTATGAAATAATCTTAGGATTTGATTTTCTCAAAAATCATCATGCCATAATTGACACAAATAAATTAATATTAAAGTTTGTCAAAGAATCCATATCTATACCATTTCAAGACAAAAATCAGAAAAAAGCACAGCAACCAGAAAATAATAATACAAGAGTTGAACATATTCAATGCTTAAATGCAAGCTTAGCGCATAAAATTAAATTACTCCCTCAAGAAACAAAATCAATAAAATTAAAATTAAATGAAAACTATTTTGAGGATAAGGAGGTATTGTTAAATATTACAAATTCATTAAAAGATTTACACGCTGAGCATTCTTTACATTATGTAAATAATAGAAAATTTATTTCTACTCTATTAACAAATAAAACTGAAGAAGAGATTCATCTAAATAAAAATATGCTATTTGGTACTGTAACACCGCAGTTTGAAATTTGTGAAGAGAAACATGATACTGATAAAATTTTACAGATTAACAATATCGAAAGCTTAAATGACCCACAAAAAATTGATATTTCAGCATTACGAAAAGCGGAATTAACACCGCAAGATTTTAAACTAGATCACTTACAAGAAAATGAAAAACATATATTGCTAAAATTACTGTTACAAAATTATGATGTATTTTCGAAATCATACAAAACGCTAGGAATGACAGAAGAAATAGTACCGGAATTTAATTTACTACACCAATACCCAATTCAATGTAAACCTTATCCCTTGCCAAAAATGTTAAAACCTGTACTAGAACGTGAAATCAAACAATTGTGTGAAGCTGGAATTATAAAAAAATCTACAAGTAATTATGCGTTCCCATGCTTATTGATAAAGAAGAAAGCCAGTATTAATAGTAATGATGCCAATAAAGAACAAAAATATCGTTTAGCCGTAGATTACAGGCTACTTAATCAAATTACTGAATTACTGCCCGTAAATATTGGTAAAATTAGCGACATTCTGCACAACATCGCAGGCCACAAATTATATACTGTAATTGATTTAAAAGCCGCGTTTTTTCAGATAAAAATCAAACCTGAATATGGGTCGATACTCACATTCGTAACGAAGGAAGCCGCCTATAGCCCTAATAGAATGCCTTTTGGCGCAAAAAACTCATCAGCCTATTTCTCATTACTAATGATGAAATGCTTAGGAGATTTAAAAGATCAGAAAATTGAATTTTATTTAGATGACATTGTAATTGCCGCAAATTCATTCGAGAAAATGTTGGAGAAATTAAAAACGGTATTTTCGAGATTAGCTAAATTTGGTTTAACCATTGACCCTTCAAAATTACAAATGTGTAAAGAGAACATTAAATTTCTAGGATTTAAAATAAGTAAGGAAGGCATAACACCTTCAGATGATAATGTACAAAAAATAACGAATTTCCCTGTGCCAACGACAGTAAAAAAAGTAAAATCATTTTTAGGTTTATGTAATTATTTTAGGCAGATCATACCAAATTTTTCTGAACTATGCAATCCATTAATTGAATTAACAAAGAAAGATAAAAAATTTATATGGACGGAGAAATGCGATGAAGCGTTTGTAACATTGCAAAACGCGATTTTATCGAAACCGGTAGTCAAGGCAGCTGATATGTCAAAGCCGTTCTTTTTGTCAACTGATTGTTCAAAAGTAGCCGCGTCAGGAATTTTACTTCAATCAGTGAATGGAAATTTTCATCCTATCGAGTATTATAGCAGGAAACTTTCAGACAGTGAAAAGAAATATCCGAGCATGAAGCTAGAATTGTTAGCAATTCACGACGCTATAATACATTTCAAAGATTTTTTATATGGTACGCATTTTACGGTGTTTACTGATTCTAAAGCGTTAACGCACTTTATTAATTTGGAAAATCAAAATTCTGATTTAATCGCAAGATGGTTATTAAATTTACAACAATATTCATTTGACATCAAATACATTAAAGGACAAGATAATCCCAGTGATTTTATGTCACGCCAAATTTTTTCTGAACAAAGTAAGACTAAATTAATAAATAACATTATTGCTAATGACAGCGCTATAACAATAGCCAAAATTTTAGAAGAGCAAGCAAAAGATAGAGAGATAAAGAAAATTATGAACGGACTAAATGCAAAATCTAGGCAGCCAATATATGTAAATAAATACTATAGAGATGTAAATACAGGATTAATTATGATAAAGACTGCTAGAAATATCAGAAATCCTATGCAAAAGGACAGAATTCTAATACCTCACAGTCTAAAATTTGCAGTTATTGAGTTAGCTCATACACCACATTTTGGAGTAGAAAAAACATATCAAATTCTGAATAGAAAGTATTACTGGAAAGGGGCATACAGTGATGTAAAAAATTTTTGCGCATCATGTGATGCATGTTTATGTTACAAGAATAAGGCTATAAGACCTATGGCATTACAACGTGTCCCACGTCCATGTAAACAAAATCACACGGTGGCATTAGACATTGAAGGGAAGCTACCGAGAAGTAACGGACAGCACGAGTACATCATAACGATGATAGACCATTACTCGAGATTTCTGGAGGCAGTACCCGTGAGAAATATTACAACTGCGAGTGTATTACAGGTCCTAACGAATTGGATTTCACAAAATGGCGTTCCTATGTGGCTGCTGACCGATAATGCTCGGCAACTGAAAAGCGAGGAATTTAAAAAATTCGCAGAGCAACATGGTATAAAATTGAAATATACTTCAATTTACAAACCCAGCTCAAATGCAATTTTAGAAAGAAGCCACTTGGGAATAAAAAATTCTTTGGCAGCAATGGCTGACCAAACATTTAATTGGCACAAAGTATTGCCATATGTCAAATTATTTCATAATGCGACACCCAGCGCAAATATAGACCACAGTCCCGCTATTTTGTTTCTCACCAGAGATTTGAAATTACCCGGAGAAAATAATTTGGAAATAGCGGACCCTGATGACAGTCCGATTTTAAATCAAACGGAATATGATAATGACGTCAGTGAAGCACTTACATTAGCGGAAAATATCAATAAATTTACTAAACAAAAACAAATTCAAGCTCAAATTAGACAGGAGAGGATTTGTAAAAGAGTGAGAGAAAAAAAATTATTAAGAGGGCAAATTGTTTATCTAAAAAATCTAAGACCCACCACAGCATTACAAAAAAAATTTCAAGGGCCATTTCGCATCGTAAAGGTGATCCGTAACAATAATTACGCTATCACACCTATGTACGATCCAAATAAAAAATGGATAGTGGTGCATGCAAATAAATTATATAAAGCAGAACCGCGTAAAAAGTATTTACAAAATAAACAAACACGGCGAACTGTTGACAGAAGTCAATCGTATGTAAACAAAGAATATAACGCCAATAATCATAATTATCAGAGTCCGAGACGTTATAATCTGAGGACACGCAAAAAATAGTATTCGAAAGCAAAATAATATAAAAAGTAAAAAAAAAATTTAAAATTGTCTGCTAAACGAAGTGGAAAAATTAAAATATTATAGAGCAGAAATAAATAGTAAGGGTATGCAAATAAATGCAGCACAAGAGGTAGAGCCAGTGAATTCAAAAATAAAATTTGGAAAAGTTTTACAGTATGTGTAATATTATACAATAATGTTAAAATTAATTCAAATGATATTCTGCAAAATAATTTTTTTAGTATTCTACAATAGTTATTGAATAGTTTAGAAGTTGTTCTGCAATAATTGTTTTTTACGATTCTACAATAAAATTAAAATTAATTGGAAAGCACTCTACAAGATGTGTAGCAGTCTATAATGAATTTTAAATTAAATTAGATGGTATTATAAAATATATTAGTTTCCTACAATATTTTGAAATTAAATTGGAAAGCATTTTGAAATAATTTTGGTAGTCTACAGTAAATGTAAAAATTAAGTTGGAAGGTAGTATACAAGTAGATATTTTTGGTTAATGTAAAGAAAATGAATATAATTATAATAATAGAAAATTTATGTAGATAGAGCAACTCTCAAAATTAAGTGATAAATAAGTAAATAGACAACAAGTGTGTTACAAATAGCATAGTGCCACAATATGTGCAAAACATAGGGCAGCAAAAGTATATGGTTATTTTAGTATGTATTGTGTATTGTATATTATGTATGGTATATTGTGAAAACTGTAGTGTTGAGGAAAAGTGTGTAGTAGTGAAGACTTAGTATGAGGATAATATATTTTGTAAAATAAATATGAGGATAACATACTTGTAAAATTAATATGAGGATAATATTTTTTGTAAATATGAGGATAAAACAAAAATATAGGTAATAAATAAACATTTATGTATAGATACATAACTTATATATATAGAGCAATAAATATCAGAAAAAATATGTACAAGTGATAAATAATACATACAATACCCCTCAATGTTCTAAAATAAAATAAACTAAGGTGTTAGAAAAAAGAAGGAGAGAGATAATTAAATGTCACTTACTTGCAATTTGTATTACTTGTACGGTGACTGATGAATTAAGGATAGGAGTGTCGTAATAGGGAGTTGACAATTCAAGAATCTTGATGGTCATGTGTATTTATTGATAACAGATGATGAATGGCTGTAGAGGTCAACGAGGAAGTGGCAAATTTTGTTTCCAATGGTAACATGCTGATGAAGTATATGCACTGTTTCCTTTTCTTGTGCGGGTCTTGAAAAAAGAGTATAACATAATTAATAAAATGCAAAATAAAGTCATGGAACATGGTAAATGCAAGTACAGGATATTCAAAATCATAAAATTATTAATTAATAGTTTATAAAAAGCTGACAGAATAAAAGCAAAATCATAAATAAATAAATAAATAAAAGTGTGAAGTCAAAATAAACACTCACAGCTGATGTAAATAATAATTAGTAAATTAATAGAGATATATTGCATAAATAGTGTATACAGACCTTTTACCAAAACACGCAATCTGGAAAACAAAATAAAAGTTAATTACATATATGGATTAATAAAACTTGAATGAGTAGTAGTAGTTTCCCAGCCTTCACAGTCAGCGTAACAGCTCCATATATGGCCATTGTACGGCGAAAGATAGTCACCTTCAAAGTAAATATCCAGGCTAAAAATAAACATCGGAGAAAATCTCCCCTGCATAGTACGAGAATAATACGAAAAAATTTCTGTTGTAAGCATACAAGCAATGTATCAAAATTTAAAATTATAATTGCAGGCAATTATAGTTAGTTAAAAATACCGGCCGGTATATAAAAATAAAATACATTAGGAAAACACATTGATTTGTATGTAAATGATAAATGATTGAGTATTATTAATAAACTATAGCATTAATTAAGCATCACTGGAAATAAAAATAAATAACAGATAAAATTAAATATGAAAGAATTAGATTTAAATAAATAAATATGTAAAGTTATGCTGAAACGGGAACATAAAGTCAGTTATATCAGTAACATAACAAAAGCATGGTATATTCATAATACTACACATAAAATAATATATCACGCGTTGTTGCAACATGGGATAAATAAATCCAATAAATTAAAAGTACGTGAAATCAAAATAATAATTCAACAGTCAGATCTGTGTTAAGATCATAAGATAATAATAATAAAAAAATATATATATATATATTAAATTAAATAGAATTAATAACAACATATGTAAAATAAATATATAATATGATACACATAAAATATAATTGTAATCAAATTCCTTAAAAGGATACACGTAAAACCTCTCACTTCAATGTGAGCGTAAGCCGTCAAGATCGGACAGTCTGAAAAGCCCGCGCTTGTGAAGAATATACCGCCAAAATCGCAAACGATAACGATTATTTGGGCAGAACAGGAGATTGAAAGTTGCAATCTTATGTAACGTTCCGTGCTTCGGGGGGTCAGGGCGCAGAAAATCGCCATGCATGACCGATTGTTCGCAGTTGCCGTGGAAACGCGTAGGAGAAGAGAGGAAAGCTACGGGTCAAGCGAAATCTTTTCTTTTTTTCTTTTTCTCCCCTTCCGCCAGCGCAGTTGTTTCACACTAAGGGGCAGCCGAAGAGGAAATTTAAAGGCATACTTGTTATTGTGGAGATGCAGTATTTTGGAGTAGCAAAATGAGTATATAGATTTGATATTTTAAATGCCGAGACGTAATATGATATAATTATGATGTGCAAAATACCCATGATTGATACACGCTTAAACAGTTATATAACATGTATGTGTATTACAAATAAGAAATATATACAGCTAAAAAATTGTGTAAAAAAAATTATTTACGTATGTGAAGATAAGATATCAAGGTAATGATTTGCGTATATTTTAATGTAATGTTGTGAACGTGTATATAAATTGAAATGAAAAATAACATGTTCTGCAGTCGAACTCTATAATAGACTATAAGTAGAAACATTATAACAATACAGCTATTGAAGTACCAGGTCTGTGAAAATGATATCACAGAACAATGATTATTATCACAGAACAATGTATTTTATACAGAACATTATTCAGTATTATAATGACTGTGTGGTTCAAATCAATAGTGTGCCTTCCCACAGATAATAGTGTGCCTTCCAGGTGACAATTATGTGTCTTCCGTGCTGGTAAGATACTTCCAATGTGACAATATTGTGTTTCTGTACGGTGATAAACATTTTAGTGACAGATATCTTTGCAGTGTATCAGACAAGGGTACCTCAATATGTTTCTAGTGCTTCAGTACAACAGTGCATCAAGTTCTTATAGATGTATCAGTGGGATACGATACTAGTGACTTCCTGTGACAATTTTTCTCAGTGCATATGCTTTGTACCGTATTCTAGATTTAATCTCATGCAGAGGGGGATAAATGTCGTACGGCATGCACGACATTTCGTAATTCAAATTACGGAGGCCAACCTAGCTAATGAGCTATTTAAATGCTGCAGAAGGAGCCAATGGCAATACAAACATAAATAAGCAGCGCATCCCCTTCGTCACTTCAACGAATCAACAACGACACTACAATCTGAAAAGAAAAAGGTTTGAGAGAATGTTCTAGAACTTTCCACAGATGCAATTTCGACAGCGTCCTAGACGCACCTGAGTTTTTTTAGTCGACGTAAAACTTTCGAACGAGTCAGCATCATGTTTTTGGTTTTGTGAAAAGTGTCTGTAGATTGTGAGCAATAGAATGGTAGCGTGTGCAAGTACGAGAAGTGCAACGATGTTCCTACATCATTGAGATGGCACGAATATGCATGTAACAAAGAGTAGAGGTAACCGATTTTCAATAGTCACTATTAGCACGGAAGGCACACCTTTAACGATTATTAAGATAATTAACTACCAGTTCGTATGAGTAGATCATATGAACGAGTTCGTAAATATTGAACTATAAGAATTATTCTTCATAGATTGTTCAAAGGAAACTGTTATTTAAGAAATTTAAGTCAATGTTTTTTATGTGTGTAAATATATATTAATGTAATATTGTTAGTATTATGTGTCTTTAAATAATTGATTTAATCATAATATAATTACTCCAGATTATAGTGGATATATATTAAGCAAAATATTAAAAATAATTGAGCAATTAAGCATGAGTATTTCTTTATGTTTTGTGTGTTCATATCCGAGCTTGAGGACCGGGAGCTTACATGCTCCACCCTTAGCGACGGCATCATAGGTAAGTCCTATACTGGTAATTTTTGATAAGGACAATATTACCTTATGACATCCGCATTATACCAAAAACTATTCAGCACCAGAGTCATACCCAAGGGTCTTACCTACCAAATTTTATGAAATTTGGTCCATTAGTTTTTGAGTTAGAGTGGATACATACATTGCACAGACACGCAGGCAGACACACAGACGTCACGCTAAAATAGTTCTTTCGTATTCTAGAGGTCTCGAAACGTGTAGATCCGTCGAAAACTCGAGTTGCGATTTTCGCCATGATTCCAATACTATTCCAGTACTAATGTTATAGAGTACATTACAGCTTTCCTACACATTGGAAAATCCTGGTTGAATGCTAAAATATCAAAATTATAACCATGAATACTAAGAGCTAGATTCAAAATCCGATTATACACATTTATAGGGCGTTCAAAGAACTACAAATTTTTGCTTATTGTTCATAACTAACTATTTTAATTTTTGAGATATAAGCATCACAAACTGGAATAACGAAAAATATTCAATCTTCTTCAACTTGACAAGACGAGTATTCGAAATGTATAACAGGATTTTTATAAAATATAGATTTAGGAATTAAATTTAATCATACATATTTTTGTCGTTTACTATTTATATCTATCTTTTACAGTTTTGATGATATTCCGAGTGAAAGAATTGAAAAGCAAGAAAAAAAAAACCCGCCTTCAGTCACATACCAATATAAGTCATTTAAAAAAAAAAAATGAGCTCGATCCAAAATTCAATTATATACATTTATAGTGAGTTTAAACAGCTGCAAATTCCAGCTTATTGTTAATATGTATATAGTATTTCAGTTTTTGAGATACAAGCATTAAAAATGTAAAAGCATTAAAAAACGTGTAAAAATGTAAATTTTCAATTTTCTTCAATGTGACAGGATGATTACATGAAATTTATAAGCGGCTTGCTTCAAATAAATGTGGATTTAGAAACCAAATTTCCTAATGCATAATTCAGTCACTTACTATTTATATCTATCTTTTATAGTTTCGAATATATTTCGAGTGAAAGTAAGAAAAATGAAAAAAAACCTCGCTAGGACAGATACTTTTTGAAGTATTTTTGAAAAATAAAGTTTAAAGTATTGAAATTATTTTTATATATTTATAATTCAAATTCTATTGCCAACAAAACAAGAAAAAATATTTACATTTTTATGTATTAGGCTTGGATGTATAAGCGTACAAAGCGTCTAAATTTTTCATAATGCTTGTTATAGAAACTAGATATATGTTATTCACATCAAAATAATTTGAATATGATAGTTTTCACGATTGTTGGTTGCTGCGGTGTATTTCCTTCTAGTGTTTAAGGACCTGAAGCCTGAACTATTTAACCAACTTTAATGAATGATGGCAAATTGTGTGTATTCTGGCGGAAGGCAATGCTTTTCTTTTAAAATTTGGAGATAGATTTAATTTAGAATTTCAAAAATTGAAAAATTATGAGTACATGGTGCTTGATGATAAAGTAAAATTTGCAATGCCTGTTATATCATTGTTACTAAATATACATGTTGATAAATCTTTCGACATAAATTATTGAAATCTCATAAATAAAACAGCTGTGTAAAAAATGCCCGACAAATACAAGAAACAAACATATTTTCTCAAAAAATTATGAAATCTGAAAATGATTTACGCCAAGTTCCCACAGGACAAAATCTATACTTTTCTAGAGTGGCACCCTGATAAATGATCCTACCCCTGATTTAAGATCAGTCATCAGGGATCCTAGCCTAGACTGTATGTGGTAACAAATTTTATTATCTAAAGCCATAAATTGGCTTCATGTAAAAAAATTAGCTATTAGTCTTTACATGTTATCATTTTATTTTATGATTTTTATTATTTTCGAAGAAACCAGCAGTTGGCAATTAACTAAATTTTTTCAGTATTATGTTTAATATTTTTTTCATTAGGGTTTTGCTAAAGAAATAATTAAAAAAAATGTTTTACATCTTATGAAATTATGTTTTCCGAAACTTTATTATTTCAACTTATACCTTGCAAATTAGCTAATTTTGTATAATGGGATCTCTAACATATTATTTGCTCGTAAGACCTATAATTCTAATTTCAGCATCAATCAAAAATGGCATTTTAAAGAATATTTTAATGAAAAATATATCTGGTGGGACTCCAGCACTCCCTCCTGTTTTCCATCCCCAAAATCCATCCCTATGTATGATCTACCAGGTTTACTCTTCAGATGCCTAAAAGCACATCAATATTAAATAGTAATTCCAGGATTAAAACTATATAGTCAAATTTGCTGAATTGCACAAATATTATTTTTACTGTCATTTTCCTTTACACTTTTCATGGAGTCATTTGTAATTTCAACACTTCTATGATCTATAATCTGTCACTCGACAATCCAGCTTTAACTGTAGGTTTGGTAAACCCACAATATACACTAGGAATTAACAAACAACTTTCACATAGGTAATTCCCTAACACAAACGTACTTATATCATAAAGAGCTTGATTTTTCTCGATGTTGGCAGTCATATCACGCACTATCCATCTCACACTTGTCCAATCAAAAGGGGGGTGGAATTGTTTCAAAGATGGGGGCTCCTTGTAAAGGGGCGTGACGAAGGCGTGTCCACAGGTACTTAACGAGTCATTATGTCATTGGACATGGGTGTGGTTCTGCTAAGACGGTCTCACGTGACTGACATGCCGGAACGGCTAGTTGGGTGCAAGGATAGGTGCCAATTGGCAGGTAGAGGAGGCTAACTAGGAGAATCAACTAAGTTTCGCTTTGCTGTCATCCATACTAAGTAGATGGGCACAAAAAAGCGTTATCGCCGTTCGGTTGCAAAATACCCTAGTTGCTTTCTATATGTCAATATCAGTAAAATGTGCTTTTGGCAAAAACATTTCAACGTGTGTCCTGATACTGATTGGAAATCGATGATAAACGAAATAACTCGTGGATTTTTAAGTAACTAGCGATAAATAACGAAATTTAGAAATCGAATACAGCTGATTTTTTAGATAGTACTAAATAATAATTCATAGACTATTTAATCGTTGTTTTTGTTGTAATTGTTAATAGTTGTTTTCTTTTCAGACGGTTTTAGTCTTGAGCGCGTATTTCTATTTTCGCCAACTAGACTGCACAATCTGCTACTTACTAGGGCAGAGTATTTGTTGGACAGCGGTAATTCTTTCCTAAAATTATGCTATATTTGGCCTTTTGGCGCCAGTATACGTTCCATACTAAAGCCCCAGCAAGATTTTCGATTTCTTGCCGGGGGTAGAGAAAATGTGGTTTCTTCAAAAAAGGGATGAATATTTGCTCATACTGAGCCAAACGACGAGGCTTCAATTCTGGATGCTTAAGTGTCATGCCATTATTAAATGCCAGCATGATTTTAACAAATTAACTCCTGAATTTAAATACAGTGGAAGAGCGGCCAGTTTGTATGAGAGAGGTCGCGTGACTTTCTGTCCTTTTCCGGAAAATGTCATCAAAGATAATTTTATCGAATTCCATAGATCGGTGGCGCTTTGTTGAATGCCGTACATGAAGGGAACGGTGAAGTTACATTCTATGCACTGTAGTGAAGGGCTCATAATAATTGGTAGCACGCCAGGAAACTTGATTCCGATTTTCGGATTCGTGGATTGAGTGTTATAATAAAAAGAATAATTCTTTACAAATAGGCGTTTGCATTAAATATAGCATAGCAATAGCCAAAATGTGTTCGGCAATTTATGAAGAAAATGAGATAAGTTAAAAGAATTTCGCAGATGTGTCGAATATTGTAGTAATCAGCATGAGTGGAGGCAAACCAGATGGCCGGGTCTGTCATCGGTTCTAAATAATTAAAATGTATTATCAAAACTCCACCATGTGGAGCATATTGAAATTATAGGTGCATTAGTTATATTAACAATAGCATTAAATTGCAATTTGATTCGAATCAGTTGTACCTCTGTTCTGAAAACTTTAATATTGCTAAATGTAAAACTATCGTATTTACTCATATTCATGCTAAAATTATTTATCAGTATTGCATTAATGTTTAATTGCTGATTCGTGCGAATGGTTTCAAAGATTTGGATATATATATATATTTTTAAATGAAGTTCACGTTTATTTTTCATATTAATAATATTGTTTTCAGAGCTTATAAATTACTCGATTTTATTTTTAAGGATTTTGCAGCAGTATTAATGTCTTAGTTCGTTTGTTTGATTCTTTTCAGCCCATGTTGGGATATAGTTCTATAATGTGGGGTACGAAATATTTTGATTCGTCACATGCTATTGAGAGGATTCAAAGCAAGTCCATGAGGTATCCTTACTTTATTGCCAATGGGTATTGCAAGCTACATACACTGTAAAAGATATGCAAGCATGTTACTGAAAGTTTCAGGGGAATCAGCTGTCCATAACAGTGAGTAATGTTCCTGATAGTGATGGTAATATATATATATATATATATACAAAAATTACGGTTCAGCAGACGATAATTAGCTGAATATTTTAGAAATAAAACTGGAATTTTCATGAACGCCTGTAATTGTGGCTTTTCTTATCAGTGTGACTCAATTAACCACACAGTAGATAAGGTTGCAAAATGTTTTAACACTGTATTTTATCTTTATCTCAGGGACATACATCTTTGGCATTAATTCTTTGAATTGCAGGAAGAACATACTGTGTATGGCGTTTTTCAGAAAATTGTTTAATAATCAGATTGCTTGTAGTTCCCTTCTAAATATTGTAGATCTTTATACAAGCAATCCTTGTTTAAAGTGTTATACTTTATTTCACATTCCTTCCAATGTTAATCTCAATATAAATCGTTGTTTTTATCGTATTTTAATTTTGTTTTAATGTTATCATTGTAATTGGACTTATTCCGTTTTGTATCACTGAAAAATAAATAAATAAAGGATATATCTAGGAATATTTCTCATAGTCTCGCAGAATACATGTACTGGCCTAATTTCAAAATCGGGTACCTTTAGAGCTGTTTTTAGACTTTAGTTTCATTACATTATTAATGTGCATGAGTTACATTAACATATATCGACACCAGTATGACATCTTAAATAATAAAAGACAATGTCTGCCTGTCTGTCTGTCTGTCTGTCTTATCCACTATACGTTCAGCGACCGCGCGTCGGAGAGCTACGGAATTTGGCAATCGGAGACCCGGGGGTGTGTGGGGGGAATGAGACACGTGAAAACCGATTTTTAAAATTTTAATTATTTTTTTAGTTATTTAATGTTTTATGCAATTTCGACCGTTTTTTGCCCTTTTTTCTCCACGATCCAGACGTCGTAGAAAAAAACAAATCACACCACCGGAAAGATCAGACGATTGCGAGTAAAAATATATCAATTTCAAATCTCAATTTCGATTTATACTATTTTTTAAAAATTTTAAAATAAAAGTCACTTTCGGTTAAAAAAAACAACTTTCGTTTTTAAATCCTAACATCGTAAAAACTACTCATAATTTCGACTAATAATTTACATTTTTAAACAGGTCATAGATCTGGCATTCTTACAAGTCTAATCTGGACAAGAAATAATGAAAATTGCCCGCAGGATCGCAATTTTAAAGACGACATGATTTTATATTTCTTGCCCAATTCTCGGCGAAGAACCAATTCCTCCCTGACATATCCCCACCTCGCAGTAGTTTTTCCCCCGTCTCCATGGAGAACGCATCGCGCTTCGGGTTTTAAATGTTTTAAGAGCTTAGCATATGTATTGGATACATCGGGTGAAATTATTATATTTATATGATATTTTAAATTGATATTTTAATTTATGGATATTCTAAGTAATTTAAATGATTGAATTAGGTTGGAATTAATTCCGGTGATGTATTTGAAATTATTATATTTATCGATTGGTGGAACGATATGGATGATTCATGGAATTATATGGATTTTTTAAATGGATATTTTAATTTATGGTTATTTAAAATGGATATTTGAATTTATGGATATTTTAAATGGATATTTGAATTTTACTGATATTTTAAATGATGGAACGATGGATATTTCAATTTTATGGATATTTTAAATAGCATATGGTCATAATAAAATTTAAATTATCGCGCGGGAATTACACTCGGTAGGCCCGGGTTCGATTCTCACCACTGCCTAAACTACCGCAGTGTTCAGGCGGAGTACGATCACGTTAAACATGTGAGTCCGCAAGTCCTTCCGAGAGGTTGGTAGTAGGGGAAGGAGGGTACGGTCCCTGTGGATGCCTCCCCCACTGGGTTCCGGTTTAAATTGGGAGAATAAAAAGTAGGTTATGGAGATTGTCGCGGAGGGCGCGGTAGCCCAGTGGTTAGCGAACGGGAATTGCACTCGGTAGGCTCGGGTTCGATTCCCGCCACTGCCAAAACTGCCGCCGTGTTCAGGCGAAGTACGATCACGTTAAACATGTGGGACCGCAAGTCCTTCCGAGAGGTTGGTGGTAGGAGAAGGAGGTACGGTCCCTGTGGATGCCTCCCCCACTGGGTTCCGGTCTAAATTGGGTGGCACTTCCTGGCCGTCCAAACAGCCCAGTGGTTAGCGCTCGGGAATTGCACTCGGTAGTCTCGGGTTCGATTCCCGCCACTGCCAAAACTGCTGCCGTGTTCACGCGGAGTACGATCACGTTAAACATGTGGGTCCGTAAGTCCTTTCGAGAGGTTGGTGGTAGGAGAAGGAGGTACGGTCCCTGTGGATGCCTCCCCCACTGGGTTTCGGTTTAAATTGGGTGGCACTTCCTGGCCGTCCAAACAGTTACCTTACACCTTACTGGTAGGTCGCGCCAGCGAGTTTGCCACGGTCAGAATTTTCAAGGGTAGCGAACAGGTTGGTCGCCAAAGGCGGCTAGTGCAAAATAAAGAAAATGTGCCGTGGCAATATATTATTCAGGCAACAACCAATACCTCTACTGATTAAAATGATCTTATTCAAGCCAAAGGCAGCTTGAAACTGTCAAAGTCGGAATTTATTCACTTAAAATGCATATTACTTATGTATTTCCTAATTTCAATTAAACAATTATCATTAACTGCCATTTCAGGACACTAAAGACAAACATTACTTCTTTCCGTATACTTCCTACTTGAGCAATATAATGTCCAGAAAAAAAAAAAAAAAAAGTATTGTATTCTTCAGAAGCATTGTATTCTCTAGAAGGCAGCGGGTACGAACATTATTTCCCTGAAGTCACACTGTGGTTGCCAGAATTTCGAGTCAGAAGGGTTTCCAGATTTAGCGAATTATGACCAATTTGGCGACATCTACCGACTGTCAGAAACTTAAAAAAACATTGTCAAATAACGATTATTCTAGGAGATATTAGATAATTCTGGAAATTTCTATAAATAGATTTCCAGAAGTTTCTATAGAGGAAATGTGAAAAGGACTCATCACTCCGTAATAGTTCAGTTGACAAGTTGACGATATATGGACTACAGTGAACAATTACTTTGTCGTTGTTTTGAGAATAGTAGCTGTTGTTTTGGGAAAATATTTTCGTCAGTCTTTTGAGAATAATATCGCTTATTTTGTGTGATGAGTGAAGCATTTAAGTGCTGTTTGATTGTATATTGTTCCTGTTTACTTTGTGCTTGTGAATAAGCGTTAGTTATCCAGAAACTCGAACTCGTTCTTGTATCCTGAGTATACACCCACGATTCTAGAAGATACGTTTCTTAACAATATGATATCTCACGAACGAAGTGGGCATTTCGAACGAAATTTGGTACAGATGTTACAATCAGGAAATATAGGAACCCTATTAATTTTAAACGAAATCGAATGCTGGGGGGACCCTCCTATTTTCAAATGAAATTTTGAACAAAAAAAATTATTAAAATAGCAGAACCTTCAGTAATGTTGTATAAATGACCATTTCTTATGTAATGTGCATGTATGTTAGTGCGTGTTTTCGTTAGTCCGTGAATGTGAAAATCCCACGATAATTCCTAAATACTGGAACATTATTGATTTTAAACGCAATCGAATGTTTGTATGATCCCTCAATTTTAGAATGAATTTTTGAAAAAATCATGATTTTTAATAATGATACATACATATTCATTTCAGACGAAATGTTTTATTGAAGCTAGCATGGACCTATTCTCGAGATACTGCATGTTTTTCAAACGCATATATCAAATATTTTATATAAAATTTAAAGAAAGTATTAAGCATAATGTAATATGTTTACTTTCGCATGCAGTAATATACGACAAATATATTAGCATTATTCTCTTGTATCTAGTTCGTTCCATTCACGAAAGAAGTTACTTTGTGGAACATTGAGAAATCATGCAGCGCTATAAGCAGATATAGAGATATATTTCCTCTTACCTTTAGAAGCTACTTTGTTGTTGTTGTTGTTGAGACCCAGACCGTCAGACCTACCAGAAAGGTGTAAGGTAACTGTTTGGACGGCCGGGAAGTGCCATCCAATTTAGATCGGAACCCAGTGGGGGAGGCATCCACAGGGACCGTACCCTCCTTCCACTACCACCAACCTCACGGAAGGACTTACGGACCCACATGTTTAACGTGATCGTACTCCGCGTGAACACGGCGGCTGTTTTGGCAGCGGCTGGAATCGAACCCGGGCCTACCGAGTGCAACTCCAGCGCGCTAACCAATGGGCTACCGCGCCCCAGAAGTTACTTTGTTGTTGAGACCCAGACCGTCCGACCTACCAGAAAGGTATAAGGTAACAGTTTGGACGGCCGGAGAAGTTACTTTGTAATAGTTTTGTATTCTGACACTGGACGATTCGCCAATAGTTATTTATTTATGATTATTTCTCATCGTGTGTTTTTAACGCTTGACGATACGTTTGGCAAGCTCGATAACTACGTTGGCAGAACATCACCAACTTGGCCATTTTCTTATAATGGCGCCAAATTGACAAAAATATTATAAAAAATGACCCCAAATTGATGAATTAATTATTAAAATATTTTCATGTATGGTCTATACTGCTTCTTGCGGATGCTAACAATATTTATAAATTTCAAGTAAGAGTTGTATATATATATATAGCGAAATATAAATTAATTGGGTAGTTCGAAATATTTTTACGCGTTGTTATTAAATAAGTGTCAAATGTACAATTCAGCGTTAAAATCATTATGCCGTGAATTTTATACGTCATTTTTTCACTGCAAAAGAAGTTAATTTATTGCATTATATAGGAAAAGTCATATGCTACCACATCTGATTGTTTAATTGTAGGAGTATTAATTGATATTATGTCGGTAAAATTTATAGTTTGCACATCCAAACTGAATTATAAACTATGCCATTGAAGCAAAATTCCTTTGTAAGCTGTCAATGATTTCAATCATTCCTTGGTTAGTTTTCAATTATTCGTAATCAATAGGTCTATTAATCACATGTCCATTCAATTAAAATCAATTTTTAATATAAAAAATGCAAGTAGAGGTTGTTAAATTTGTTATTTCTGGATCATTTACTAAATTATTTCGTACGTCTGGTACTAGAATTTAATTGATGAATTCGTGTCCGTACGTTTTAGTAAAAACGCTAATTGTTTTATTCATATGGGAAATCATCTCGTACCACTAATTATGTCAAAAGAGTTATGCTGATGGCAAAACATATAAGATATCAACGAAGTAAAAACTTATCATCGAAGAAAGCCATCAGGTGTGAGGGGCTATTTCCCCTGATTCATATTTGCATCGGATATGATATTTTTAGCACATTTAAGCTCGGAAAGGATCATTCAAGTCGCATGGAGGGAAAGATTAAGTGACAGGGGTTCCGTGGTGCTGTTAGCTTTATACGTCCAAGGGGCGTCGTTGAATTTATAAACTGTCGTAGATTCCAACGGTGCGAAGTGCTTATTTTGCCCGAGGGCACGATATACCTCTTCAAAATGCAATTCTTTAAGCTGCATTTCAATATTATAGCACGGCATTTTTATTAAAGCAAGTGATTTATAGAAATAAAACAAAAATTTAGCTTTAAAATTGCGGCACTGCAGAGGTTAAAATGTTTATTTTTTATTATTTATTTAAAATAATACAAGCTGCACGACGTAGTCCCAGCAACAGCGTGCAAGATAAAACACAATATAAAATATGCAGATTAAAATATAATAAAATACATTCAAATGCAATCTATTGACAACAAATGATCTTTAAAAACACTTGCATATGAATAAATGCATTGAAATATAAAATATTTACAACAAATTATTTTTAAAAGCCATTTATGATGAACAAAAGACATCAACATTATCGGGGAAGCTGTTGTAAAGTTTACAGAAATTGTTAATCGCGCACAATTACTACCAATATCTGTACTAAAGTCCCTTTCAGCAAATAAACTCATGCTTATGGTAGAATACTGGGGAAAGCAGCGTATATGAAAAATTACTCTTAAGAAATCAAACATTGCCGAATTAAATTTTGTATTGAAGCTAGAATAAACTAATTAAGTCTTTTGAGAAGAAACTAATATAATTTGCAGTTTGATTTTTATGAAATTTTATTACTGTCTCATATGTAGTATAGACAAAGAATTATTTTCAGGAAAATTCTCGATTTCCAGATTTCGATACCAATATATGTTCCAAGGCCTCCTGAACACGTTTATACTATTTTTGAAGTGGTGTACGCCAGTCTGCATGTCGGCGGTCGATTTCTTGTGTATACAAGATAGCAGACACACATATTCATGGATTTTCACGAAACTTTATATCTGACTTTGGTACTCAAAATCTAGATAGAGATAGAATTTTAATTTTTTTATGTCAAGAGAAATTTTTACATTTTTTTAACATTGCAGCATAGGACTAAAATTTGACATAATCATGAATAAAAGGGTTTACTTATATCTCAATATTCAAAATACTTTACAGTTTCAATCATTGTTGTGAAAAATAGCCACGACACAATTTTTTCTTTCATAACAGCAATAAGCCACCCTCGAGGTTAAGTTATATGCTCGCCCACCGGGGAGTGCATTGTCAAGCATGGCGTCAAGCCGAATATCTGTTTAAGCCCTTTAAAGTGTATGGTGATACGTTATAATTATAATTATTTGGACCCATGGGACATATTTAAAAAAAATATTGTAAAATTTGAAAAAAAAAATTTACTAAAAATGGATTCTGGTATGAGGAGCTATACTCCAGTAATTTTTACTTTCCCTGCAAAGCATGGCAATGTATAGGGGAAGTATTGGAATCGTGCCGAAAATCGCAACTCGAGTTTTCGACGATTTACATATTTTTGGACCTCTAGAACACGAAAAAACTATTTTTACCGTGAGCGTCTGTGTGTGCGTCTGTCTGTCTGTCCGTCTGTGCAGATATTTTATCCACTCTAACTGATAAACTAATTGACCGAATTTCATAAATTTTGTTAGTTCCTTACGGGTGACAATGGTGCTGATAAGATTTTGGTAAGATTCGGGATAAAAGAACCTGCCTTTTATTTGCGAAATAGAACGCAAAAATTGCCTGCATCTAATTGAGCTGAAAGCCTAATAAACCAAATTTCATAAAATTTCGTAGATAAATCACTTGCTGGATAACCTGGCGCTGATTAGATTTTGATACGATTCGGTAGAAAATAACCTTTTTTTTGCGACATGTTCTGCAAAAATCGTTACGTTTAATCCTTACATTATTTTATGCGTAACTTTCGACGATAAAAGAATAAGACCAACCCAATTACTCTAGCACTAGTCGTTCTTGAGATATTTTAGTATATACTCCTTTTACAGTCAAAGAATAATGTATAAGGTACACGGTACTGTGTTTTAACGTTGATATGTACATTTGGCGATTTTCCAGATGACAACATGTACAACTATTTCAAAGTACCCAAATAAAATATTTTTCCCGCAACTCTATATAAACAATTATAAATATTGATATCATCCTCAATAAGCGACATAGTTCATATATTAAAATATTTAAAAAATTAAATCATCTATTAGGTGTCATTTTCAATAATTCAGCGTCATTTTTGCAATTTTACGATATTTTCGTCAATCTGAGGTGAATATCGAGAAATTGGTGATGCTTCTCTGGATTATTCGCCAAGTTCGCCAAATGAATCAGCAAGTTTTACAGACAAGCGGGGAGAAAAGCGTTTCTTATATAATAGAAGGTATAACCGGCATGTGACGGAATCATCATTTCTTCCATTTGGCATAATTTTTATCAATTTGGAGACATTTTTATCATTTTGGCAACATTTAAAATAGTCGGCAATTTGGCGAAATCCGGCTAAATTTCTCGACAAGCGTTACGGACAGACGGACGGGAAAATGGGCTAGTCTTATAGTCTACTCTTATATTATTTCCAAAGTATTGAACTCAATTAATCGTCATTTCATTGATTTAGCGTTGGTTTCATTTATTTGGCGAATTTTTATCAATTGCATGACATTTTCGTCAATTTCGCAGCATTTAAAAAGTCAGCAAGTTGGAGATATTCAGACAAATTCGTCATCAAATTTTGCCAAACGTTACGGACGGGAAAATATTTTATTCTTTTGTAGATACTTATATACTTTCCAAGATAGTGAATATTCATTGATGTAGCGTCATAATCAATTTAGTGACATTTTCGTTCATTGGACAACATATAAAAATTTGCCAAGTTGGCGACATTTCGCAAAATACATCGCCAAAATCTCGCCAAGCTTTATGGGCGGAGAAATAAATTATTCTTATAGCAGAAAAATGACTATTGGAGTTCAAGTACAAAAGTATTATCCAAAGTACCTTTTCTTATGACTGGAAAGAGCTGGATCCCCGAGAATGATGTCACCAAATTTATCGCTTGATATTACATATGACAAGTGAACATATTTCACAAAAGTTAATAATTTTTTTATTTTATGTGATTTCTACATACATTTATTTGAAAAATGTTCAATATCTCAAGAACGGTTCATGCTAGCGTTCTAAAGTTTATGTCAATCGTTTTCTAATGAAACATTACACAAGAAATGGCTGTTTGCGTAACTTTATTAAAGGTTTCTAGTTTTTGATGATTTTCTCAAAATTTCACTCGAAAATTTAGGGGAGTTCTGAACATTCTATTGCGTTAAGAAAAATAGACTTTCAGTATTCACGGATCGTAATTTTTGTACCGAATTTCGTTCGAGACGCTCCATTCGTTCGTGAGATATCATCTCCACAGTCTCACTAACACACACACACAGACATCACCTGAAAAACGTTTGATTCATATTCAGGGATGTTTGAAAAGTGATTTTCCGTCAAAATCGCGAATTCGAATTTTAGACCCCATCACAATAATTTCCTTATGCATTATACTATTCATATAAGGAAATTAATAAATCCAATTACCAAATAAAAAAGAAAATTGAATTAAAAGTGGAAATTCAGTTTAATTTTAAGTAATTATGGCTGTTATTTTGTTCAATTAAACTGAATTTAATGAAATAATGGAGAAATTATGAGAACGTGAATATGTATCTGCAAGAAAAGTCACGTGCTGCAACATCAGATTTCTTTAAAATTCTGAGGAGGTGAAACATAATCTGAGTTAAGTAATGAGGGGGAATTTTCACAGAAGCTAAGCATACCACAGTTAGCAATTCTGAAAAAAAAAATCTGGGAAAATTTAACACGTGTGAATTGTTAAATATATAGTTTACGGAATGACAGTTAACTATCGTGTTAAAGCGCAATATGACTACGGGAAATTTTATTCAGAAATTGAATAATTGTCCTTTCGTCCAGCATTAACCCAAATTTGTTTCAAACAATTATCACATATAGAGATTTTGAAATTCTGTATAGAACTAATTCGGTCAGAATTGATTTGGGAAAGTTTCACAGTCGTTGACAATGCCTGAGAAAAGCATTTTTCTGTATAGCATTTTTCGCTACACAATTAGTTGCCCAATTCGAAAAATTAACCGAAAATGCAATGGCAGAGTCAAACCAAATCACAACATTACATTAAAATATGTTGTAAAATATTGCATTGAAATATTAAAAAATGAAAACGAATGATATTCTTGGGACGGAACAGCCTAGTGATTAAAGCATGGAGATTGAACTCGGAGGACCCGAGTACGATATCCGGCCCTACACAAACTGTTCCCGTGTTCACGCAAAGTACATGCACGTTAAATATGTGGGTCTGAAAATCCTTGCGAGAGGTTGGTGGAAAGGGAATGAGAGTACGATCCCTCTGGATATCGTCTATATTTCCCTTTGTTCCAGTCAAAATTGGGTGGCACTGTCTCAGCCGTCCAAGCAGACGCTTTATACTTTCGGATATATTGGAAATTATTTTAAAAAGAAAAATATACATGAATCAAACGCGAATTATAAGCATCAGAAGTTTTCAGATATTTTTAAAAAAAACTATAAAACGGAGTTATTAAATTAAAATCACTTTATAAAAGATAAAAGTGTTATAACAATCTATTGTAATCGAAAGTCGCCAATTTTATACGAACTTTGAGTAGGCAAAGGACGAACAATAATACAAGTTGTATAAGAATGCACGTACTTCTATATTTTCAAACTAGTTAGCTGTTGGCATTTTGGGAACGTCTCAAAATTTTACCTTTTCTCCTACTTCATTAACTGCAAATATTTAAACTGGCTTAACCTTGCAAGTGTTTTGAAATAAGAAAGTGTTTGTTTATGTCATAAAACTAATTTTGCAGGAAATTTTAATGAAGGTATCATTTTCTTACTTTAGTTTTAAAGCTAAAATTTCCGAATTTATTTATTTAGGTTCTATGCGTAAACAAATTAATAATGAACTTTTGCTTGTGATTTAAAAATATATAGTTTTTTTACGCTTGTTACCTAATTGTTTAATTTGGAAGATTAGAAAAGAAGAAAAAGGATGAGATTGCAATACCGGTATTATTTACCTATTTTATTGTTAAAGCTAAAATTTATGTATTTATTTATTTATGTTTTATACGAAAACAAATTAATAATGGAGTTTTATATTTGACCTAAAAATATATAGCGTTTTTACGCTCGTTCCCTAATTGCTTAATTTAGAAGTTTAGAAAAGAAGGAGAAAAATCTGATGTGGGCAGCACATGACTTTCCTTATATAATGCAATCGATTTAGTAGTTTTACAATAAAAAAATAATGCATAAGATCCACAGCGCTGTGTTTTTATCGTTAAATTGTACATTGGACGATTTTCAGGATGACAACATGTAAAACTATTCCAAAATACTCAATTAACTTATACTTCGCGCAACTCTAAACAATCATCAATATTGATAGCATCCTCAATAAGCGATATTAAATATATTGAAATACTTTAATAATTACTTCATCGTCTAGTCATAAATTTTCATTGATTTAGCTTCATTTTTATTAATTTGGCAACATTTAAAAAAGTCGCCAAGTTGGCGACATTCCGCCAAAATCTCCAAAATTCAAATACAAAAGTATTACCTAAAGTATATTTTTTCATGAATGGAGCTAGCTAGATCCACTAGAATGATTTTACCCAATTTATCGCATGATATTACTTATGAAAAGTGAACATATTTCAAAAGTTGGTAATATTTTTTTTTAATTTTATATGATTCTTTGATAACTCTTTTGTAAAATGTACAATATCTCGAGAACGGTTCGTGCTAGCGTTCTAAAATTTATTTTAATCGTTTTCTAATGAAAAATAACATAAGAAATAACTATTTCGTAACTTTATTAAAGGTTTTGATTTTTTGAGGATTTTTTCAAAAGTTAACTCAAAAACTTAGGGAGATCAGAACATGCGATTGCGTATAAAAGCAATAAGCTTCCAGTATTCATGGATTGTAATTTGTGTACCAAATTTTGTTCGAATCGGTCCATTCGTTAGTCAGTTATCGTCTCCACACACACACACACAGCCATCATTTCAAAAACGTCTGATTCGAGTCCAGGTATGCTTGAAATGTACCCCCCCCCCCCCCGTCGAAAACTCTAATTTGAATTTTCGACCCCGTCACAATACTTTCCTCATACATTAAAATATAATGTTATAAGGAATATATACATATTATGTATATAAGGAAAGTAAAAAGGAGGAGAGTGCAATACCGGTATTATTTACCTATTTTATTGTTAAAGCTAAAATTTCTGTATTTATTTATTTATGTTTTATACAAAAAGAAATTAATAATGAAGTTTTATATTTGACTAAAAACCTTATAGTGTTTTTACGCTCCTTGCCTAATTGCTTTATAAGGAAGATCATGAAAGAGAAAAATGTTATCTCGAGAAGTATTTTCTGAGCAATTAAAGTTGAACCATCGAAAGTTCTAAATTTAAATATATTGAATCTTATTCTGGCTGTATCAGGGAATTGGAGACTGGTATAAATAAATTGCTCTGGTTGTAATGACGAATACACTAACCATCCCGTGGAGGACTAGGTAAAATTGCGAGTATCTAAATTGGTAGCAGAAAAAACCTGCTCCTTTTACAAAATACAAGAATTTTAATGGGAGTACTATTTGTTTCAGAAAAAATGTACACTCTTAAAACTATGCGAACTCTTACATAAAGCCTAAATTAAGTGCATTTACTTTTTTCACTATTTGGTAATTATTGAAAAATATAAAAAATGTGCTTTTATAATTTTATTTAATTTATAAGGATAAATACATTTCTTACACCATCATTCTCTATTTGCATAGCTATATTTTCTCGTTGTATATGATAGATATGCAAATACAAATGAGGGCGCTACTTTATCTTATATGAATTAATTCAATTACCTGTGTTCAACCAAGAAAATTCGGAAAAATGTGTATCTAACACCAAATATCAGAAGCTCTCGATTCTTTAAATAAGGCCATCTCTGATATAACGGGCGTCGAGTTATAAGCCCTCCCCATACTTGGAATGGCAACGGGCCCGTTATCGCGTCCCCAGGGGCCTATCCTTCTCGCCAGACTGGAAAGATTCAATCGATTAATCATCATCGTGAAGATTCTGATTAGCATGCTAGGAACGAATCTTCCAGATTTAAAAGGCAGAATAAGAATAAAATGTCGCGAATTTTGAGGTTCTTTTTTCTGAAAAATGGAGGGCATTGGATAAAAATAATTCGTGATGAATGAATTGGGGGTGATTTGAATAAATTGGTCCTTATTTATTACGCCAGATAGAATTATCTTTATTTATAGAAAATTCTGACACGCTCCTGTTTTAAAAGTATGCTAATGAAGAGGCGATAAGAAAGAGATTGGTGTGAATGTTGGAAATTGTTATCCCAGTTTTGATTGCGATAGCACGCAAGATGAATGTATTTTGTGTTATCGGATAGAAAGTGATAGTATAGTTTACATTTTTACGTAGTTAACTATATTAAATAGCTAATCTTTCTATGTTAAAAAACTCTGATGTGGGCAACACATGACTTTCCTTATATAATGCAATGAATTTATTACTGTTACCGTTAAAAAATGTTATTCTTATAGTAGATACTTATATTCTTTCCAAGATATTGAATTTTCTTCAATTGGTCGTCATTTTCATTGATTTAGTGTCATTTTTATCCATTTGGCGAGATTTTCGTTAATTTGGCAACATTTAAAAATGTCGCCAAGTTGGCGACATTCCGCTAAATTCGTCGCCAAAATCTTGGCAAAGGGTTATGGACAGAGAAATAAGTTATTCTTGCAACAGATAAATGACTATTGGCTTTCAAATACAAAAGTATTACTCAAAGTATCTTTTCTCGTGAATGGAACGAGTTAGATCCATGAGAATGATGTCTTCCAATTTGTCTGTCTCAACAGTTAATACTTTTTTTTAATTTATGGGATTTTTTTGATAAATTTATTTGAAAAATATACAATATCTCGAGAACCGTTCATGCTAGCGTTTTAAAGTTTATGTCAATCGTTTTCTAAGGAAAAATTTCATAAGAAATGTCTATTTGCGTAACATTATTCAAGGTTTTGATTTTTTGATGATTTTTTCAAAATTTCACTCGAAAATTTAGGGGGGTTCTGAATATTCGATTGTATTTTAAAACAATAGGCTTCCGGTATTCATAGATTGTGATTTTTGTACCAAATTTCGTTCGAATCGCTCCACTCGTTCGTGAGATATCGTCTCCGCAGACTCACTGACACACACACACACACACACACGCATACCTTCGCACACACACACACACATACTTTCACACACACACACACAGACATCACCTCAAAAATGTTCCATTCGTGATCAGGGATGCTTGAAACGTACTCTACCGTCAAAAACTGAAATTCGAATTTTCGACCCCGTCACAATACTTTACTTATACATTATGTATATAAGGAAAGTAAAAATCCTGAAAATGCTTGCCACTTCATTCCGAATTGACGGCAAATTACAATCCTGAAAGTTTACATATAAACTGGTATGAACCTGTATATGTACTAAACTTTTAATTTAGGTCGTGGTTAATTAAACATTAATTAAACTAAAATTTAGCAATACCAGAATGGGCAAGTATATAATGAGTTGAGCCTATTTCCTATCTGTGATTGGTAGTTGGCAGAAACGTCACAAAGATGGCCGATAACTGAATTATTGAAGCAGTGAAAACATTAAAAGTATATATGTTTATTACTCGAATAGACTACAACGTTAGTGAGTGCAATTAAACTTCATATTGGTTGCCGCGACAAGGTGAGTAAAACCCATAGTCACGTTACAACACCGACAACAGTACATCGAAGACATTAAAATTCAAACAACTTTAAAGTTATCGATTACTCCGACAACTAATATGTTGAAAGTGTTAGAGATATTATCCTCCTCCATGGTTATGTTGTAACATCCGTAATATATAACAATGGTATAATCGTTAATCAATAATATTTAGTAAAAAAAGTGAAGAGCTGCCGGGGGTTGGGCTGCGTAGCTGGCAAAGTCCCCAGTTGTTACGAAAACAAACATATGGACATATGGAACATATGGATTCAGTTTTCAAGTGTTAATACATATTGTTTAGGAAAAAACGTCTTAGGGTCCATTTCCACTATAAAAAATATTATGTCGTATTATGATAATAAAAAAAAATCTGATGTGGACAACACATGACTTTCCTTCTATAATGCAATGAATTTACTACTTTTACAGTTAAAAAAATGGTATTCATAAAGTACATACTTATATTCTTTCCAATATATTGAATTTTCTTCAATTAGTCGTCATTTTCATTAATATAGTGTCATTTTTATATATTTGGTGAGATTTTCGTTAATTTGACAACATTTAAAAAGTCGCCAGGTTGGCGACATTCCGCCAATTTTTAGCCAAAATCTCGCCAAGCGTTATGGACGGAGAAATAAGATATTCTTATACCAGATAAATGACTATTGGCGTTCAAATACAAGAGTATTACTCAAAGTATCTTTTCTCGTGAATGGAACGAGATAGTTCCACGAGAATGCTGTCACCCAATTTATAGCATGGTATTACATATGAAAAGTGAATATGTCTCTCAATAGGAAATATTTGTTTTTTATTTTATATGACATTTTGATATTTTTTTTTAAATGTGCAATATCTCGAGAACGGGTCATGTTAGCGTTCTAAAATTTATGCCAATCGTTTTCTAATGAAAAATTACATAAGAAATGTCTATTTGCGTAACTTTATTAGCAGTTTTGATTTTTTGACGATTTTTTCAAAATTTTACTAGAAAATTTAGGGGGATTCTGAACATTCGATTGCGTATAAAAACAATAGGCTTCCAGTGTTTACGGATTGTGATTTTTGTACCAAATTGCGTTCGAATCGGTCCATTCGTTCGTCAGTTATCGTCTCCACAGACTCACTGATAAACACGCACACACACACACACATCACTTCAAATATGCTCGATTCGTGATCAGGGATGCTTGAAACGTGCTCTCCCGTCGAAAACTTGAATTAGAATTTTCGACCCCATCACAATACTTTCCTTATACATTATGTATATAAGGAAAGTAATAAAGGTCACTCGATATTCAAATAAAATTATTTAGTCTACATTTTGATACGTAAATTATTTAGTGGAATTATTAATACTGATGTTGAAGTAAATTGAAGTATATTATTCACATGATATATTAAATAAAAATAATAAGTATGTGTGTCGTAATTTTCAATTAACATACATTCGCGTCTATTTTGGGGGACACTAAGTCTGTCCAATTGTCGACAGCACTGCAGTTTTATGTCTCCAAACTCACTTGTGGCTCATATCACTATCACCTGCGTGGTCACTGACTCTTTCTGTCTGTTTCACGCATTAACCACTACTTAAATATTGCTTTATTTTTCGTACATCAAGGCATAACCTAAATGCGCTTTTTTCCTCATCACATCTGAAAAAAATCTGATGTGGGCAACACATGACTTTTCTTATATAATGCAATGAATTTACTACTTTTACAGTTAAACAAAAATGTATTCTTATAGTAGATACTTATATTCTTTCAAAGATATTGAATTTTCTTGAATTAGCGTCATTTTCATTGATTTAGCGTCATTTTTATTAATTTGGGGAAATTTTTATTAATTTGGCAGCAATTAAAAATGTCGCCAAGTTGGCGACATTCCGCCAAATTCGTCGCCAAAATTTTGCCAAGCGTTATGGACGGAGAAATAAGTTATTCTTACAGCAGATAAATGACTATTGGCGTTCAAATACAAAAGTATTACTCAAAGTATCTTTTTACATGAATGGAACGAGCTAGATTCACAAAAATGATGTCACCAAATTTATCGCATGGTATTACATATGAAAAGTGAACATGTTTCTCAATAGGAAATATTTTATTTTTATTTTATATAACTTTTTGATATTTTTTTGAAAAATGTGCAATATCTCGAGAACGGTTCATGTTAGCGTTCTAAAATTTATGTCAATCGTTTTCTAATGAAAAATTACATAAGAAATGTCTATTTGCGCAACTTTATTAGCGATTTCGATTTTTTGACGATTTTTTCAAAATTTCACTCGAAAATTTAGGGGGGTTCTGAACATTCGATTGCATATAAAACCAATAAGCTTCCAGTGCTTACGGATAGTGATTTTTGTACCATATTTCATTTGAATCGGTCCATTCATTCGTCAGTTATCATCTCCACAGGCTCACTGACACACACACACACACACAGATATCACTTCAAAAATGTTTGATTCGTGATCAGGGATGCTTGAAACGTGCTCTCCCGTCGACAACTCGAATTCGAATTTTCGACCCCGTCACTATACTTTCCTTATACATTATGTATATAAGGAAAGTAATGAATACGAAGTACTTTAAAATCTTATGGAATTTCCATCGAATGCCACTATCTCAAATAAACCCGAATCCCAAATCCAGTCCTATTCTGACAAGCTACTTCATAAGTGTATCAAATTGTGGAACTCAGCTTGAATAAAAATTCCATTCCTCGTAAGCAGATATCATTCGAACTCCAATTTTTTTCCATAATTCATTTCTTTTTCTACGATTTGACGGATTATTTTTATTTTTATTTTTATTTTTCGACTCTTCTTCCCCACCACAAAGGAATCATCCATATTTCAGTATTTAGAATTCCGCGATCGAACAGCGAGATTTGATTTTCAAGTTGAGAAAAGTTTTTGAAGTTCCACTGAAAAATTAAGGACTCCGGATAGAGATAGTGCCGTGAAAAATGAGTCTCGGGTTAAGGCATAGAGATCGCTATTTATCAAGATTGTTGAGAGGCTACTGTTTGGAAGAGTTGTTGGTGAAGTTGTTTATCAAATATAAAATAGGTAATTTGATAAAGCTCGTAAGATCTGGCAAGATACCTTCTGAGGGGATGGGGAAAAGTTTTGAAATTACAGTGGCATGGAATTTATGATGCAATATTTATTTGTTATTTGGGAATGGCGTATATTTTAATTGGTATATATTAATCGTTTGAATTTGCATCGTTGAAAGTGACCACGTTCGAATAAATGTGATTACATCGCTCTTAGCAAAAAAATCTGATGTGGGCACCACATGACTTTCCTTATATAATGCAATGAATTTACTACTTTTACAATAAAAAAAATAGGTTTTTCTTATAGTAGATACTTATATTCTTTCCAAAATATTGAACTTTCGACAATTAGTGGTCATTTTCATTTATTCAGCGTCATTTTAATCCATTTGGCGAGATTTTCGTTAATTTGACAACATTTCAAAAAGTCGCCAAGTTGGCGACATTCCGCTAAATTCGTCGCCAAAATCTCGCCAAGCTTTACTGACGGAGAAATAAGTTATTCTTATAGCAGGTAAATGATTGTTGGGGTTCAAATACAAAAGTATTACTCTAAGTATCTTTTCTCATAAATGGAATGAGCTAGATAGATCCACGAGAATGATGTCACCAAATTTATTGCATGGTATTACATATGAAAAGTGAACATGTTTTTCAATAGGAAATATATATTTTTTTATTTTATATGACTTTTTGGTAATTTTTTTTAAAATGTGCTATATCTCGAGAACGGTTCGTGTTAGCGCTCTAAAATTTATGTTAATCGTTTTCTAATAAAAAATTACATAAGAAATGTCTATTAGCGTAACTTTATTAGCGGTTTTGAGTTTTTGACGATTTTCTCAAAATTTCATTCGAAAATTTAGGGGGGATCTGAACATTCGATTACGTTTAAAAACAATAGGCTTCCAGTGTTTACGGATTGTGATTTTTGTATTAAATTTCGTTCGAATCGGTCCATTCGTTCGTCAGTTATCGTCTCTACAGACTCACTGACACACACACACACAGACATCATTTCAAAATGTTTGATTCCTGATCAGGGATGCTTGAAATGTGCTCTCCCGTCGAAAACTCGAATTCGAATTTTCGACCCCGTCACCATACTTTCCTTATACATTATGTATATAAAGAAAGTAATTAGAGTAATGAAATAAGCAACAGCGCAATATAATCGGAAATTTCAATTACAAAGTTGTAAAGGATTTTCTCATTAGTAAAAATCGATATCAGAAACACACTATACACCTATATAGATAGTCCAAAAGTTAGATCGCCATGGCCATGATGGCTCCTGCAGTACTTTTCAGAATGCGTGATAATAGTTTTTCTGGAACTCGAAGTGTGCATTGATGGAAGGATTGCTCACGGAGGGAATTTGAAATAAGATATGTATTAAATTCCCGCGCATATAAGTATTGTTTATTTTAGCATTCCTGAACTGAAAAGGACAGTAATTGGCCAATTTCCTTATTGTGCCAAATAAATGCTTTCCTTAACAGTTTTATTGTCGATTCTAATATTGGTTCTAGAATGTAAATGTGCATGATTGCTAGCAGATGACATTTTAAACTATGGGTGTGCAGTCTGTAGCGTGTGTGCAGTCTGTAGCGTGTGTGCAGTCTTCAGCGTGTGTGCAGTCTGTAACTTGTGTGCAATCTGCAGCGTGTGTGCAGTCTGCAGCGTGTGTGCAGTCTGCAGCGTGTGTGCAAGTTCTGGCGTGTGTGCAGTCTTCTGCGTGTGTGCAGTCTCCAGCGCGTGTGAAGCCTGTCGCGTGTGTTCAGTCTGTTGCGTGTATGCGGTCTGTAGCGTGTATGCGGTCTGTAGCATGTGTGCAGACTGTATAGCGTGTGTGCAGTCTGTAGCGTGTGTGCAGTCTGCAGCGTGTGTGCAGTCTGTAACTTGTGTGCAATCTGCAGCGTATGTGCAGTCTGCAGCGTGTGTGCAGTCTGCAGCCTGTGTGCAAGTTCTGGCGTGTGTGCAGTCTCCAGCGTGTGTTAAGCCTGTCGCGTGTGTGCAGTCTGTTGCGTGTATGCGGTCTGTAGCGTGTATGCGGTCTGTAGCATGTGTGGAGACTGTATAGCGTGTGTGCAGTCTGCAGCCAGCGTTTGCGCAGTCTGTAGCGTGTGTGCAGTGTGCAGCGTGCGTACAGTCTGTAGCGTGTATAAAGTCTGTAACGTGCGTGCAGTTTGTAGCGTGAAATCTAATAGTAATACGATCCTTGAAATTTAGTACAAAAGTAATTCTTGGCGTACACAGCTGAACCTCAGAGGGTTTATTTTAATTTCGAACTGTTTTTTAATTATTTCAAGTTTTAGCCCGATTTAAGCCAATGTTTACACAAACCGATATGTTAGTGACATAAAATGTTATACAAGATATTATATTAACACAGATTTATCACAGATTTTTTTCATCTTGTTACCATCCATCCATATTGTTACCATCAGAAAAAGAGAAAAATTATCTTTCAAACAAACTTTGAATGGAGTTCATACGATGAACAGACATATTTTAATGATATTTTTTTTAAAATATGTACTTTTCGTGTGTTTTAACTTTATCCGATATTTATATTATGATATATGAAAATTGACGTTTCCTCCAACGTTCATTTTTCTCAGCAGCTGCTTAAAATGTCACAGAATACTCCAGAAAAAATAATTTCAGAAACCCATTCGTTGATTTATTGTAATTTATTTTATCCGACGTATGTTTGATCTTTTGAACGAATCTAGCAGACTGTGGACACCACCGGAGTTCGAAACGTATGGGGTAATGGGCCAGATTTATGTTTATAGACTCATAGGGAGAGAGAGGGTATGCGTTATCTCCTTAAGAAAAACAATCCACGGAGGCATTTCTTTTTATTTGTTTGGACGTTTGCCTGAAACTTGATCGAGAATCAAATTGATTGTATGCAACGTATTATATGTTTTTTATTTTATATAAATATTTATTTTGTTTCTCATTAATAAATTCTATTTATTCCTACTTTGAGTCCCAGACAACGTCGGGTACATTTTCAAATAAAAATAAGAATGCATCCTATTTCTGCATAACATTTACCAATGGGCAAGTAAAGCTATGCCGTGATGGATATTATACGGCATCTCCGCTCTTACAACAGTCTATATTAATGTCAAACATAGTTTCGTTGACAGTCTCCAAGCTTCGAATCATCCTTGACTGTCAAGAATTTCCAACTGCAACACAAACCTAATTAAGATGAAGCTATACCTTAATGTGTCTTGTTATTAATGCGGCATTAAGTCAAGAGAAACTTCACTGGTGCATAGCAATATAGATGCCTCGCGCTTTCAGAAATACGTTGATGCTGAGTAGGTACTGCAATGTAATAAATTATAACACAGCGCAAACTGTTCGAAGAACACTTGTTGATAATTCAAAGTATTGCAATAAGTTGAAATTATTTACAACAGTACTTCAAACTTAAGAAAAATATATTTGGACTGTATAAAAAGTTCTTAGTATTTAAGCAAAATATCTCACGTGGGCAGCAGACGACTTTTTCTACATAATGCAATAACTCTACCTTTTTCACAGCGAAAAAATGATGTACAAAATGCACCACAAAACGTGCTTCATATTTATTTGCACATCAGCATCTAACGCTTTTCTGTATAGAAACATGTAAAAGTACTTCGAAGCACCACATTAACTTGGATTTCGTACACATATAACTTAGCAAATAGAAATATTTTTAGCATCCGCTTATCGACTAAGTCCATGTATTAATAATATTTTAAAAATGAATTCAGCAATTCGGCGTTATTTTTGTTAATAAAGCTTAAGTTTCGCCAATTTGGCGAAATATTAATAAAATTGTCATTATTTTAAAAAATTGCCAAGTTGGCGATATTTCACCAAATTAGGTGCAAAACTGAAAAAAAATTATCGCCAAGCATATTTAACGATATTTGACGAAAATTCTTTTTAATTCTATGTTACTTTTTAGACAGACACATTTAATTAAAAACGCACAATATCTCGAAAACGGTTTCAGCCTGCGTTCTATAATTAGTTTTATAATAAGATGTTACGTATGCAATAATTAGTTTTTAACATTATTGAATATTTCGATATTGAATAATGTTAAAAACTAATTATATTCCACAGTAATCACTCGACCGCCGTGTTGTGGGTTCGAGTCCCACGTAAGACATGGATGTTTGTGTTGTGGGTGCAGTGTGTTCCGCCCCCTCTGGTGCGCCTGGGGCAACGTCTTAGGACGGCTAAATAGGTCACTTTCTGGCCATTGAATAAATGCGAATGATGATGAGTCAAGTGCCTGGCCATTTGATTAAAATATATATATATATATTTCGATATTTAAGGTTTTTTATTTAAACTTGAATATTCAACTCAGAAGGACAATTTTTGCATTTGCAGATGATCTGGTTTTGCTGAGCAGAAACCAAAGGACACTCATTGAGTGTTGTTATGATCTGCTTCTGTTTTCGATTGAAGTTGGTTTAAGTGTAAATGCCTCAAAAACTAAGTATATGGTAAATACTAGAAATAGTGGAAGATTTCCAGGTGTTAAACTTTTTGATTGTAAAGGAATAAACTGTGAAAGAGTTAAAGGATTTAAATATTTGGGTTCACTTGTTACTGATAATAATGATATTAAACTAGAAATTAGAACAAGAATTTCAGCTGGAAACAGATGTTATTTTACCATACAGAAACTATTGAGGTCACAAGCTATGTAAATATTAAACTCAAAATACTCATCTATAAAGTGATAATAAGACCAATTGTTCTATACGGATCGGAGACTTGGACTTTAATTAAAAGAGATACTGATCTTTTGAGAATATGGGAAATACAAATTCTGCGGAGAATTTTCGGAGCAATATGTGAAGATGGAAATTGGAGGAGTAGAACAAATAAAGATGTTTATGAAAGATATAAAGATATATATATTGTTACAACTATAAGGAAAAAAAATAATTCAATGGTTCAAACATATGATCTGGATGGTGGAGAACAGAGTTAATAGAAGGCTTTTGGAGTGAAACCCAGGTGGGTCAAGATCTCGAGACCTGGGGTCAGATGGAAGGAGCAGGTAGAGGAGGATTTGAAATTGCTTGGTATTAGCAATTATAAGAGGAAAGCGGCCAATAGAAAGGAATGGTCAAAAATCTTAAAGGGAGTCAAGGCCCTACAAGGGTTGTAGTAACATGATGATTATGATAATGATGATGATGATATTTAAACTTAATAGAAAATGAAGTTTTACGAATGTTCGAACGCGTTTAAAATCCAGTTTCCAGCATGTGCCGATTTTAATCATTGTATCAAATTGCGTTCGAAGCGCTTCATGTGTTCTTAAGATATCGCATAAACAGACTCAGACACATGCATGCACACATATACACATATGCCTTATCAAAAACGCTCGATTCGGGGTCAGGGATGCTTGAAACGTGTTTTTCAGTCGGAAACTCGAATTCGAATTTTCGACCACGTCCGACTATTTCCACTGTTATACTATATATGTGGGGAAAGTAATATACCATGTATGTAGGGAAAGTAAAAGCGATGGTACTGAAGTGAAGCTTCTAAAATTTTAGGCTTGATAAAAGTATATAATATTGATAATATTCAAACTAAAATTTCTACAGAGTTTGCAGAATGAAATTTATATTGTTCACACTCAATTTCCATACCATAATGTTTATAGAGGATATATTGGTAATTTGAACTACATTACTGATTTTATTGGTAACAAACCATGGAGGTAAAAGTGAAGAGTTAAAGCATTCATAATAAGAAAACGCCAATATCGTTTGAGACAATAATTCAGGTTGTGCTGAGATAAGATAAGTTGCCCTGCACTGTATGCATTTCTACAACAAAAGGCCTAAAATATTTATTTAAACTGTCAATCTCGTAAAAATAGATTTTTAACGCAGGGCAAAGTAGAACTGAAGCAATAAAATATATTCCTATGTATTCAGATGTTTTTTACCTTTCAAATTATTTTTATTTCCTTATGTTCTATACTCAGTCGTACAACTATGAAAAAATACTGATTAATTATACTCATAATTAGAGAACCCTTAATTTAAAAATCGAATGTGGGCAACACATGACTTTCTTTATATAATGTAATGAATTTACTACTTTTACATTAAAAAATAGTTTTTTCTTATAGTAGATACTTATATTCTTTCCAAGAAATTTAATTTTTGTCAATTAGTCGTCATTTTCATTGATTTAGCGTCATTTTTATTCATTTGGCGAGATTTTCGTTAATTTGGCAATATTTTAAGAAGTCGCCAAGTTGGCGACATTCCGCCAAATTTGTCTTAAAGAAATGTCATTAAAGAATAACGTATGAACGAAAACTAATATATATTTATATTTTTAGGGATTAATTATCCGGTCATCACCTGCTGCATCAAATAAAGTGAGTAAATAAAGCTAGTTTTTTTTCATGATGAATTTATAGAATTTTAGAATGATCAAATGATCCAAAATTGGCTGAAAATGTATCAAACATTTTTTGATTTTGGCATAATATAACAATAAATATCAATCAATCATAAAGCATTGATTATAAAACACATTCCAACTGAAATGAAATTTTATTTAAACTTCTCTAAACTGCGATACATTCAGCGGTGATATTTCGTTAATTATCACAGAACTACAAGAATTTATTTTACTTGAAAACCTAAAACTTCATAAAAAATGAACTTTATTCAAATGCTGTCATCGAAATATAAATCGCATGGCTCTCTATGTAAAAGTAGTGAATATTTCATTCATACACTTCTATCCTAGACTTCAGAGTTAAATAATTTTGCGAGAAAAAATGTCAGCAATTCTATCACAACTCATCTTACAATCACTTGTTTACATTCTGCATCCATTAAAATTAGGTTTCGTTGTTGAAATAATCAAAGTTTGACGATCATTTAAACTCAAATCTTGTAAATGTGTTGGGGCAGAATATAGAAACACAGAAAATACGACAAAATATAGGTTTTAGGACGAATGCAACACTAAATATAAATTTAAAAGAATAAAAATCACGATTTTTCCTCTGGGAATACTCTCTCATATTTTATTTTTGAAGTGGGTCACGTAATCTCTTCATATTATATGTGTGGTTGTTGTAATTTTTATTTAAAAAACTACCGAATCTATTTTGCTGAATTTTTTTATATATTTTATGTGATAATTTAAATATTTCCTACAATTTTCGAAGCAATTTGTGAATTTTAACTTCGCTTAAAAAATATTTGAAAAATTAAGTCCCATAGGGTTAAAATGTATTTCATTTTTCCAACAAAACTTCAATCTAAAACTAATTGGGTGATATTATTCTTTTACATTCCCATATGTCCCACAGGCCGTCTCAACAACATATTAAAATTTCATTTTGATAAAGTCATTTTTATGGCAGTTATCGGGCGAACGAAAAGACAGACAGACAGAATGACCAAAGTCATAATCACTTTTCAACTATGTTGTAAAATATTAAAAAATGCAATGTATAAGGTTTGACCACTCTGAGGGTTAAAATCAAGAGCCTATTTAAATCAAAGTAAATCTTACTGATGTTTAAGAAATGAATCTTTATTTTGCTTAAATTGAAAAAAATAATGTGGGCAACGCGCGACTTTCACTACAGCCACAAATTCATTTTCTTTTTATTACTTTAATAATTCATTAAATTGAGTTTAATTGCACAAAATCACATGCATAATTATTTGAAATTACACCGATTTTGAACATTCAATTTTCGTTTTTAACACTTTTCAACATAGTTGAAAAGTGTTTATGACTTTATTCACGCTGTCTGTCTGTCTGTCTGTCCGTCCGCACGATATTTGCCATAACATTGACTTTATTAAAATGAAATTGTAGTATGTTGTTCCGATGGTCAGTGGTACAAAAATGGGAATGTAAATTAATAATATCACCTAAATAGCTTTGGACTAAACAAGGGTTGAAAAAATGATATACATTGAATACTATGGGATCTAATTTTTCAAAAAAATTTTAAACAAAGTTAAAATTCGCAAATTGCTTCGAAAATTTTAGGAACCATTCAAATTACCCCATAAAATACCTGAAAAAAATTGTATAAAATACGTTTGATAGTTTTTTAAACAAAAATTAACATTATTATTACAACCACATTATATGAAGAGATCACGTGACCCATTTTAAGATAAAATATGGCATCCGCAGTTTTACTTTCCCTGCAATACATGGTAATGTATAGGGAATATTAAGTATTGGAATCATGTCGAAAATCGCAACTCGAGTTTTCGACGTATCTACACGTTTCGAGACCTCTAGAATACCAAAAAACTATTTTTAGCGTGACGTCTGTGTGTCTGTCTGTCTGTGCAGATATTGTATCCACTCTAACTCAAAAACAAATGAACCGAATTTCATAAAATTTGGTAGGTAGCTCACGTGTGGACGAGTCCGATGCTGATTAATTTTGGGTACGATTCGGGATAAAAAAAACCCGCCTTTTTTGCGAAATGGCCCGCAAAAACTTTTATCCACTCTAACTGAAAAACTAATGGACCGAATTTCACAAAATTCGTAAGTCACAAGTAAGTCACTTGTAGGACTTCCCGGTGCTGATTAGATTTTGGTATGATTTGGAAAAAAATAACTTTCCTTTTTTTGCAAAATGGCCCGCAAAAATCGCCGAAATCTAAACTAAAAAACTACGTATGCTCAAATATATCCATTAAATGCTTGTTTAATACGTATTTTTTAACGAAGAAAATAATAAGACCAACCTCATTATACTAGAACTAGCCGTTCTCTAGATATTTTAGTTTTTTCGAATCTTCTCTACGCCACCTTTGAAAAGAAGTCCAGTTATCAAATGAGAACGAAAATTCAATTAAAAGTGAATTAAATGTAATTAAAATAAAGAGAACGTAAATATAAGTCTGCAGGGAAAGTCTTGTGCTGCCCACATCAGATTTTTCCTACTGTCAAAATCGTGATTTTAAAAGTTCTTTTAAATTTATATTTAGTGTTGCATCTGTCCTAAAACCGTTTGATTTTTGCATATTTTCTGGGCATCTATATTCTGTGCTGACGCAATTACAATATTTTTTAGTTTAAATTATCATCAAACTTTGATTATATTTACAACGAAGCCTTATTTTAATGAATGCAGAATGCAAACAAGTGATTGTAAGATGAGTTGTTTAATAATTGCTGAATTTCTTTCACTCAAAATTATTTTGCTCTGGAGTCTGGAGTCTGGAATAAAAGTGATATGAGTGAAATATTCATTGCTTTTACATAGAGAGACACACGATTTATATCTCGATGAAGTTCATTTGTTTCGATGAAGTTTCAAGTTTCCAAGTAAAATAAATTATCGTACTCTGGTAATTTTTAAAATATCACCACTGAATGTATCGCATTTTAGAAAAGTAAAAAATTGCATTGAAATTGGAAAGTGTTTCATTATCAATGCTTTATGCATGATGGATCTTTCTTGTTATTTGGTTTATTTGGGTTCGTATTTTTGAAGGCGGGGGTCGCAAAAACAATTGCATAATAACTTGAAAATATCAGTAATCCCTGAATCAATAATCCCCGAAAATATCCATAATAATAACGTTTAAGCCTGAAGATCGTAATTGATATTATCCAGTCAAAAATGCTATAAGAAAAATCAAACCGTTTTTTTTCTAAAATATATTTTTATATCCATTTATTTATTATTCAAATCGAAAAAATAATAATTAAAATTAACAGACAGATTTAATTTAATTGCGTTTCTGAGCAACATGATATAAGATAGAATCTTCCTCATAAACTACGAAATTAAATAACCATTTTGATTTCTTTATACTTTCCATTGTTCAGTAAAAGCTTGTGAAATATAAACCATGGAGATAGATTTCCAATTTAAATCATGTTTCAAACAATTCATGTTTCCAGAAAGTAACTAATTGGCGCAAAAAATCTCCCATCAAACTCAGAGATAATGTTTTAATTCACCTTCAAACGATTTTCAAGCTTTTCGTTTGGATAAAGAACGGAGTTAGAGAGTAGAACTCCTAGGAAAAAGTTTGGTTTTTCAATTATATCTCGACAACCCCTAGTCTTAGATACTCAAAATTTGGGCTAAATTTATGGGGAGCTATTTCAAGGCTGTCCACGAAATTTCATTACATTCGGTTCAGCCGTTCTCCCGTGATGATGAGACAAACGAAAATTTCGTTTTTTACTAATATCTCAAGAACCACTGACCATAGAAACTCCAAACATGGACCATACTTTAAGTGGGACTATTTTCAGGCAACCCACAAAATTTCATCAAATTCAGTTCAGCCGTTCTCCCGTGATGACGGGACAAGCAGACAGACAGACAGATTTTCAATTTTATATATATAGACTAGCAGCATACCCGTTCTTCGTACGGAGTATATAATATAAAGAAACTTGAAATTCATAATCATGCCCAAATTCTTATAGTATACTAAATGACATGTTTAATCAAAATATTCTGTTAAAATATTTAATATAATGCTCCTAAAAAGAAGTTTATGAATCTCTGTTCTCGCTATATAAAATTATCTTCATGGACATATCTGAAGAATAAAACATCTTGGACCCCTTATGTAACAAATATAAAAAAAATATGGAATTGAATCAATATATGCAAAATAAAAGCGTTAAAATTGTATGGGACCCGTACTAATTATATACGCGAATATTAGAAAATATAACCTGTATTAGTAGATTACATGTATAAATTGAAAATACCAATAAACCCGTAATCTTTAAATCTGAAGACAGTCATTTATTCCAATATATGTCAAAATTAAAGTGCTAAAATTATATGGGGAGATATACACGTACTACTTATAATGTCCGATTATTAGTAGAAGATTTCCCGTTTTGCAATATGAGTCACAAATGTTTTTTGGTAAAATACAACAGACGACGTAATAAATTGAATATATAATTAATCCCCTTAATCTTCATACCAGAAGACTGTACTTGATTCCAATATATATGCCAATATATGTCAAAATATATGCCAATATACCTGTACTACTTATATTCTCGTAGGTTAGAAGATATACCCGTGCATTCCTAGAAGATTACTCGTACAACGTACAATATGCGTGTGTCAGCAATTTTTGCCGCAATAAAACAATGGCGTAATAACTTAAAAATATCAATAATCCCTGAATCAATAATTCCGGAAAATCTCAATAATAATAATGTTTAAACCTGAAGAGTATAATTGATATTATCCAGTCCAAAATGAAATGGCAATGAAATTTATTTTATATACATATCTTCATTATTCAAATCGGAAAGGATTTAATAGAAATCGTCTGCCGCATAAACACATTGGATTTAAATCCGTTGCTAAGCGACATGATATCATTTGCTTCAAATAAATTGGTAGAAAAAATATCGTCTAAATAGTTATATTTCTATGGAACATTTGGCGACAGTTTCGTCAAATTAGCGACATTTTAAAAAATCGCCAAATTTATCGCCAAGTGGGACTGTAGAACTGACAGTTCCACTTTGCGACAAATTGACGAAATATCATCACAATACTATTCCCTAACAAAAAACAATTAATATCATTTATGTAGCGCAATTTTATCAATTTCAAGATATTTTTATAGATTTGAAAGCATTTTTATCAATTTGGTGACATTTTAAAAATTCGCTAAATGTATTACTAAGTAGGATGGTTGGTCTGACAAATAAATGCTAACCAAACATCATTTCAGTACTCTCTTCTAACAAAACAAAAAAAAATTTCATTGATATGTAGAAGACCCAAGCCACACGACCAACCCGAAGGTTTATGGCAGCTGTTTGTGTGTCGTTTATATCAATTTGGCGACATTTCCGTCAATTTGGCAAAGTTTAAGAAAAGTTGTCAAATTAGCGATATCCCTCCAAATTCGTATCTTTGAATTTGCATATCTGAATGAAACATTCTTATCCCGTTTCAATATACTAAATGAAAACACTACAATTGTATTAGAAGATATACCCGCTCTACTCTTTTTCTGTTTCAACAATCGGCTATATGAATTTACTAGCAGCATACCCGTTCTTCGTACGGAGTATATAATATAAAGAAACTTGAAATTCATAATCATGCCCAAATTCTTATAGTATACTAAATGACATGTTTAATCAAAATATTCTGTTAAAATATTTAATATAATGCTCCTAAAAAGAAGTTTAAGAATCTCTGTTCTCGCTATATAAAATTATCTTCATGGACATATCTGAAGAATAAAACATCTTGGACCCCTTATGTAAGCAAATATAAAAAAAAATATGGAATTGAATCAATATATGCAAAATAAAAGCGTTAAAATTGTATGGGACCCGTACTAATTATATACGCGAATATTAGAAAATATAACCTGTATTAGTAGATTACATGTATAAATTGAAAATACCAATAAACCCGTAATCTTTAAATCTGAAGACAGTCATTTATTCCAATATATGTCAAAATTAAAGTGCTAAAATTATATGGGAAGATATACACGTACTACTTATAATGTCCGATTATTAGTAGAAGATTACCCGTTTTGCAATATGAGTCACAAATGTTTTTTGGTAAAATACAACAGACGACGTAATAAATTGAATATATAATTAATCCCCTTAATCTTCATACCAGAAGACTGTACTTGATTCCAATATATATGCCAATATATGTCAAAATATATGCCAATATACCTGTACTACTTATATTCTCGTAGGTTAGAAGATATACCCGTGCATTCCTAGAAGATTACTCGTACAACGTACAATATGCGTGTGTCAGCAATTTTTGCCGCAATAAAACAATGGCGTAATAATTTAAAAATATCAATAATCCCTGAATCAATAATTCCGGAAAATATCAATAATAATAATGTTTAAACCTGAAGAGTATAATTGATATTATCCAGTCCAAAATGAAATGGCAATGAAATTTATTTTATATACATATCTTCATTATTCAAATCGGAAAGGATTTAATAAAAATCGTCTGCCGCATAAACACATTGGATTTAAATCCGTTGCTAAGCGACATGATATCATTTGCTTCAAATAAATTGGTAGAAAAAAATATCGTCTAAATAGTTATATTTCTATGGAACATTTGGCGACAGTTTCGTCAAATTAGCGACATTTTAAAAAATCGCCAAATTTATCGCCAAGTGGGACTGTAGAACTGACAGTTCCACTTTGTGACAAATTGACGAAATATCATCACAATACTATCCCCTAACAAAAAACAATTAATATCATTTATGTAGCGCAATTTTATCAATTTCAATATATTTTTATAGATTTGAAAACATTTTTATCAATTTGGTGACATTTTAAAAATTCGCTAAATGTATTACTAAGTAGGATGGTTGGTCTGACAGATAAATGCTAACCAAACATCATTTCAGTACTCTCTTCTAACAAAACAAAAAAAAATTTCATTGATATGTAGAAGACCCAAGCCACAGGACCAACCCGAAGGTTTATGGCAGCTGTTTGTGTGTCGTTTATATCAATTTGGCGACATTTCCGTCAATTTGGCAAAGTTTAAGAAAAGTTGTCAAATTAGCAATATCCCTCCAAATTCGTAGCTTTGAATTTGCAGATCTGAATGAAACATTCTTATCCCGTTTCAATATACTAAATGAAAACACTACAAATGTATTAGAAGATATACCCGCTCTACTCTTTTTCTGTTTCAACAATCGGCTATATGAATTTATTGGCTAAACACAATATATGAGTTTAGTAGCTAAATACGATATAAGCTTGAAAACTCTTTGCCAAAATAAATGAAATTGATGTACGCAGTCAGCAATTAATATAATTAAAAGAAAAATCAAACCGTCCATTCATAAGATATACTTTTATATCCATTTATCCATTTATTTATTATTCAAATCGAAAAAAAATAATAAAAACATTAACAAACACATTTAATTTAATTGCGATGCCGAGCAACATGATATATCCTCCTAAAATGTTAAAATTTATTAACCACTAACAGCACACCCGTTATTCGTACGGAGTGTATAATTTAAAGAAACTTAAAGTTCGCAATCACGTGCAAATTCTGTTAAAATATTAAATTTATTGCTCCTAAAGAGAAGTTTAAGAATATATGTTCTCACTATGCAAAATTATCTTCACGATCAGATCTGAAGAATAAAACATCCTGCCCCTTTTTGTAAGCAAATTTACAGAAGAAAAAATAGGAATTGAATGAATATATGCAACCCCGTACTAATTATATTGTCGCAGATCAGAAAATATGCCAATGTGTTAATAGAAGATTACCCGTATTACAATATGCGTCTCAAAAATATTTGCCAAAATAAAAGAGATGACGTAATAAATTGAAAACATCAATAATATCCGTACTCTTTATACCAGAAGGTCGTAATTGATTCCAATATATGCCAATATATAACAAAACATATGTCAATATACCTGTACTACTTATATTCTCGTAGATTAAAAGATATACACGTGTATTTGTAGAAGATTCGTACAACATACAATATATGAGTTTAAACAATTTTTGTCATAATAAAATAATTGCATAATAACTTGAAAATATCAATAATCCTTGAATCAATAATCCCCGAAAATATAAATAATAATAATTTTTAAACCTGAAGACCGTAATTGATATTATCCAGTCAAAAATGCTATAAGAAAATTCAAATCGTTCTTTTCTAAAATATATTTTTATATCCATTTATTTATTATTCAAATCGAAAAAATAATTATTAAAATTAACAGACAGATTTAATTTAATTGCGTTTCTGAGTAACATGATATAAGATAGAATCTTATAACATGTTAAATATGTCATGTCTTATAACATAAACTGCGAAATTAAATAACGATTTTGATTTCTCTATACTTCTCATTGTTCCGTAAAAGCTTGTTTTAAATAAACCATGAACCATGGAGATAGATTTCCCCTTTAAATCATGTTTCAAACAATTCATGTCTTCAGAAAGTGACTAATTAACGCAAAAAATCTCCCATCAACCTCAGAGATTAAATTTTAATTCACTTTCAAACGATTTTCAAGCTTTTCGTTTGGATAAACCACGGAGTTAGGGAGTAGAACTCCTAGGAAAAAGTTCCGTTTTTCATTAATATCTCGACAACCCCAGGTCTTAGAAACTCGAAACTTGGACAAAATTTATGGGGGGATATTTCAAGGCTATTCACCAAATTTCATTAAATTCGGTTCATCCGTTTTTCCGTGATGATGAGACAAACGAAAATTTTGTTTTTTACTAATATCTCGAGAACCACTGGTCGTAGAAACTCAAAACACGGATATAATTTTAAGTGGGGCTATTTCTGGGCTACCCACAAAATTTCCTCAAATTCGGTTCAGCCGTTCTCCCGTGATGGTGTGACAAACAGACAGACAGACAGACAGACAGACAGACAGATTTTCATTTTTATTTATATAGATTTGATCAAACTTAGTCTTTTTTTTTAGAGTTTTGCGATTTTTGCGATCTATTTCGCGAAAGAGACAGGTTTTATTTTTAATAGCATCAACATCTAATCAGCACCGAGGTAACCTATAAGTGACTCATCTTCCGAATTTTATAAAAGTTGGTCAATTAGGTATTGAGTTTGAATAAATACACTGCACACAGACGCACACATACACGCGCACAGCATTCTACAAATAGATTTTTCGTAATATAAAGGTTCCAAAAACTTGTAGATTCATCAAAATTCGAGGTTCGATTTTCGACAAGATTCTAATACGTTCCTTATACATTACCTTGTATTGTAGGGAAAGTAATAAAATATGTAAAATTTATATATGTAGTTTTTGTTTTTGATATAGGGTTTTCATTGTTAATACACGCGGAATAACTCACAAAAAATAATAGCATAAAATTAAGGGGGGGCATAATATTAATCATTAATAGTTGACATTAGGTTATAAAACTCATAAATTAAATACATTACTTTTAGCTCTGTGAGCCCTATTACTGCATTTAATGCATTGAAAATACGGGGTCAAAATTGGCCCACGAGAAATATCTTATATGGCCCAATTGTCTTGCATTGAAGACAACATGAAGTCATTAAGACTGAACTCTATCTATAAATTTAATTATACATTTATCTTATAGCTAACTTAATAAAGAGTACAACACAATACTTACCGATTATTTCTGAGGAGAAGATTTGATGAACGATCACTTACTTCAAAGTTAAGGTGAATGTGACAGCCTTTTTGTCAACATCTTTCCTCGAATTTCAACAGACAACAAATAGCTGTCTGTTACTACAATTGAGATCTAAATGTTACAAACTTTTAATACAATTGTTTTCATAGAGTTTGTCTGCAAACAGAATATGGCTGTATGTCACTGCAGTGGAGATCCAAGTGTTTTAAACTTATATTATAATACCATTGGTGCTACAGAGCTGACAAACGGTAGCTGGACTATTTTAGCCAAGAATAGATTTCGCCGTTTGACCAATTTTTTCAGTTTTGTCCAACTCTGGTAGCAATGCCTCGATAGAAATTTCAGATAATTGTATTCTTATCTTCTATGTAAAAACATGAAATAGAAACAAAGTTAAAAGTATAAGTTATCCAGGAAATAGATAGCTGAAACTACACTATGAATACGAAAATAAATAAACTATTTTATATAAAAACAAATAAGCTACACTCATACAGTTCTTAGGCTTCAATAAGCTTTTTCCAATATAAAAAATCTGATGTAGGCAGCATATGACTTTCCCTGCAGACTTATATCCACGTTCTCTTTATTTTAATTAAATTTAATTCACTTTTATTTCAATTTTCGTTCTCATTTGGTAACCGGATTTTTTTTCAGAGGTGGCGTAGAGAAAATACGAAAAACTAAAATATCTCGAGAACGGCTACTCCTAGTTAAATGGGGTTGGTCTTATTCTTTTCTTCGCAAAAAATTACGTATAAAATAAGCATTTAATGGATATATTTGAGCATGCATAGTTTTTTATTTTAGGTTTTGACGATTTTTGAGGGCTATTTTGCAAAAAAAAAGCAGATTGTTTTTTTCCGAATCGTACCAAAATCTAATCAGCACCAGGGTAACCCACAAGCGACGACTTATCTACCGAATTTTGTGAAATTCGATTCATTAGTTTTTTCAGCTAGAGTGAATACAAGTACTTTTGGAGGGTTCTTTTGGAGGGCAGCACTTCATCAAAATTCGCCAGAGGGCGCTTTAACTACGTCACGCTGATAAGACCGTTCACTTTGTTCCCAGACAGCAGAGAGGGAGGACGTGTGCTCAGGAGCTCCAAGGTGCGACACGTCATTTCCAGATTGTGTAATACTCAAAGGTCAGTCACCGATTGCGACATCCATTGAAACCGCTTCCTCAGGTCAAGGGTCATCCCCTCTCAAGACAATTCACTCCGAGAGAAGTGAAATTCACTCCGTATGAGTCATCAGGCCTCTTTCGCAATTGCCCTCTTGGCCGAGGCCTCTTTTGCAATACTAGGAAAGAGGCATCCGGTGCTGCACCGTCTCACCAAACTTACAAAAGAGGGGGGGGGGGGGCACCGAGAGGCATCCTCCCAAAGAGGATCCTCTCAAAGAAGGGGGTTCTCAAGAGAAGATCCTCCGGGAGGAAAGACCCTCTGAGAGGACCCTCCTCCCCAAAGAGGAACCCTCCTCCCAAAGAGGGCCTCTCCTCCTGCTGCTCTTCGGGATAAAAGAGGTTCTTTTATCCCGAATCGTACCCAAAACTAATCAGCACCAGTCTCGCCTACAAGTGTCTTACATACCCAATTTTATGAAATTCTGTCAATTAGTTTTTTAGTTAGAGTGGATACAAAATCTGCATAGACAGACAGACACACACACAAACGTCACACTAAAAATTGTTCGTATTCTAGAGGTCTCGCAACGTGTAGATCCGTCGAAAACTCGAGTTGTGATTTTTGGTATGATTCCAATACTTTCCCCATACATTACTATGTTGCAGGGAAAGTACAAAAACAAACACATTTTTTAGTCTTTTAACCATCATAAAAAACTTTCCTCACATATATATCATGGAAAAGGATCGAAAATTCGAATTCAACTTTTCGACAAAGAGCACGTTTCAAGCATATCTGAATTCAAATAGAACGTTTTCGATGTGATATCTGTATGTATGTGTGTATTTTATTGCGTGTGTATATATATATATATGTGAGGGTGTGTTTCTATGTTATTGTATGTATGTATGTTTGTGTGCACATACGTTAGTGTGTGTGTGTGCTTGCGTGTATTTCTATTAGTCGGTGGATACGTCAGTGGATATATATTAGTCAATAAGCAAAATTAAATTGTTCACAATTCATTGTTGAAACTGTATTACAAACATTGTTGAAATTGTACGACATTGTCTTACAAACTAATGTGTTTCAAAATATCCTCATAATTCCAATAAAATGAAGTTAGAAATTTGAAGTGTACTAATTATCCTTCCAATCAGTGGATTTCCGTCTCGCTTTCATAGATATATTTCGCCATCCTTCATGAAGACATTTCTTGTAGGTTTATACGTCGAATTTACTTATAGAACAGTCTATATTAATGTCAAATGGAATTTCGTTGACAGCTTCCAAGCATGACATCATTATTGGTTGTCAAGAATTTCCAAATGTGCATTCCGACTAATAAAGATGAGGTGATATCTTAATGTACCTTGTTATTAATAAGACGTTAAGTCAGAGGGAATGTCATCAACATATGATAAGATAAATGTTTTACATCCTTAGAAAAGCTAAGAAAAAAATGGGGGATTCTTCCCTAAAGAAAATAGCAATGAGAAGCAATCGTTTATAGAATATTGGGAATATGGATAAAATATTGCTTTGTATAAATGACATTAAATGGTGACATTAAATGGTGACATTAAATGGTTAGATGAAACTGTTCAAATGATTCAATCATAATAGTATTTATCTATATATATATGTATTTATTTATTTTCCAGTATCTAAGACATTGAAAAACGGGGAAATTAACACTGTTTAACACTTCCTAACACAGTTGTAAAGTGTTTATGACTTTGTTTATTTTGTCTGTCTGTTTGTTCGCTCAACAACCACCGTAAAAATGATTTTATCAAAATGAAATTTTAGTATGTCTTTGAAACGGTCTGTGGGACATATGGGAATGTAAATGATTAATATCACTAAATTAATTACGGATTTATCCCGAGTTGAAGAAATGAAATACTGCGAACCCTATGAGACCTATTTTTTCAAAAAAATTTAAGCGATGTTTAAATTCACCAATTGCTTCGAAAATTTTAGAAAGTATTCAAATTATCACAAAAAATGTATAAAAAAATTTGTAAAGAAATCGAAATAATAATAGTTGAGTGGCCTGGGTTTTCAACCCATGGTATATGAATAGATCACGTGACTCATTGCAAAATAAAATATGACATCCATTTTATTTTCGCTGTGTAAAAATCGTTATTTTTAAAGGCCATTTAAATTGAAGTGTTTAAGATTTTTAGAAGCCATTAAAATGTCCCATTCTTCATAAAACCGCTTTATTTTTGTGTATTATATGTGTATCTAAATTCTGAGTACAATATTTTCGATTTTAAATGACCACTTAACGTTGATTATTTCTACAACAAAGCCTAATTTCTATAGCATGCAGAATGTAAACAAATCAAAAGGGTTAAAAGATGAGTTATGTATAAGAATTGCTGAATTTTTATCACTTAAAATTATTTAGCTTCGGAACTTGGAATATAAAGGACATAAATGAAATATTCATTGATTTTACATAGAGACGCAGAAGATTGCCTTTTTCAATGAAGTTTTAAGTTTCCAAGTAAAATAATTGCATTACTGTGATAATTTAAAAATCTGATGTGGGCAGCACATGACTTCCCCTGCAGACTCAAATTCATGTTTTCTTTATTTCTTTAATAATTAGTTAAATTGAGTTTAATTGCACAAAATAACACTAAATGTGCATCTTTAATTCAATTTCTGTTTTTATTTGGACATTTTTCTAAAAGTGGCATAACTAAATGCGAAAAATCTCAAATATTTTGAGAAAGGTTAAATCTAAGAATAATAGAGTTGTTCTTATTCTTTTCCTCATCAAAAATTACGTATAAAACAAACATTTAATTGAGTTATTTGAACATACGTAGCTTTTTTTAAGATCTTGGCTATTTTTGAGGGTCGTTTCGTAAAAAAAGGCATATTGTTCTTTTCGATTAATACCAAAATCTAATCAGCACCAGAGTATCATACAAGTAATTTATCTACTAAATTTTGTGAAATTTGGTCAATTAGTATTTTAGCTAGAGTGGATATATGAAATTTTTACAGACCATTTCCCCCAAAAAATGCGGGTTCCGTTTTTACGAATCATACCAAAAACTAATCAGCACCAGGGTCATACCCAAATGACTTATCTACCAAATTTTATGAAATTTGGTCCATAAGTTGAGTTAGAGTGGATACATACATTGCACAGATACACAGACAGACACACACACAGATGTCACGCTAAAAATAGTTTTTTCGTATCCTAGAGGGCTAAAATACGGGAGGGCTAAAATAAGTAGATCCGTCGAAAACTCGAGTTGCAATTTTCGGCATCATTCCAATACTTTCCCTATACATTACCATGTATTGCAGGGAAAGTAAAAATATGAGTGCGGAATTTATAGCATTTCAGTGATGTTTTGAAAAAATTAGAGATGTTTCTAAATTTAGAGATATTTTGAAAAACATTTCAGTTATAAATTGTTTCATAATCAATACTTTATGCATTATTGCTCTTTCTTGCTATATTTGTAATTTCTTTTAAATAAGTTTTATTTTGTCTAACAATGCGTAACATATATCGTCGAAAACAGTCTCAATATTTGAAAACTGGTTCAGTTAAAATATTTCCTAAAGACTATATTATAACTGTTTAGCATATTAAACATCGGAGGGGGGATGTTTTGGAAAGTCTTACCGGCCCCCCCTCCCGTATTTTATCCGCTCTAAGGAGAGAAATAGAAAATCCGACTCCGTTAATTTCTGACGCATGGTTGGTACGCTAAGGCTGCAAATATTTATTATTCTAACTCACAAGGGGGTCTTCTCAAGGATCTGACTAGTATTTGAGAAGAACCCATTCTTTCTGCATCCCGGGGGGATAAATTAAAAACCCGACTACATTATATTCTGACCACTAGTTGATAATATTTGTGCAAGGATTGGTCTTCCAAGTCACGGGGGAGGAGTCTCATGGTATAGGAAAACTTAATAAATAAAACCAATTCTACGACTCCGAGTTGTAAAGAATCGATAATTCGGCTCCGTTAGTTTTTGTCTCGTGTGTGTGGTGGGGCTGTATTGCGTCACGGACTGCTATGAAAGACATCCCCGTTTATTACCTAGGCCTTGAAGTATTCTTTTGGATCTGACGGCATAGTGCGGGATCAGCAATCTAAAGGTGCCGAATTCGAACCTATCCCCCACTATCGGGGATCTGCCCCTCCCCCTCTCCCGCGCACACAGTTGGTGACTTGGGACATAGGAGCACGATACGCTTTATCCAACGATCGCATATCTCTAATGAGATGGCAGCACTACAGATGACGCACACTTACTCCTCTCCTTTCCTGGTGGACTACAACTGACGTCACTCACAACTCTGCACGATATGGTAGGACACTCCTTTTGGCTATTCAGCTTCCGACTGAGTTTCAGCTTGGAGACGCGGTGGGGGTTTTCCGACTGCCGAGTAGATATCCTAACTACGTTCTCACCAGGAAAGGGAGTGTGTAGCGGAGCTGCATTACGTCACGCACTGCTACGAAAGACATCCCCGTTTATTCCCTCGCCTTAAAGAATTATTCTGATTCAGAAGACATAGCGCTGGATCAGCAACCTCAAGCTTCAAAATTCAAATCTATCCCCACCAAAGGGGATCTGAGGCCCCCACACTATAATTGTGCAATGATTTAGCCTTCTAAGTCTTCGGGTGTGCTTTTACAAGGTCGAGAAAGACTTTCCGAAACTCATCTCCCCTATTTTATTTACTACAAAGGGTAAAATCGGATATCCGGCTGCTTTAGAATGTGTACCTTAGGAAACACTACGAGTGCGCTAGGATTCAATTTTCTAGGTTACCTAGGTGATTTTTGAAAGTTGTGAAAAACAAAAGCCCGTTAATCTATTAGTATATAGATTTGTTTAATTTACAAATAGAACAAAACAAGACAGACAAAATATGAAACGTAATAACAATTCGTTGCAACCAATAGACTGCAATGTCCCATTTGGGCTTGATGACAATATAAAAATATTACATTTTGGGAAAACAATATGAAAAATGAAATCTTGTTTATAAATCGATTTTGCCGGAAATCAATACGCCAGTAATTAAAATAAGTATACAAAATTTCAAACAGATCGTTTGAATCGTTGAACACGTATTACATACTGTTCTGGAAAATTTTGGTATGTAAATCTCCGATATGCTATCAAAATCGCATTGCTATAATAAATATACAATATGGAGATAAGGTATCTTGGAGCATTGGAGCTACCAGGAGCATCGTAGTGAAGAATCTTGGCTTGACTTGAAGGGGGGATTAAAAGTCTTATATCTTTATAACGACACGTTATAACTCCTAATGAATACTGCTTTCTAAACAAATATAGGCAGTTTGTCCAAAAACCTTGTTTTGAAACTCTTTATTTGCATTACATCCAAAATAAGCATTGTTACAATTAAATAATTATGTAGTATTTATAATGATTGTGAATCTTTAAAACATATTTGTTAGTTTTAAGCTACCCTGAAATTATACGGTATGGACGACTAAGCTTCTTATGTCTCCTTATGATTTAAGAGAAATAGCACATGTTATTTCAAGGGTATATGACAAATATCTCTCTTAAAACAACAACTTTGTAACAATTTCAATAATATTTTAGCTTTATTGCCCTGAAAAGTATTAATTATAATGATTCAAATCAAGGGTGGGGAATTTTTTTATGGTTAAAGACCACTTTGAAATAAAATGCCCCAATAAGGCTGAATTCAAGAAATTTTATTACATATACTGCAAAATGCAAATCTTTAATGGAAAATATAATTAATACATACAACTTCAAAATAAGGAAAGTTCTTTGAGATGGTCTCACTTGATACTCAGAAGACCTGAGGTTCCCCAGTCCTGTCTTACATCTTTTAATTTTTAAAGCCCAATTTAATGTACCATAATACATGATCACATCAGTAAATTTTCTGAATCGGGAAATTTTCAGAATTTAAAAACGTAATTACTCTTAAAGTCTGTTCTAAGTGAAGCATTGTTTCATTAAAGGGTCGGACGACATCGCTCTCTATAATACTGTTAACTTAATTTTAGAACTGAGAGACTATTAATGTATGATTTAAAATAACTGATATTGTTCCCTAAATCCAGGGATTTTAAGATTTCTAAATCCAAAATTTTAGGATCAAAATTTTTTCAAGGATGCCAGGATTTTGTGATCAAGTTTTGGTCCGGAGCCCCGGGATATCGGAATCAAATCTTTAACTGGAATCCTTGGTTCACCAATCCTAATTTCTGCACTGGTCACAAAAAATAAGAACTAGAAAGAGAAAAATTGTATATGGCTAGAAAAGTATACATACTAATGTGCATTCAGTAATATATTCTGAAAACTTCATTAAAATATGAAGTTAAAATATGAAGACAGTCTTTCGAGACAGACAACATCTTAAAAAAAAATTGACCGTTTTTTTTCTTCCTTTGCTATGAATATTTTTCAATTCCTTTTCGATACTGCTTTTAAAGCAGCTTGAAAATTATTTGCTTTTACTTCAGACGGAATTTGACAGAATTTGTATATGTCATTACCGCAGATAATATTAGGCAATCGTATTACATAAGCTGCTTTTTTTAAGTATATTTTATATCCCTAATTTTTTGTGAGCATTGTTTAAATTGTTATAAATACAAAATTTTACCACAGTCTCTTAATAATTTATAGTCTAATTAGATTACAAATCTAGTCTAATAAGTCTAATTAGATGGCTAACAAGGTTAGCCATCTGACACTGTTTTCAATACTAGTCACGTAGCTTAAACACAAATCTATACAAAACGCTTTAGGTTGGATGCAATGACCTAGATCTAGATGCAAAATATTTTACTTTCTAAAGAATAAAATCATCCCATTTTATTCAAATAAGAACTACAACTTCAAATGATAGTAATTAGCTTTCTAAGAAATATAATTCTATCTCACTCGCACAGAATGTCTGTCAATGGGCGTGTTGATTCTTGTCATGCAGAGTTTTATATGGCGTCTGTAGTTTTACAACTGTCTGCATTAATGCCCCCTCTAATCTAGTTGACAGCTTTGCAGCTTAGAATCATTCTTGACTGCCAGGATTTTACAGTTGTAAGTCCAACGTAATGAAGACGAGGGGATAGCCTAATGTCTCTTGTTATTATATGACATTAAGCCAAGAGAAATTTCTGCAAGAAAATGTTAAGGCAAATGCTTTACAAATTTAGAATTGAACTAACATTGAGTAGAAGGGTTGTCGATTAAGTTAATTGAAGGGAAATGTGTTATAAATCAGTAAAAAATGTGACAAAGATTAGTATAACGAAATGTAATAAAAGTGAGTAAAATAATAAGAGAAAATGGTAAAACCGAGTAAAAACTGGTTGATATTGGGTATAAAAACCTTCAAAAATTGTGTGAATTATTGTCAAGGAAAATTAAATTATGCTGTAATATAGCATTTCTAATAGTGACGTATCAGCTTAAAGACTATTACATATTTCATATAATTGATTTCATAATTGTGATCAATCGTTTCTTTATACATTATTTGAAATAATTTATTAGCATATATTAGGCATTATTTTAAATTAGCTTGAATTTGTTTTTTAAATTAACATGGCTTATTTTAAATTAGTATACATTACAGATTCAAATTATTGCTAAATTTTAAAAGTTCATTTCGTAATATTTAGTTACTTTTCCTGCAATACAATTTTATATAAACTAGCTAGATTTGAATATACGAATGACGCGTTTAATAGTGCATTCCACTTAATAAGATATTTGATACAGGAAAAATAAAGATTCCATTACTTGAATATAACTTATTTAAATATATAACTAATAAATATGTCTCTAAAACATTTTGTTCTGTGGATTTCTATATTATCAGCAGAAAAATACATTAAAATTTCAGCAAATCATTTTTATTTTTAAATGAGTCATATACAATGCATTTATTTTCTATATGGTAGTCTTTTTATGAAAAAAAAAATTATTAACTGTTAATTTCGTTTATTTCTATTTATTTTTAAATTGTTCGCATGTTATTCAGAAAGTTTTGTTAGCATTGTCACATAGTTTTCATTTTCGGTATAAAGTATAATGAAAAAGTAAACCAATTTACGTGTAAGTTCTATTACACTCTTTTGCAAAAAGAAAAAAAAAGAAGCACCCCTAAAGAATAATTCGAACATCTCGAAATTTTGCATGCAAATTCCTTTATACCAAGTATGCAAATGATGAAATTTGCAAGGCCAATGTGTGTTAACTACGGTCTTGGAGCGTGTTGCTACTGAGCAACTAGCATCCTATGAATCAGGATAAAATGTAGACGGGTTATCTTTGCTCGTTATCTGCTTTGCAGTTCCATAGAGACACAACCAATGATGCCGTTACGACATTGCCGAAGACCTTATAAGCAATTAGACGAGTTCGAACATGGTCATATATTTGGGATGCGTGAAGAAAGCTGGCTGGCCATACCGAGCAATAGGCCGCCACCTGCACCGAACGGACACTGCTGTACAAAGGTGCTAGCAGCAATGGTTGCTGCAAGGAACTCATCGGTGAAATGAAGGCTCTGTAAGGCCAAGGTGCACGAATGCGAGGCAAGATCGGATGATTGTGTGACAGACCCAAACTGGCCCAACGGCATCCTTGCCCGCCATACAATGTGCTACAGACTCTTCCATACCATCTCACCACCATCTCTCCACCATCTCACGGCGCTGGGTTGAGGTGGGGTTACGCCCACGGCGTCCTTTAAGACGTTTTCCCATAACCCCACAACATCGGCAGAGTCGTTTGGAGTGGTGTCGTAGCAGATTATCATGGCTGTCAGCAGACTGGCATGGCATTGAGTTCAGCTATGAATCACGCTTCAGTCTTTCAACAGATGACCAACGATACGGGTGTGGAGGCGTCAGTGCCAGCGGTCCCAATCAGCTTTTGTTTTACACAGGCACACAGCTATTACCCCTGGTGTGATAGTGTGGGGTGCTATCTCTTACTACAGCAGGTCGCCCCTAATCATCTTGCGTACAACTTTAAGAGCTCAACGATATGTTGAAGAAATCCTGCGGCCGTTCGCGTTACCCTTAATGACACGTCATTCTATGGCCATTTTCCAACAAGATAATGCTACGCTACATACGGCTCGCATATCTGTGGACTGTCTCCGTGCTGTTAATACTGTTCCTTGGCCAGCAAGTTCACCAGACCTTTCGTCAATCGGGCATGCTAGGTCGCCAGATTCGGTATGTAGCAGATCTTGAGTAACAATTGAGGAATTCCTGGCAGAATGTATCGCAGGATGACATTAGGAAATTTTATCACTCCTTACCCAGACGTATACAATCATGAATTGCCGCCAAGGGAAGTTTCACCAATTACTGATTTAAAAATTCGATTAGCAATTGCTAACCATTGATGGGTCCTGCGGTCTTGATTTTGTAATCATTTCATTACCTGTGTTTGAGCTGCACATATATTTAATTTCAATAAAACAGTCACTTTCTTCATGGTGCTTCGTTTTTAACACTTTGCAACATAGTTGAAAAGTGTTTATGACTTTGTTCATTCTGTCTGTCTGTCTGTCCGTTAGCACGATAACTTGCGTAAAAATGACTTTATCAAAATAAGATTTTAGTATGTTGTTCAGACTATCTGTGGGACCTATGGGAATATAAATAAATAATATCACCCAAGTAGTGTTTTATTGAACCCGGGTTGAAAAAATAAAATACATTGAACCCTATGGGACCTAATTTTTCAAACATTCTTTAAGCAAATTTAAAATTCACAAATTGCTTCGAAATTTTTAGGAAATATTCACATTAACCCGTAAAATATATAAAAAAAATTTCAGTAAAATATGTTAGGTAGTTTTTTAATTAAAAATTATTTAATATAGGGAGAAAAACAAATTCAACTAAATTCTGACTTTTGAGATATCCTCCAGAAAGATAAGAGAGATGTATTGTATAATAAATATCTTTCCAGAAGTTTAAATATTTTGTTTATGAGAGAGGTTTCACATTTTAAAATAAATTCGGTGAATACTAATTTTTCACATTTTTTTTTTAATTTTATGTAACTCTTCATAATATACTTATTTGATGGCATTTTTAATGCACTTTCCTACGTCCTAGAGAGTTAAAATTTGGTACACAACTTAAATTTGTTGAACATTTCATTCCACAAAAATTTGGTGGATCTTTAAATATAGATCATACATTTTTTTCGAAATGGCCTGCAAATAATCCCCGTTCACTTCTATAAATCATTGTTGTAATATTGTTAAAAATTCTGGTGTGGGCAGCACATGTCTTTCCCTGCAGACTCATAGTCACGTTCTCTTTATTTTTTCAATAATAATTTGAGTTTATCTGTAATAATAATTTGAGTTTATCCATAAGTATTTTAAATGACATTGAATTTGCACGTTAAACTTAAAATTGGTTCTCATTTGATAGCTGAACTTATTGTCAAAGGTGGAGTATCGAAAACGCGGAAAAACTAGAATATCTCAAGAACGGCTAGTGCTAGAGTAATGGGGTAAGTCTTATTTTTTTGTGGTCAAAAATCACGTATAAAATAGGAATTTAATTGATATAATTGAGTACACGTAGTCTTTTATTTTTATATTTAACGATTTTTGCGGGCCATTTCGCAAAAACAGCCCGCTCCTTTTTCCAGATTCGTACCAGAATAACCTACAAATGGTTTATATACAAAATTTTGTTAAATTTGGTATATAAATCACTTGTAGGTAATTGAAATATTATACACCAAATTTTGTTAAATTTGTTCCATTAGTTTTTAGCTAGAGTGGATAAAGGCAATTTATGCCGGCCATTTCGCAAAGATGGCAGATTCTTTTATTACGAATCATACTATAATCTAATAAACATCAGGGTTTCCTACAAAAAACATACCTACCAAATTTTATGACATTCGGTACATTAGAATATCAATTAGAGTGGATGTAATATCTTCACAGACACACGGAAACATACACAGATATACCCTTAGACACACAGACGTCTTCCTAAAAATAGATTTTTCGTGTTCTAGAAGTCCCAAAACGTGTAGATCCTTCAAAAATTCGAGTTCCGATCTTCGGTGAGATTCCAATACTTTGAATACACACACACACACACACATATATATATATTATCTGTGTATCTGTGTCTTATCTGTGTATCTAAATTCCGTGCCTACGCAATTACAATAGTTATGATTTTAAATGATCCCTAAACTTTTATTATTTCTTCAATTAAGCCTAATTTTAACTTATGCAGAATGCAAATATCTCAAGCGATTGTAAGGTGAGTTACATAAGAATTGCTGATTTTTTTCACACAAAATTATTTAGCTCTGGAGTCTGAAATACAAGTTATATGAATGAAATATTCATTGATTTTGTATAGAGAATCAGATGATTAATATTTCGATACAGTTTTAAATATTTAAGTATAATAAACTATTGTAGTACTGTGATAATATAAAAGATATCACCACTGAATGTATCACATTTTAGAAATTTTTAAATAAAATTGCATTTCAGTTGGAAAGTGTTTCATAATCAATGCTTATGCATGATTGATCTTTCTTGTTTGTTTTTTTCAAAATGTGCATATTTATAATTTAATATCTTTGAACAAGATGCCCATAGCTTATAATGAATAAATTAATACCTATGTTTATATTTTCTAAAGGCAGCTTTTTTTGGCATGTAATACACTGTAAAACCTTGAGATACACTTTGAGATATCTAAGGAGACTAGGGCATGTTGATACATGTTAGTTTTTTATTTATTTTTTTATTTATTTATTATTTTTTTTTTGTATTTACCTTAAAAATCATTTTTAAGATATTGAAATATACGTCATGTCACGTTGTGCGCTAACAAAAATATATAATATTGGAATTGGACCAGAAACCTAAGAATGACAGGATTTTACAATTATAGTATTTTCTAATCTTTTTAACGAATTTCGCAATCTACTAATATTTGTTTCACTCTGTTTCGTACTTTATTTCGCTTAATTGTTATCTTTTCGATATGGCAAAGCCATTTTTTTATTAACACTTTATAACAAAGTTGAAAAGTGTTTATGACTTTGTTCATTCTGTCTGTCTGTCTGTCTGTCTGTCTGTCTGTCTGTCTGTCTGTCTGTCTGTCTGTCTGTCTGTCCGTTAGCACGATAACTGCCGTAAAAATGACTTAATCAAAATGAAATTTTAGTATGTTGTTCAGACGGTCTGTAGGACCTATGGGAATATAAATAAATAATATCACCCAATTAGTTTTTTATTGAACCCGGGTTGAAAAAATGAAATACATTGAACCCTATGGGACCTAATTTTTCAAACATTTTTTAAGTAAATTTAAAATTCACGAATTGCTTCGAAATTTTTAGGAAATATTCACATTATCCCATAGAATATATGAAAAAAAATTCAGTAAAATATGTTAAGTAGTTTTTTAATTAAAAAAATTATTTAATATAGGGAAAAAAACAAATTTAATTAAATTCTGACTTTGGGATATCTTCCAGAAAGAAAAGAGAGAGATATTATATAATAAATATCTCTCCATTTGTTTAAACGTTTTGGATATGGGAGTGGCTTCATATTTTAAGATAAATTTGGTAGATAACAATTTTTCATTTTTTTTAAATTTTATATAACTCTTCATGATAAATTTAATTGATGGCATTTTAAATGCACTTTCCTACGTCCTAGAGAGTTAAAATTTGGTACACAGCTTAAATTTGTTGAACATTTTATTCGACAAAAATTTGATGGATCTTTAAATATAGATTATACATTTTTTTCGAAATGCCCTGAAAATAATCCCCGTTCACTTCTATAAATCATTGGTGTAATATTGTTAAAAATTCTGATGTGGACAGCACATGTCTTTCTCTGCAGACTCATATTCGTTCTCTTTATTTATTCAATGATAATTTGAGTTTATCTGCACAACATAAGTATTTTAAATGACATTGAATTTACACGTTAAACTTAAATTTGGTTCTCATTTGATAGCTGGACTTATTGTCAAAGGTGGCGTAGCGAAAACGCGAAAAAACTAGAATATCTCAAGAACGGCTAGTCCTAGAGTAATGGGGTTAGTCTTATTCTTTTTGTTGTCAAAAATCACATATAAAATAGGAATTTGATTGATATAATTGAGCACACGTAGTCTTTTATTTTTATATATAACGATTTTTGCTGGCCATTTCGCAAAAATAGCCCGTTCCTTTTTCCCGAATCGTAGTAGAATAACCTACAAATGATTTATATACAAAATTTTGTTAAATTTGGTATATAAATCACTTGTAGGTTATTGAAATATTATACTCCAAATTTTGTTAAATTTGGTTCATTAGTTTTTAGCTAGAGTGGATAAAGGCAATTTCTGCGGCCATTTCGCAAAGAAGGCAGATTCTTTTATTACGAATCGTACTATAATCTAATGAACATCAGGATTTCCCACAAAAACATACCTACCAAATTGTATGAAATTCGGTCCATTAGTTTTTCAATTAGAGTGGATGTAATATCCACACAGACACACAGAAACATACACAGATACACCCTTACACACACAGACGTCTTCCTAAAAGTAGTTTTTTCGTGTTCTAGAAGTCCCAAAACGTGTAGATACTTTGAAAATTCGAGTTCCGATCTTCGGCACGATTCCAATACTTTGAGTACATACACATACACATATATATTATCTGTGTATTATCTGTGTATCTAAATTCCGTGCCTATGCAATTACAATAGCTGTGATTTTAAATGATCCCTAAACTTTTATTATTTCTTCAAGGAAGCCTAATTTTAACATATGCTGAATGCAAATATCTCAAGCGATTTTAAGATGAATTACATAAGAATTGCTGAATTTTTTTCACACAAAGTTATTTAGCTCTGGAGTCTGGAATACAAGTTATATGAATGAAATATTCATTGATTTTGCATAAAGAATCAGATGATTTATATTTCGATACAGTTTTAAATATTTAAGTATAATAAATTACTGTAGTACTGTGATAATGTAAAAGATATTACCACTGAATGAATCACATTTTAGAAATTTTTAAATGAAATTACATTTCAGTTGGAAAGTGTTTCATAATCAATGCTTATGCATGATTGATCTTTCTTGTTCTTGGATCGTGTGAGTGTTTTTCAGTTTGACGGATATCTTGTAAAGAAATTTCTGTTATTGTCAGGGCTCAACTCTCAAATCTTCTTTCTGGCCAAAGGCTCTCTCAATTGAACTGGGATGGGTTTGCAAGCTGTTATCGACGAAATGGGCTCTGCATTCTCCTAACTCTAATGTCAGATTGACAATCTGTCATACCTTAAGACTTTTTAAAACCCTTCATTTTCTAGGCACTACTGGGAGATTGAAGATTCCATTCCGTTACATTCTATCCCGTGTGTGTACGCGGAGGGTGGACCCCAGACTTGCCTACATTCTATCCCGTGGATGATACTATAACTGTGTAAGGATTCAGTCTTCTAGCTCTCTGGAAACGTGCCAAGAGGATCTGGAAAGTACATTCGAGAAATCCCGATTTCCTGTACCCGGGGGGAAAAGGAATCGAAAATTCAATTCCATGAGGTTCTGTCCGGCAGTGAATATTATGTGTGTGCAAAATATCAGCCTCCAGGGTCACCAGGGGTTTGTTGAGCTTGAAAATATCTTTTGACCTCCACCCTTTTTACCCACAAGTGAGTAGCTTTATAACTCGTCTCCGTAAGGGCCTTTCACGTGATCAATACATTAAGGGAGCGAAGATTGAATGTTCTGATGCATTGGGTGTCTTCTGTAGAGACAAATCCAGGTTAGACATTTAGATAAATAAATTGTACTTCTTCTATATAAATGCACTTGAAAAATTAATCATTTAATTCTTAAGAAGAATACAAGAATGTCTAAATGAATAATCAGATTCTTCTTCTAAATTCCTTGTCTTCGGAACAAAAATCCCTGTCCCGTCTTGTGGGGAATATTTAAAGGAATATTCCTTAAAATAATCTATATATCATCCATTGGTTTAAATAATAAAATGTAAGTAAAAGGAATAATGAACAGTTTAAAAATTTTACCGTTCCTTTGGATTATGGTTGAAAGAAGAAAATTAAAAACAAAGAAGAGTTAATCCCTCCAAACGCATATAAATGGAGTAGTTCGATTTGTTTTCAAACAAATAATACAAATCTCTGATGATTTTATCATGTAGGGTCCCCTTCAAATGTTGAAGAAAAGACTAATTTCCTAGTAGTCTAATACAGAGTGTAGTGAAAATATGCTTTCCTTGGCTTAAATAGATGATTTTGGATGATAATAGATGATTGGCTTGAATAGATAGTTGGTAGATGATTATTTTCGTTGCTTCTTAGAAACACAACTCTGTGGATTATGATTAAGTTCTCAAAAATAAGATGTTTCGATTTTTTCAAATACGTTCCGACTTTAAGATTTTCAATTTTGCAAAAATAATAAGAAATATTGTCATGTATAAAATACTACTTTGAATAAAGAAAACTAAGGAAAGGTAACCGTATATAACGAGCCCGCTAAAGATGACATACGTAAGTGACCTAAGAAGGTAACGTAATGATGTGAACATTTAATAGAGGAAAATGTTTCGCAAGATTAAATTAATTATCTTGTTGTAGCTCTCTATGTGTTCTGAGAGCCGAGAACTGGACCGTCAAAGATGTTGAACCGAGGGACAGAGTGAATATGAAGTTGATAAGAATAATGAAGGGGAAAGTAATTCTATCACATTTATCCTTCTATAACTTTCCCTGCAATACATGGTAACGTATAGGGAAAGTACTGGAATCATGCCGAAAATCGCAACTCGAGTTTTCGACGGATCTACACGTTTTGAGACCCCTAGAATACGAAAAATCTATTTTTAGCGTGACGTCTATATGTGTGTCTGGCTGTGTCTTTCTGTACAATGTATGTATCCACTCTAACTCAAATACTAATGAACCGATTTTCATAAAATTTTGTAGGTAAGTCACTTGGGTATGACCCTGGTGGTGATCAGTTTTTGGTATGATTCGGAAAAACAGAACCCGCTTTTTTTTGCGAAATGACCCGCAAAAATTGCCTGTATTCATTCTAGCTGAAAAACTGATAAATAAAATTTTACAAAATTTTGTAAATAAGTCATTTGTGGGTTACCCTGGTGCTGATTAAATTTTGGTACGATTAGGAAAAATTAATCTGCTGTTTTTTTTTTTTGCGAAATGGACCGCAAAAATCTTCAAAATTTAAAATAAAAAACTGCTTATACTCAAATATATTTACTAAATTCTTGTTTTATTTCAATGTTTAACAATGAAAATAATAAGACCAACCCCATTACACTAGGACTAACCGTTCCCGAGATATTTTAGTGTTTTCGCAGTTTCGCTACGCTACCTTTGAAAATAAGTCCAATTACCAAATGACAACGAAAATTTAATTAAAAGTGCAAATTCAGTCTCATTTTAAGTAATTATGGGTGTTATTATGTGGAATTAAACTCAATATGGTGAATTTCTGAAGAAATAAATATAATGTGAATATAAGTCTGCTGGTAAAGTCATGTGCTGCCCACATCAGATTTTTTTAATATTTGAAGCGAAATAATCCATACGATCTTAAGTCAAATTCAAGAGTATCAGTGAGAAATTAGCTAATATTCTTTCGATAAAATCCCTCTCGCCAGAACAAATATTTTTTTCTGTCTTTCTCCGGGAATATTTAAATAAAGATCCTCGAACAAATCCATATTTTATTCACCGATTTAAATGAAAAAGAACACAAAATAAATGACTGAGAAAAAATTAAAGATTTATATCATCTCCATTGGGTTACAACTGATTTTTTAAAGTAAATAACTATTGATTCACAAGAAAGGAGCATTAATGTAATAAACCAGTGTTTCCCAATGTGTGAGACGGGGGAGGAGGGGGGGGGGGTACACGGAAGGATTCAAAAGAATACACAGCCATTATTACTAACAAATATTTTTTCAAAAATTCCAGGTGTTTTAAACAAATAATTTTACATACGGAATTTTACATTCCGACAAAATTCGAAAACAATAATATTTATATAATAATTGCATAACGTGGTTTTTTTTCAGATCCTCCAGAAACATCCACTCCCCTGTGGCCTAGAATGTCAAATCCTTGCACACACATACTATCGGCCACGGGACAGAATCAAACAGAACTGCATATTCGAAGTCTGCTCCAGGATGGGAAAAAAAGGGGGACTTTCAAAGTTTTTCTAAACTATCCTGTAGTCCTCGAGGCGACCTGGACCGCTGAATTTTTGGCACATTTATAGCTCTAATCACGGGCCAGAACACAACGGAGCCGATTTTTGCCACCCCCCTGCCCTTCAGGAGGTGGAGAAAATGGAAGATTTTGAAACGACATTCCAGACCACGATATTAACACACCCCAGTGGCATTGAAAGCTGGAAGCTTGCATAATTTACATCGTCGACCACTGGGCGGAGTCTAACTGAGACAATCGTCAATTAAGATACATAATTTTTACATCAATACCATCCATTGTTGAAAAAATAAATTTATTAAGAAAATCCGTCATTAAATTTCTTAAGAGTGTTAGTTTCCCTGTTTGTGAAAATTTTAAATACTTGTAAACATGCACTTTCTTATGACTATCTTGAAAGTTTTTAAATATACTGTTAGTATAACAAAAAAAAAAAACTATGAATGCATTTACTCTCTGAAAACTGAAATATGCCAGTAATAGCGTAAGAAAAACATTCAAAAGAATCAACCGATTTTAAAGGCTAGGAAAATGTGTAGCCAGAGTAAATACGATAGATCAGTCACTCCAAAGACAGAGAAATATCTCTAACGGAATGTAATATACTTTTCTATTTAGAAGAATTTGCTCAAACTGCTGAAAATGACGTGTAAGGTGAACATTTTGCTAAAAATACAGCATACAGCATAATATAAGGGTAAATAAACTTTTGCAGAATTCACTTCGACAATAAGATCTTTCTATTTCGTCCCATAGCACAACGGTAGAGCGTCGCATGGCCCGTTCGGAGATCCAAGGTTCGATTCCCGGTTTGGGCAGCAAGGTACTTTACAGTGGCGCTTGAACAAATCAACCCTGTAGGTTAGCACAAATATATCGGAGGTCTAAAGACGCCCAGACCGTGCAACTCACATAGTGCGTTTAGAGTAGCTAACTGCACTGCCGAGAAAGAATGCCTCCTGCACTCAGGAGGCACCCAAGTTCTACCATCCCGCCAAACGAAAATGTATTTAGGTCTAAAAAGATAGCAATTGGTGAAAAATGTTGTGGTTAAACAAACAGTTTTACATCATATTTGAATTTGACAAGCGCGTCCATTTTTCAAAAAATGGGAAAAGGGTTATTGCGAATATAGATAAAAAAAATTGAAAAATAAAATTTAAAGTGAGGTATATTAACATAATGAAAAATAGATTAAAATTAAAGAAAATAAAAAAATTTTAAAAGTCAAATTTAGAAAATGCATAAAAAAAATATATGGAAAAGGAAAGAAATTCAGGCACATGGACAAAAAAAACAGAAATTTAAGAAATGTAGAATAAAATTTAGAAAAATACAAATAAAATGTGTCAAAAGAAAAAGAAAGAACCCAGAAAATAAGAACAAGTAACACAGTTTTCTTTTTTTGTTGTTTTTTTTATTTCTCGAATGTCGGATTTTCTTTCGGAGGTCGGATTTTTCTTTATAGATGTAGGAGGTCTGAAGACTCTACACCTTGCGAGTCACATAGGGAGTTTAGAGTAGCTAGATGCACGGCCGGGAAAGGATACCTCCTGCACTCAGGAGGCACCCAGGGTCTACCATCCCGACAAACGAACATTTATTTAGATCTAAAGAGATAACAATTGATGAAAAATATTGTGATTAAATAGGCAGTTTTACATTATATTTGAACTTCCATCATACGTCCATTTTTACGTCCATTTTTCAAAAATGGGTTAAAGGTTATTGCGAATATAGATAAAAAGATCGTTGAAAAATAAAATTTAGATTGAGATTTATTAACATAATGAAATATAGATTAAAATTTAAAAAACAATAAAATTTTAAAAGTCAAATTTAGAAAGTATATAAAAAGAAAATATATGAAAAGGAAAATATAGGCTCATGAAAAACAGAAACAGAAATTTAGAATAAAATTTAGAAAATAAAAATTAGAAAAAATTCAAATAAAAAAGATGTAGGAGGTCTGAAGACCCCAGACCGTGCGACTCACATAGTGGGTTCAGAGTAAGTAGCTAGCTGCACGGCCGGGAAAGGATTCCTCCTGCACTCAGGAGGTATCCATGGTCTACCATCCAGCCAAACGAACATTTATTTAGATCTAGAAAGATAACAATTGATGAAAAATGATGTGATTAAACTGATAATTTCACGTTATATTTGAACTTGACAATTATGTCCATTTTTCAAAAATGGAAAAAGGGTTATTGGAAAATTTAGATAAAAAGATCATTGAAAAATAAAATTTAGCGTAATATATATTAAGATAATGCTAAATAGATTAAAATTATAGAAAATAATAAAATTTTAAAAGTAAAATTTAGGAAATATATAAAAAGAAAATATATGAAAAGGAAAAAAAATAGGGACATGAAAAACAAAAACAGAAATTTAGAATAAAATTTAGAAAAGAAAAATTAGAAAAAATACAAATAAAAAATATGTAGGAGGTCTGAAGACCCAGACCGTGCGACTCACATAATGGGTTGAGAGTAGCTAGCTGCACGGCCGGGAAAGGATTCCTCCTGCACTCAGGAGGCACCCATGGTCTACCATCCAGCCAAACGAACATTTATTTAGATCTAAAAAGATAACAATTGATGAAAAATATTGTGATTAAACAGACAGTTTTACATTATATTTGAACTTGACAAGTACGTCCATTTTTCAAAAATGGGAAAAGGGTTATTGGAAAATATAGAAGAAAAGATCACTGAAAAATAAAATTTAGCGTGAGGTATAATAAGATAATGCTAAATAGATTAAAATTAAAGAAAATAATAAAATTTTAAATGTAAAATTTAGAAAATATATAAAAAGAAAATATATGAACCGGGAAAAAATAGGCACATGAAAAACAAAAACAGAAATTTAGAATAAAATTTAGAAAAGAAAAATTAGAAAAAATACACATAAAAAGGGTTAAAAAAAGAAAGAACCGAGAAAATAAGAACAGTTAACATAGTTTTTTTTACTTTATTTTTTTTGGATGTAGGAGGTCTGAAAACCCCAGACCGTGCGACTCACATATTGGGTTTAGAGTAGCTATCTGCACGGCCGGGAAAGGATACCTGCTGCATTCAGGAGGCACCCAAGGTCTACCATCCCACCAAACGAACTTTTATTTAGGTCTAAAAATATTACAATTTATAATAAATATTGTGATTAAACAGACAGTTTTACATTATATATGAACTTGACAAGTACGTCCATTTTACAAAAATGGGAAAATGGTTATTGCGAATATAGATAAAAAGATCATTGAAAACTAATATTTAGAGTGAGGTATAATAACATAATAAAATATAGATTAAAATGAAAGAAAATTATAAAATTTTAAAATTAAAATTTAGAAAATATATAAAATGAAAATATATGAAAAGGAAAAAAAAATTCCGTATGAAAACAAAAACAGAAATTTAGAATAAAATTTAGAAAAGAAAAATAAGAAAAAATTCAAAAAAAAGTGTCAAAAGAAAAAGAAAGATCCAAAAAAATAAGAACAGTTAACATAGCTTTTTTTTTTTTTTTTTTTTTTTTTAAGAAAAAATAGAGGGAACACAATAAGTTCATATAAGTTAATAAGAATGAAATAAAGGGATTCATTGATCAAAATTAAATGAGAGCAGAATCTACTCATAAGCTTAGGTCACTTTATTAGAAATTTCCATGGAAACAAGAATACAGTTTTTAATTTTATCTACTGAAGAGGGATTTGAACGAACTTTGGAGAACCAAATTGGTTTATTAGAGGGGGAAGGTTTGCAGAGATGAAATTTTGTAGAAAAAGGACAATCGAAAATGTAATGGTCAACGTCACCGAATTTATGTAGGAGGTTTGAAAGTGACCCTAGTATTACTACTACGGATTCGGTGGTCTCTGGAAGATTCAGCGCCGATTTCAAATTCAGAGAAAAACGACCATGCACGATACTCACCTGTGTAAAAATCGTAATAACAGGAGGCAAACCTGAGGTAAAAATAGTGATAGAAGGAGACTAACTTGAGGTAAAATCAGTCAGATTGTCAGTGGCCCGCCAATCTGACATTAGAAGGTGGAGAATGCAGAGTCCACTTCGACGATAAGAGCTTGCAATTTCGTCCCAGTAGCTCAAAGGTAGAGCGTCGGCTGGCCAGTTCGAAAATCCAGAGTTCGATTCCCAGTTTGAGCAGTAAGATTCTTTACAAACTGGTAAATTTTGCTGCTGGTTTTGCCCTATATTTTATTCTACTAAAGAAGGCTATTTCTCTTGCTTCCAGAACATATTGATACAATTACTATTTTGTTATATTGTGGTGACTATTACTATTTGTTATATTGTTTAAGTAAGCAAAAAACACCCTTCCTCTGGAGAATAAAATATGGAAGAACCGCAACAGCAAAGAGTGGTCTGTCGTTTGTGAGTTTATGTACGTTGGATTTTGCTATATGGTGTATTTTTATCGACATTTTTCTTTACGATTATTTTCAGTAGTTTAAGTAATTTATTTTAAATACAGAAATATCTGCCTGACATTTTCTTACAGATTTTTAACTGCCATTTCTGGAGTGATTACTCTATCGGCGCGAATTGTTGAGACCCTTAAAAGTTCGAATAAAATAATTTTGTATTCGTAGAATTTTTGCGCTTGAAATCTATGAAATCTTCTATCAACAGGATTGTTGGTTTAGAAATATTTGTGTTTGCTATCAGAATATATAAAGATTTTCTTTGACATAAATGAAACGTACTACAATTGTTATAGTAACAATACGTTTCCCCACCTCATTTTTAACACTTTACAACTAAGTTGAAAAGTGTTTATAACTTTGCTCATTCTGTCTGTCTGCCTGTCTGTTAGCACGATGACTGCCGTAAAAATGACTTAATCAAAACGAAATTTTAGTATATTGTTCAGACGGTCTGTGGGACTTATGAGAATATAAATGAATAATATCACCCAATTAATTTTGGATTGAACCCGGGTTGAAAAAATGAAGTACATTGAACCCTATAGGACCTAATTTTTCAAACATTTTTTAAGCGGAATTAAAATTCACAAATTGCTTCGAAAATTTTAGGAAATATTCAAATTATCCCATAAAATATATAAGTAATTTTTTTCAATATATATTCAGTAGTTTTTTAAATAAAAAAATAAACATTATAATAATAATCTCTTATATGAAGCGATCACGTGAACATTATATGAAGAGATCATATGACCCACTTCAAAATATAACAAGAAAGATCAATCATGCTTAAAGCATTGATTATGAAACACTTTCCAGCTTCAATGCAATTTTATTTAAAAAAAGTCGAAAATGCAATACATTCATCGGTAATATTTTAAAACTTATCACGATACTACATTGATTTATTATATTTGAAAACTTAAACCTTCATTGAAAAAAATGAACTTCATACAAATGACGGCATTGAAATATAAATTGCCTGGTTTAAATATCTCTAAAATGCAATACATTCCACGGTAGTATTTTAAAAACTATCATAATACTACGATAATTTATTATATTTGAAAACTTCATCGAAAACAACTGAAATTAATTCAAATGACGTCATAGAAAAAATAACACGTCTGGATCTCTCTATAAAAACAGGATTTCATTCATAACTTTCTCCCATTCATTTCATTCATCACAATACTATAATAATTTATTTTATTTAAACATTTTATTTAAGACCATGGAGCTACAAATAAACTCTATGCTTAAAACTTCATCGAAAAAAATCTTCCTTCTCTTTATAAAATCAATTAATATTTCATTCATATCAGCCATGCAGACTCCATGGACTAAATTATTTTGTATTAAAAAAATACAGGAATTCTAATACAACTCATTCTACATATTTTGCTGTTTACATTCTACATAGGTGAAAAATAGGCTTAGTTGTAGAAATAATCAAATTTAGATGAGCATTTAAACTCAATTATATTGTCATTGCGTTGTTTCAGTATGTAGATGCACAGAATTTAAGCAAAAATAAAGTAGTTTTAGGACGGATACAACACTCAATTTGAATTAAAAAGAACTTTTAAAAAGAACGGTTTTGAAACAAGATGGATGCCATATGTCATTTTGAAGTGGGTCATGTGATCGTTTCATATCATGGTCACGTGATCGTTTCATATCATGGTCATATCACGTTTCATATCACGTTTCATATAAGAGGTGTAATTATTTTTTTAATTTTTATTTAAAAAACTACTGAATATATTTCGCTGAATTTTTTTTATATATGTTATGGAACAATTTTAATATTATCTAAAATTTTTGAAGCAATTTGTGAATTTTAAATCCGCTTAAAAAATGTTTGAAAAATTAGGTCCCATAGGGCTCAATGTATTTCATTTTTTCAACCCGGGTTCAATCCAAAACTAATTGGGTGTGTATTATTCATTTATATTCCCATAGGTCCTACAGACCGTCTGAACAATATACTAAAATTTCATTTTGTTTAAGTCATTTTTACGGCAGTTATCGTGCTAACGGACAGACAGACAGACAGACAAAATGAACAAAGTCATAAACACTTTTCAACTTTGTTGTAAAGTGTTAAAAAAATGGCATCCATCTTATAACAAAATCCTGATTTTGAAAGTTCTTTTTAATTCATATTGATTGTTGTATCCGTCCTAAGACAACTTTATTTTTGCTTAAATTCTGTGCCTCTACATTCTGAACCAACGCAATTACAATATATATTTGAGTTTAAATAGTCATCCAAATTTGAATATTTCCACAAGGAAGCCTATTTTTCACTTATGGAAAATGTAAACAGCAAAATATGTAGAATGAGTTGTATAAGAATTGCTGCATTTCTTTAACGCAAAATTATTTTGCTCATAGTGTCTGCATAGCTGATATGCATGACGTATTCATTGATTTAAATGAGAGAAGGACGATTTTTTCGATGAAGTTTTAAGCATAGAATTTAATTACTTGTACCTCCATTGTCTTATTGTTTAAATAAAATGAATTAATATAGTATTGTAATGAATGAAATGAATGGAAAAATGTTATGAATGAAATCTTGTTTTCATAGAGAGAGCCAGGCGTGTTATATTTCGTAGGCGTCATTTGAATAAATCTCAGTTGTTTTCGATGATGTTTTCAAATATAATAAATTATTGTAGTATTATGATAATCTTAGAAACATTACCGAATAATGTATGGCAATTTAGAGATGTTTAAACCAGCCAATTTACATTTCAATGCCGTCATTTAAATGAAGTTCACTTTTTTTCGTTGAAGTTTTAAGTTTTCAAATATAATAAATTAATGTAGAATTGGGATAATTTTTAAAATATTACCGAGGAATTTATCGCATTTTAGAGATGTTTAAATGAAATTGCATTGAAGTTGGAAAGTGTTTTATAATCAATGCTTTATGCATGATTGATTTTTCTGGTATATTATACCTCATTTTTACTGATCTGCTGATTAATTTTACAATAATAGAACCCGTTAAAGGAGCTTTCCTAAATCAAACTTCAAACTGTTAATTAACTGAAAACAAAAGTATACTTCAAACTGTTTTTAACACTTTACAACAAAGTAGAAAAGTATTTATGACTTTGTTCACACTTTACAACAAAGTGGAAAAGTGTTTATAACTTTGTTCATTCTGTCCGTCTGTCTGTCTGTGTGTCTGTTTATCCGTTAGCACGATAACTGCCGTAAAAATGACTTTATCAAAATAAAACTTTAGTTTGTTGTTCAGACTGCCTGTGGGACCTATAGGAATATAAATGAATATTATCACTCAATTAGTTCTGGATTAAACCCGGGTTGAAAAAATGAAATACATTGAACCCTATGGGATCTAATTTTTCAAACATTTTTTAAGCGGATTTCAAATTCACAAATTGCTTCGAAAGTTTTTGCAAATATTCAAATTATCCCATAAAATATATAAAAAAAAATTCAGCAATATATATTCAGTAGCTTTTTAAATGAAAATTAAAATAATGATTTCACATTTTACATGAAGCGATCACATGACCATTGTATGAAGGGATCACTTGAATCTCTTCAAAATAAAATATGACATCCATCTTGTGTCAAAATCGTGATTTTTAAAGTTCTTTTTAATTCATATTTATTATTATATCCGTCCTGAAACCGCTTTATTTTTGCTTAAATTTTGTGCATTTACATACTGAAACAACGCAATTACAATATATTTGAGTTTAAGTAATCATCCAATTTTGCTTATTTCTACAACGAAGCCTACTTTTCACTTATGGAAAATGTAAGCAGCAAAATATGTAGAATGAGTTGTATAAGAATTGCTGAATTTCTTTAAAGCAAAATTATTTAGCTCATAGAGTTTACAATATAGCTGATATGAATGAAATATTCATTGATTTTACAGACGGAAGTGCGATTTTTTCGATGGAATTTTAAGCATAGAGTTTAATTACCTCCATAGTCTTAAGTTTTTAAATAAAATAAATTATTATAGTATTGCAATGAATGAAACGAATGGAAAAATGTTAATGAATGAAATGCTTCTTTTATAGAGAGAGCCTGGCGTGTTATATTTCGATGACGTCATTTGAATAATTTTCAGTTGTTTTCGATGAAGTTTTCAAATATAATAAATTATTGTATTATTATGATAATTTTAAAAATATTACCGAGGAATGTATCGCATTTTAGAGATGTTTAAACCAGGCAATTCATATTTCAATGCCGTCATTTGATTGGATTTTTTCGATGAAATTTTAAGTTTTGAAATATAATAAATTAATGTAGTATTGTGATAATTTTAAAAATATTACCGAGGAATATATCGCATTTTGGAGATGTTTAAATAAAATTGCATTGATGTTGGAAAGTGTTTCATAATCAATGCTTTATGCATGATTGATCTTTCTTGTTTAGTTTTATTATTTTTTTAAGAATGGAACAGCCGAAGTTAAATAGTCGCATACTCAACATGAAATGATCTGCAGTGCGAGCGTGATTATTGCTTTGTGAACTCTCCACTTTAGGTAGGTTGGAGGTTTGTTCAGTCTCCATATTTGAAAAACTGTGACGCATAACAAGTTTTCTTGATGTAAGTGCATGTCTCGTCTATTCTGTACTGATGAATATAAAATGTTGAAACCTGTCAATGTATGTTGTTAACTTCAGTGAGAGCACAATCCCAATAATCCTCAATTAAAATATCTATATAACAGCTGTCTAACGTTTTAGTGCCTATACAGACCCTTCAGTGAGTTTCCAGTAATCTTAAATACAGAATTTTCCTCATTTATTGCATCAGACATAAGACAGAGCCAAACGGAGTCGGATATTCGATTCTTCAGAGAAAATAGGTTTTTTTCTATCAGTTTTTTAAGAACCCCAGAAGCCTCGCTCTAGTGACTTGGAAAGTTGAATTTCTGTAGACTTTACAACTATTGTACGTAACGACGATCGAACAGAACTTAAAGTAATTGGAGTCATTACCCCCCACCCCGGGACGAAGATAATTGTTTTTATTAAACATCTTCCAGACCCCAAGCAGCCCCCGGTGGCTAAAAATATAGACATATATATTATCTTTTAATTTTATGTCTAAAAAAGATGGACATGAACACACTTATAGTATCGACCGTATGAAACCTCGACCATATGGAGTAAAACCATGTGGATTATTGACCATATAGTATTGACAATATTAACCATCGAACATATGGAGCTAGATTTTCTATCTCTCCCATGGTGGATAAAATGGGGTGGGTAAAGTCGTTCAGAATCATCTTGGCCCCATGGTGATCTAGAATGCTGAAGCCCAACAACGGGGCAAAATATAACTGGACCAATTTTTGATCTAGGCGAATGTTTTAGATGCTAAGAACATTGTTAAGCAAAATATAACTTATTAAATAAAATGTCGCAACTGAATTTTTAAAGATAGTTAGATTTCCTGTTCTTGGGAGATCTAAATACTAATTTAGCAATGAATAGCAATGGATGCGATTGACTTTCTGTTTCCCTTTTTCACTTTTACGCGCTTAAAACTGGTAGGGAAAATGTTCCTACAGCCTCCAGTCAAATTATAGGGAGTATCAATGAAAAAAGTATTTTTTTTTGTATCAGTTCGATAAAATCCCTCTCTTCCAAACAAATTTTTCTCAATCGGTTTCTCCGGAGAATATTTAAATGAAAATCCCCAAGCAGATCCATATTTTATTCATCGGTTTAAATAAAATAAAGAAAGGCAAAATAGAAAAAAAAATAGTTTTTATCTTTCCCTTGCGGGTTATGAACGAAAAAAAAAAAGGTTTTCTGAATGGAAAGAAGTATTGTATGCACTAATATACATTTCAATGTAGATGATAGATTTTTTTTTTCATACCACATAATAAAGTTATATGGAAAGGTCTGTGGCAATTAAAATAAATATTACATTCGTGTTTTCTTTGGATTTAAACGCATTAAACATGCCTGAAATAGTGCCTTAATCTGGCATTTAAGTCTGTTAAAAACTGGGAATTTATCTCTTTCACTAAATGAAGTTGCAATTTCATTTTGATAAGTTTAATTTTGTTTATTAATCTTTGGCGATTAACGCCAAAATTAGAAGCATTAATCAAAAATTAGCTAAGTTCTGCCTCTTAGTCGAGTGTTGTAAGTTTCAACCATTTCGTTGTTTCGTGTTGTTGTTGTTGAGACCCAGACCGTCCGACCTACCAGAAAGGTCGTTGTTTCGTGTCGAAAGCCCAGACCAACCGACTCATCCGAGGACATAGAGTAAAAAAATGGATGGCCGGTCGTTGTTTTGTGTGTAAAGTTTCAACCGTTTAAAATTATTGACGGGCACTTTGGGAAGGTTTAGAAATATTTTTCGGCACACTTTTCTGTCCATCCCTATGGAGAAATTCAGAACCCGAATCCATTATGGTCCGTCTATACTAAGTGTGCAACTTTTCATCTTTCATGGTTACGGGAGGAGGGGACTTCTGGAGAGTCTGCAATTACTGTTTGACCTTCTCCCATTTTGTCCGCCCCGGGAATAATTCGAAAACCCGATTCTCTTAGGTTCTGTACTATGGTCGATACCATAAGTTTTCAAATATACCTTCTGAGTCACCAGAAGAGGATAGGGCTTCCGAAATGACAGGAAGAACTTTTTGAAAACTCCATATTTTCCTCTGCCAGATAGGATAAAAATGTGGTTTTATTAAGTTCTGCCCCGTAGAAAATACGATAATTGGGCAAAGATTGAACCTCCTTGGTCACTAGAGGACTTTTGGATGGTTGAGAAAGGCACAAATACGTTGAACAATTATTACTTTTGTGGCGCGACTGCATTGAGTCACTCACTGCTATGAAAGACGTTTCCGATTATTCCTTACGGCCCGAAGAATTCTTTTGGGCCTAATAGCACAGCCCAGGATCAGCATAAGGGAAGATTCCATGAGTTCCCAAGGGGGCCGTGAAGCTCTGGCATACTGTTTCCGGAGCTAATTCCCTGTGGTGTGATGTGTGTGGTTCTGAAGTTCCAGCTCTTTTGGGCTTGGTGCTGTGTCATATCCTGGTTTCACAATTGGTCTTTACCCCACCTGTCCTCTTGTGAGCCCCAGCTCAACCTGTAAACCGAACCTGTAAAACCCCGAATTAAACCTGTAAACCGAGTTGTAGGTCAGGTCCACACTTCTGTCTCCCAGGATACTAAAGGTTCCGAGTTCGAACCCACCATAAAGGATGTGGGCCCCCCGCAAGTGGTGACCCTGGATGCAAACGAGCACTCAACCTTCTCTCTCTCCACCGATTTCACATCTGTCACGAGATGGCAGCACTTCCATTTCCTCCTCTCTTCTCCTGGTTGACTATGACTGACGTCACGCAGCCTCACGATGAGGTACGACACGCCTCCCAGCTATTCAGCTCATGCTTGAATTTCAGCTTGGGGATGTGGTGAGAGGTTTTCGACTGCCCCTCCCCTCCTCACTGAAATTCGACCGAGCTTCTCACCCACAGATTCCCCACCTATGTTGTTCTCACCAGGAAGGGGAGTGTGTGGCGGAGCTGCATTGCATCACTCACTGCTAAGAAAAGCGTTCCCGATTATTCATTCGAACCCGAAAAATCCTTCTGTGCCTAACGGCATAGTAATGGATCAGTATACAAAAGGTTCCGTGTTCGAACCTACACCATACCGTAGGGGATGTTGGACCCCCACAATTTATTTAATTTTATAACGAAGTTTGTGTGTAAATATGTGTAGACACAAAATCTAGCGATTGAATTGAGTAATTGGATTGAAATTCTGTGCTAATATTAAAACAGCTTATTATTGAAAAAGCTACGGAAGCTGACATTTCTGTTATATTTTGATTAGATAAACCTTTTAACATGCTCTCATTTTTTTCACATATTTTTGAAATAATCTTCAAATAAATGACAACAAAAGTGAGCATTTTTATTTTGATAAATATCCTGTTATTCTGTTAAAATTCTGTCATAAACATTCTAAATATTTTTATTATGCACATTTTAAAACGAATAACGTCAACTTCATAATACTTGTTTACAGTGGGGTTCAAATATTTCAAGTTATTCTAATCAATTTAGCAAAATATGATAGAAATTTAAGATGCGTGAAATAATATTAAGTTAACTTTTATTTTATATATTTAATTACATTAAGATGAGACACAGAACAACAGAACACCAGCAAAGGTATGATAAAATAATTAATGTAAAATGTTAAAACCTCTCTTTCTACATGAGCCGAAGAATCGCTTTTTCACTCCCTGTATTTAAGAATGTAAATAATAGTAGAACAGACTGTAATAACTCGGTTCTACTATTATTACAGTAGACTGTAAAAATAGTAGAACAGAGTAGTAAAGACTAGAAAAGAGTACTTAATTTTTTTTTTTACAGTAGGCATGATGAAGTAAGACATTATTAATTTGGTTTATTTTGTCCCATCTTCAATTTTGTATCAATATATCAAATATAGTGCATTTTGAGGAATGCATTCAGATTGCAATTAACAGTATCGATGGACCGGTTTCGTACTTATTATGAGTTTACTAGCATATTATAACAGTTATCTGTAATGACAGTATGAACATTTTGTACATATAGTACATTTTGATTTTCTATGAATTTTCCACTTCTGTACCTAAACTCTAAAGCTAACTAATAGAATTAGAAGAATATTCGGCATGTTGAGTATTCTTTGTTACTGTTATGGAGAAACAGAAAAAGTTCTCAATTATCAGCTTTTAAATAACGGAAATAACTACTCGAAATTTCACAAATGTATTTAAAACGTTTTTCTTTTTTTTTTTTTTTCAAATAGGGTATCTTGATTCAAAATTATGCAACAAATTTGCTTACACACTTCATATTCGGTACAGTTCACATTCACACAGTTACAAAGTTCACAATCGCGCAGTTATACATTTCACATTAGCACAGTTCACACAGTTCACATTCAGTATGTTGAATGTCCTGTAGCAATTTATAAAGAAGACATTATAAAATTCAAAATTTTTAAATTTTAAGGAACTTTAATGAATTTTTGAAGTATCACGGATTTTGTATATCAGTTTTTCTCATAAAAAGATAGGAAAACTTATCATAAAAATTCTAAAAAATATGTTTAAAAATCGCAGGTAAAATTCCGTCTTCTCGATTTTGAGTGCTCAATAACAAACGTCAAAGGGAAAATTACATAGTTCAAACTTTTCAAATTTTAATGTACCGAAATGGCTGATTAAAATCTACATTTTTTTCAAAATATGTCGCTATTTATCCAAAATTCCACAGGAAATGCGGAATTTTGATGATGATAGTTATTGTTCATACCACTGTAGATACCACTATAGAAAAAATTGCAACATTTGTAAATTTGACATTTTAAGGCTGATGACAGATCAAAATCTTGCAAATTTCTTGCAAATTCTAAAAAGAGGATATTGTCAAGAAAGATTTTGTGGAACACATGTTAACGAAAGTTTCAATTCGATAGTGTCCTAATTACTTCTTACGTGGTGAAGAAAGAAAATAAATCAGCAAAAAATTCTGATATCCAATAAAAAAACAAACTTGTAAAGCCAAGTTATTCAACTTCACAAATAGTGGTAGCCATAATGGTTAAGAAGAAGAACTATTGCCAAATTTAGCAAACTTAGCGAGTGAAAAGTATATAGAGGTAGAAATATTTGGACGTATTTCGTAATAAACTTAGTAAATTATAATGTATTTGACAATTTCTTGAAAGTTTCTTGCTGAACCTAAATGAATTGAAAATAGTTGGTGCGATAAAACTTGAACTACGTATATATTACATCTCTACATATCGTTATAAGGCAAATTTACCAAGTTTATTACGAAATTTGTACATCCAATAATTTTTTTCTCTATATGCCTTTCACTCATGAAGTTTGATACATTTTGTGATAGTTCATCATTTCAATCATTTTATGGCAGACACTTTTCTATAAAGAACTTGGCTTTTTTATTGAAAGTTTTTTTTGGGATAGAAATTAGTATAATAGTATATACATAATACATAGTACATAGTACATAGTATACAAAATACATAGTACATGGTATATATAATACATAGTACATAGTATACATAATACATAGTATGCATAATATATAGCAAAAACATATAAAACGCAATGAAAACATAAATAAAAATATTTTTTTATACTGTTAAGAAAATCAAGCAATGCCAGCATGTCAGATAATTGTCTATCATACACAATTTACAATCTCTTTATTTATCTGCACTATTAAGATTTAATTAAATATAGTTTATAACATTACCTACGTAATGTTACACCCAAGGAGGTCTTTGAACTTTAAAGATTGGATTTTGAGTCTAGCATTCGAAGAAAGAATTGGAAAAATTAGCATACATATTGTCCGTCTGTCTTAGTAGCGACCATTGACTTAAGTGCACACTGAAAGAATCCAGTAGCAAACTACGGATGGCGGCTGCAACTGAAAGTATGAAATACAGAACTAAAACACAAAGCGTAGTTTTGCACATATTTCTACCTATTACCCTTCTCACGTCTCGATTTCTTCACTTGTGTTAGATGCATATTTCTCACGGACAGACACTAATGCAGACTCAGATCAGTAATACAGAGCCAACCGGATTCAGGAAGTAGCTTCATATCCTTTACATGTTATTTCATTTAAAATAATAAAGTAATTAAATTAGTAAACTCCATTGATATATAACCCCCGTTTTTATCAATCTTCTGTTCAGAAAACCGGCACGGAAAAGTTAAATAGTCTCAAATGGAATTACAGATGGTATTATTGAGTTGACTCTGATAGAATCCCTATCATTCGATAAAATGATAAAACAGTTTGATAAAATCCCCATTTTCAAATCTTTCTCACCCTTACTCTGGAGAATATTCAAATAAAGATCCACAAACAAATCCATATTTTACTCACCGATTTCAATAAGAAAAGAACGCGCAGAAGAAAAGGAAAAAAAGTGGAGGACTTCAATCATTCCCCCGAGGTATGAGTGAAGGAGGATTTGGAGAAAGAAAAGATGTACTGCTGATTCATAAAAACGTGCATTAATGAAGTACGTCAAAGATAAAAAAAAAATTCTAGCAAAACTAATCTGCATGGGCACCCGTAGAGGGATTCATGGGCACCCATAGGGGAGAGCAAGAGGAGGCAATTTTTCTCCTTGGACGTTCTATGTTATAAAGATGGACATCAATTTAGGGGATGATGCACAACTTATTGGAGTGAAGTTCCCATGCATTTATTACTCCTGTGATACGACTAATGCCCACTTTTTTCGTATCAATAACTTTTTAAGTATTATATAACTTTATTTAATATCAGATATATCCTTGGACTTTTCAGACGATGAAAATTTGTTTGTTTTTTCATTCTTAAAATTCAAGTGCAAAAGAATTTTGGTGTCAGCAAAGGTTTGGTAGATTTCTGAACTCGGGAAAAATTCGTTTCCCTAGCTACGTATAGTCATCATCTGTTTGCTGTCAAGGGACCCACAAATTGGCTTCGACCCACAAAGTGTCGACGCCAAACGATATTTGCTTTGAAGTTAAAAACTTTAGAAGACAACAGACGCTGCATTACAGAAAATAATCCGACTATGTACAATATAATATATCAAAACGGTGTGTACTTAAGTGAAGCATCGTGATCTCACATAACGACGTTGTTAACATTGCCAGAATTTGAATTTTTTATAAATGTAGTTTAAAACAATTGAAGTGAAATGATAATTGATTTCCGTAGTAATTATTTGTAATACTAGAATGTAACCCTGACGCCCATGGCGTCCGTTTTAAAGGAAATAAGTCAATTTTTTATTTTATATAAGACTTTGGAAGAAAACATAACTGTGGACTTAAGTTTAGTAAGAAAGAAACATCGAAAATAATTTGAAAGGAGAAAAAAAATTACATTAATTGTTTTCGACAATTTCTGATGTGACAAGTTTTAACAGAACAATAATTTACAATTGAAATGTTTATTTTTTAAAAATGTAGTGTTCACGTAAAGAGTTATGAAAAGGATAATGGTCTGGGCTAGTATATAAATTGAAATATTTAACCTTGATTGAAACACTTTTGGCAACATTTTTGTAGCAGTCTTACCCAAAGATAGATAGATAAACAGACAGTCAAATCAAGGTGTTTATATAATTAGTTGATTCGTAACTGGTAGATTTTTTTTAAATGTTCATGTACATCCACAACTGCGAAGTTTTTACGATTTACACCGCAAACACGCAAATGATTCCTTTCATTTCGACGATAAAATTACTGCCCTACCTGCAATGAGAAAAATCTGAAATATCAGAATTTTAGTCGAATAATTTTATATATCGGACATTATTTTTTTTTGTTCTAACATTTTTTCAGTTCGGCTCGTGAACAGCTAGACACAAAAATATCCATTTTTATACCACCATGCCCAGAACATAACATCATAAATATTTTTAATTATCTTTATTGGTGGTCAATCAGTCTTTGAGTCTGCAGGGCAAGTCATGAGCTGTCCACATCAGATTTTTACTTCTCCTGCAATACATGGTACCGTATAAAGTATTGGAATCGTGCCAAATATCGCAACTTGAGTTTTCGAAGGATCTACACGTTTTGAGACCTCTAGAATACGAAAAAACTATTTTGAGCATGTCGTTTATATGTGTGTCTGTCTTTCTGTGCAATGTATGCATCCACTGTAACTCAAAAACTAATGGACCAAATTTCATAAAATTTTGTAGGTAAGTCACTTGGGTGTGACTCTGGTGCTGATTAGTTTTTCGTATGATTCGGAAAAACAGAACCCGCCTTTTTTTGCTCCTCCTGTTTTGGGGACCTCCAGAGCACGACAAAAATGTTTTTAGTGAGATGTATGTCTGTGTCTGTGTATCAGTCTGCGCAATGCATGTATAAATTCTAACTGAAAAACTAATTTTCCGAATTTCATAAAACTTAGTAGGTAAGTGTCGTGTGGGTGATTCTGGTACTGATTGGATTTTGGTACTGTTCGGAATAAAAGAACCTGTCTTTTTTTGGCGAAATTACCCTAAAAAATCGTCTGTATCCACTCTAGCTAAAAAACTAATCGACCAAATGTCCCAAAATTTGGAAGATAAGTCACTTATGGGTTACTCTGGTGTTGATTAGATTTTGGTACGATTTATAAAAAAACAGACTTATTTGCAAAATGGCTCATAAAAATCGTCAAAATTTAAAATAAAATACTACGTATGCCCAAATAGATTATTTAAATGCATGTTTTAAACGTAATTGTTCTCAATGAATGGAATAAAACCTATCCCATTAATCAAGGACTAGCCATTCTTGAAATATTTGTGTTTTTCTGCATTTTCGTCACGCCACCATTGAAAATAACTCGAGTTACCAAATGAAAACAATAATTCAATTAAAAGTGCAAATTCAGTGCAATTTAAAAATAATCATGGGTGTTATTTTGTGCAATTACACTCAATTTAATGAATTACTGCAGAAATAAAAAGAACGTGAATATGAGTCTGCAGGGACAATAATGTGCTCCCCACATCATATTTTGTATTTTCCATGCAATACATGGTATAGGGAACATATTGGAATGGTGCCGAAAATCGCAACTCGTGTTTTCGACTGAACCTACACGTTTTAAGACCTATTGAACACGAAAAACTATCTATGAAATGCATGTATCCACTCTAAGTAAAAAGCTAATTGACCAAATTTCATAAAATTTGGTCAGTAAGTTACTTGCGGTGACCCTAGTGCTTATTAGATTTTAATACGATTCGGGATAACAACAGAACCTATCATTTCTAGTGAAATGACCCTCAAAGTCGCATATATCTACTATAGCTAAGAAACTAATTTGCCAAATTTAACAAAATTTGATAAATTGTAGGTTTCCCTGGTGCTAATTAGATTTTGGTACGATTCAAGAAAACAGAACTTGCTTTGCTTTCAAAAACGCCCCGCAAAATACAATAAAATGCAAGATAAAAAGAGTCCGCATGCTCAAACATATCAATTAAATGCTTGTTTCGTACTTAATTTTTGACAATAAAAAGAATAAGATGTACTCCATACTCTAGCATTTGCCGTTCTCGAGATATTTTAGTTTTTTCGTATTTTTGCTGCCCCTCCTTTGAATATACTTGCAGTTACCAAATGATAACGAAAGTTAATTTGAAGGTGCAAATTCAGTGGGATTTCAAATAAGTATGCGTGTTTTTTTTTTTGTGTGTGTGTGTGCAATAAAACTCAATTTCATGATTTAAGGAAAAAATCTGATGTGGGCAACACGTGACTTTTCTTATATAATGCAATGAATTTACTACGTTTACAGTTAAAAAAAAATTTTATCTTATAGTAGATACTTATATTCTTTCCAAAATATTGAATTTTTGACAATTAGTCGTCGTTTTCATTGATTTAGTGTTATTTTTATCCATTTGGTGAGATTTTCGTGAATTTGGCAACATTTCTAAAAGTCGCCAAGTTGGCGACATTCCGCCAAATTCGTCGCCAAAATCTCGCCAAGCGTTATGGATGAAGAAATAAGTTATTCTTACAGCAGATAAATGACTATTGGCGTTCAAATACAAAAGTATTACTTAAAGTATATTTTTTCATGAATGGAACGAGCTAGATCCACGAGAATGATGTCACCCAATTTATCGCATGGTATTACATATGAAAAGTGAACATGTTTCTCAATAGGAAATATTTTTGTTTCATATTATATGACTTTTCAATAATTTATTTGAAAAATGTGCAATATCTCGAGAACGGTTTATGTTATCGTTCTAAAATTTATGTCAATCGTTTTCTAATGAAAAATTACATAAGAAATGTCTATTTGCGTAACTTTATTAGCGGTTTTGATTTTTTAACGATTTTTTCAAAATTTCATTCGAAAATTTAGGCGAGTTCTGAACATTTGATTGCGTATAAAAACAATTGGCTTCCAGTGTTTACGGATTGTGATTTTTGTACCAAATTTTGTTTGAATCGTTGCATTCGTTCGTCAGTTATCGTCTCCACAGTCTCACTGACACACACACACACACACACACACACACACATCACTTCAAAAATGTTTGATTCGTGATCAGGGATGCTTGAAACGTGCTCTCCCGTCGAAAACTCGAATTCGAATTTTCGACCCCGTCACAATACTTTCCTTTATACATTATGTATATAAGGAAAGTAATACATGAAAACAGAATTTAAGTCTGCATGGGAATGTCATGTGCTGCCCACTTCAGATTTATTGAAATATTTTAATTTATACTTACAGTAGACATTTTTTTTAATGCATTTTTAGTTTTGATTCCATTGTGGTAACTATGGTAACCGAGTTACATTTCAAATACCTAAATCGTCTGTTGGCAATGCTCTAAATCAAATAAATTAAAAATAGTTCTATAATTAATTAATTTGTCTGAAAACGTTGAAAAAAAAGACAACGTAGTGATGGAAAGGAAATAGTGTTTCACACAGCAGCATTTCCATGTTTACCAAACTGTAAATTGAGCGCCATTTTTATGCTTAAATTTCAAACTCTTTTCAGTATTCAAATATTTTATTAAGTGCATAAATGGTCCAGTTAGAACTACTAGGCATTCGTTCATCACGAAGTGGAGGTAAAATAGACTAGAATAACGTACATTCAGTAAAATTATAGATTTCAAAGTGCAGGAGCCAATACAATATATTAGCTTAAACTAATGCACTGAAATAACTATAGTGTCTCATTTCTGTCTTCTCTGTATGTTAAATTTGCAGGAAGAAAATTTCCAATAAATAGTCAAATTACAGACAATACCAATGTGAATATATTTAAATTTTTATCAGTTCAGTAAAATCCCTCTTTATCAGAGATATCTATCTCCCTCCTTCCCCCGGAGAATATTTAAATGTAGATCCCCAAACAAATCCATATTTTTTCCCGATTTAAATACGGCAAGAAGTTAATCTAGGGGCAAAGGAAAAGTGAAAGTGAAAGTTTTTTTTTATTGTTTCTGCGATTTTCGAATAAAAAGTTAATTTTGGTTAAGAAAATTTTACTGACTGTGCAAATAAAAAAGCATATTATACATAGCTCGTATATTTGTTTTTCCAAAGTAACTTATGTATTAATAAGTATATTAAAAACTTCTAAAATATATCAAATATTTTCCATCAAAGACTACAAGATTAACATTGCTACTGAGGATGGGGTATTATGATGTCCAAAAATGCTATGGCATTTTAATACATAAAAATTTTTTGTACTTCAAGATAGTGTTTTAAAATGTTTACGGATATTGTAGTTCTTGATAGTAACTTATGTATTTTAAAACACTTTTGTATTCATTTGAAAAATTCCTAATGCCAATACTATAAGCAGTGGCGTATCTAGAATTTTCTGTCTCTGAAGCAAAATATATAAAACGACACTCAATGTTTTAGTTTGGGGAAAACTAACATTTTGGTTCCCAAAATAAAAACATGTTCTTAAATGCTTTACTTTTAGGACTCCAAAATTTTGGCCTCCCTAAATTTTAGTTCGGGAAAAACTAAAATATTGGGAGGGGGGGTCAACATTTTAGTTTTTTCCTCCAAAAATAAAGCCATTTAAGAACGTACTTACTTTTACTTTCTTTAATAAATGAAAAAAATTAAAATGTTTGGTATTTCGCTTTCATTTTTTCATAGTTTTCTTCTGCTCTTCTTCTTGTTGAGGCTGCACAAGTTTTGCATACATTTTTGTCATCCATAGGTAATCGAATGCATATTATTTTCAAATGTGGTAAAACAGTTTGACGAACTATCCACAGCTGTAGCTAACATCAGAAAATCGTTAGAATTTTTGAATCGTGTGCAATGCCAGCTGTGAAGTGAAGGTAAGTTCGAAGTAAAACCATTCTTAAACGCACACCCACACGTGTGGTTTTATCCCAGCAACAACTTAATGCTTCACAGAGCCCCGATTTTTCAAACTTTGAAAATAATTTTTATTTATATTTGACAAGCAAAAAATATTTTGCATAAATTTATTTTCGTATTTGTCGTAAAAATTCGTTTAATTAGTCATAAATGGCTTAATACCCAGAATTATGATAATAATAATAATAATTATAAAATATTTTTATTACTTACTCGTACTTTAGATTATAGCATAGAGAAAATTTTCGATTTCCAAATTTTTATGCCTATATGTGCTTTAGGACCCTTTGAGAACGTTTTGACCAGAGTTCAAGCTAGAATTTTTCCCGAAGAGTAGAAATACTCTTGACTTGATTTGAAGGAGTATTTTGCAGAGAAGTAATTTTTAACAAATGTACAATTACCTTCAAATTCCCAGATATTGTGTTTTGTATAAAAATAATTACAGAGTCATCGCCCCACAGGATACAAATTTCTGACCTTTCTACGTTGAAAAAAAATAAGCTTTAAGAAATGCGCTATACTCTTTGTATTAATAAACAAAATACATTGTATATCTGATAGCATAATTAATATACCATATAAACTTTATGAAATAAGTTTAAAAATGTTTACTAAATTTGGGACTTTTAGTATCATATTTGTTTTAATTTCATCTCAACTTTCCAAGTAGAATAGCAATCTTGAATTATAAATTCGTCATGATGTTTTTTTTGTTTTTTCTTTATAAAAATAACTAATCATATTATTCATAATGAAATATCTTAAAATTGTTACCTTACCTTTGGTTTCTCCACATGGTTGCAAACATACAAGGGGGGGGGGGAAATAAAATTAAAAACCTATTAAGTAAAATAATTTTTATTTCTACCTTTTAAAATTCCAACCTTCTTTGCTTTTGGCTTTTCCATAAATAAACAGCTTTCTCACAATGAAATTTACATTCAACATTTCCATTGATGTAACAAAAGTTTAGACCCAGTTCTGAAGGACAAAAAGTCATCAAAAACTGCAATGAAAGTTAAAAGTTTATTTTTATTTTAAGAATGTCGGAAAAATGTAAAACTGTTTTTAAGGTTAGTAATAAACATAAAAAACGAGCGCCTGTGTTGATACTACTGTATTTTGTCACCAATCATCTGGCTGCAGTCTACGTCCGATATACATCAATTTGATGTTTTGCAGACGATGTTCTTACCAATGTTCTTACCAACCTCTAACTCCATGGGTACATCAATTTGATGTACGTTTACCATCCACCGGAAGGACAAAAATTAACTTTTATTATGGTGAATTTGTAACGATGTTAGTGATGCCAGATAAAATAAGAAATTGCTTATTTTCGAGCCAAGTCTGTATAATTTGCGATTCTATTTTTTTTAATTTTTTATTTACGAAATCGATGCTTAAAAATACGCATTATTTAATTTATAAAACGTATTTGCATATATTATCGCTTGAAATACGCGTATAAAGACGTTATCGCTCTCTCTGGTTTTGACTATTTTTAGAGTGATGTTCGCCTGTCTGCATGTAGTCGATTTATTACGCACACAACATCTGCCGTAAGTAGAATTAATTTATTTTCATGAAACTTTATATCCGGCTTTGCTTAGCAACGATAGTATAGCCGTATAAGGAATTTATTATTATTACTTATACGACTCCTTATCAAAACATAATCACTGTACCATCCTCTAACAAAACGTAATTAATTTACGACACCCTAATAAAAACTACTTCTTCCATGAACAGTGAAAATCACTATATTTAGAAAAATAATATTCAATTAATAATGTCCTCAAATAAACAGTAATTATCAAAGGAATTAAACTTAATTTTCTAACATATTGGACTTTCATCAATTGTTCATCTTTGTCGTTAATTTAGCTTGGTTTTAATCAATTTGGCGACATTTTTGTCAATTTGACGATATATTAAAAATTCAAGCCTCTAAATTCGTCCCCAAGATCGTCAGTTTACCACCATACGTTACAGACATACATGCAGATATATAAAGATATATACCTGAGGCATTATATAGTATATAATTACATATGGTAGTTAATTTATAATTTATATTCCAAAAAGCAAATGTCCTGTATATTTAATTACTGAAATGGTTCAAAAGCGGTCCAGATATACGTTTTACAAGTTTTTGTGGTGCAAAATTGCATATTTTATTCGCGGTGTATAAGTTGTCACTCCTCAAATTCAATGCCGGAGGCAAAAAGTTTAAAATATTACCCGATTGAAATTCCAATAACAAAAACTGCTTCGTTTTATGACAGAATCAACAGACCAATTATATCTAATACAACATTTTTCTCATATCCATAACAGTTGAATTGAAATAAATGATTGAAATCGGAAAAAAATGTGTTTTCGAGAAATAGCTAGACTGTTGAATATACCGTTTCTATAGAATCAATGGAAGCTCTTTTTAACTTATAATATTTACCTAAAGGAGAATGATAAGATTTTTGCCCTTTTTAATTTTTTTTATTCAAGGCAATGAATAAAATATAGATTTATTTGAGGATTCTTCATTTAAAAGTTCTTAAGACGAAACAGGAAAGATTTAGTCTGAAAAGATGGGTTTTTATTAGTCTGATGAAAGCCGATTTAAAATTCCTTTCACGATGTGACCCCGGGTTAAAAAAATTCTTCATACAGTTGATAATAACCGATTTATAAAGCTATTTATTTCATGCATTAAACATATCAATGACTCGAATCTTCTAACTGAACTAGCTTCACAATTGGCTGGTAAAAAAATTATAAAATTATTCACATTTCTGAATAGTTATGCATCATTTAAGTGTATCAAAACAAAGTTCGATTTTGTTTTGGCACCACAAACAAATTGTGTCGTATTTATATGGTTTTCAATTTCCACGATATCGAAATTTGAAAACATGTAACTTAATTTTGATAAATAATGCTATTTTGAAGGGAAGAAAATATATTATCAGGGTATGCAAGGGAAACCATAGAATTATGAAAATTATAAAGACATTGTAAGCTTATAACGCTTACAAGATAAAAAATCTGATGTGGTCAGCACATGACTTTCCCTGCAGACTTATATTCACGTTCTCACGTTATTTTAATTACATTTAAATCACTTTTAATTCAATTTTCTTTCTCGTTTGCTAACTGGACTCATTTTCAAAGGTGGCGTAGCGGAAAAACAAAAAAACTAAAATATCTCGAGAACGGCTAGTCCTAGTGTAATGGGGTTGGTCTTATTCTTTTTCTCGTTAAAAATTACGTATTAAACAAGCATTTAATGGATATATTTGAGCATACGTAGCTTTTTAGTTTCGATTTTGACAATTTTTGCGGTCCATTTTGCAAGAAAAGGAAGGTTATTTTTTCAGAATCGTACCAAAATCTAATTAGCACCAAGGTGACCTATTAGTGACTTATCTACCGAATTTTATGAAATTCGGTCCATTAGTTTTTCAGCCAGAGTGGATACAAGCTTTTGCGGGCCATTTCGCAAAAAAAGGCGGGTTCCTTTATCCCGAATCGTACCCAAAACTAATCAGCACCAGACTCGTCCACAAGTGACTTACCTTCCAAATTTTGTGAAATTCGGTCAATTACTTTTTTAGTTAGAGTGGATACAAAATCTGCACAGACAGACCGACAGACACACAGACAGACACACAGACAGACAGACACACAGACGCACACACAGACGTCACGCTAAAAATAGTTTTTTCGTATTCTAGAGGTCTCGAAACGTGTAGATCCGTCGAAAACTCTTGCGATTTTCGACATGATTCCAATACTTTCCCTATACAGTACCATGTATTGCAAGGAAAGTAAAATGTAAGCAATTTTGCTTGTTTTGTCAGACATATACTACGACATATGGATTTAAAATTTACTTTTAATATTTTGAACTATTTTTTTTTTCAAAAAAATATTAAAGTTTTTGTTCATGTGAAGAGTTATGGCGTATGAATAAAAGCTTTAACCATCTAAACGAAGACAAAATGAAAACACTAAAATGGTATTAGAAGATATACCCGTACATATAATTTTTCTGTTTCGACAATTGACTTGAAAAAGATTTGGCAAATTAAGTACAACGTAATAAATTGCTAGTATCAGTTATTCATATAATTTTTAAACCCAAAGGCCGTAATTATATATCCAGTCAAAAATGTAATGCCGATGTAATTTGTTTTTACATATATTTCTTTATCATTGAAATTGTAAAAATATTAATAAATTAACCATCTAAAAATATTAATTATTTAACCATGTAAACGAAGACAAAATGAAAACACTAAAATGGTATTAGAAGATATACCCGTACATATAATTTTTCTGTTTCGATAAATATGTTTATAAAGCTTTTCTGCTATATAAACATATTAAATTTAATTCATTGCTAAGCAACATGATACATTTTCCTTCAAATAATTTTGCGGAAAAAATATCATGTTATTTCTGCAGAAAGTTCGTTTTTAACACTTTACAACATAGTTGAAAGTGTTTATGACTTTGTTCATTCATTCTGTCTGTCTGTCTGTCCGTTAGCACGATAACTGCCGTAAAAATGGCTTTATTAAAATGAAATTTTAGCATATTTTTCAGACGGTCTGTGGGACCTATGGGAATATAAATGAATAACATCACCCAATTAGTTTTTTATTTAACCTGGGTTGAAAAAATGAAATACATTGAATCGTATGGGACCTAATGATTCAAACATTTTTTAACAACATTATTCACAAATTGCTTCGAACATTTTAGGAAATAGTTAAATTATCCCATAAAATATATAAAAAAAATTTCGATAAAATATGTTGGGTAGTTTTTTTAAAAAAAAATATATTTAATATAGGGAGAAAAACAAATTCAATTAAATTCTGACTCTCGTTATATCCTCCAGAAAGGAAAAGAGATATATTATATAATAAATGTCTTTTCAAGTGTTTAATTATTTTAGATATTAGAAAGGTTTCACATTTTAAAATAGATATGGTAGATAACAATTTTTCAAAAGCATAGAGTTTAATTACTTGTACCTCCATGGTCTTAATGTTTAAATAAAATAAATTATTATAGTATTGTAATGAATGAAATGAATGGAAAAATGTTATTAATGAAATGTTATTTTTATAGAGAGAACCAGACGTGTTATATTTCGAAGGCGTCATTTAAATAAATCTCAGTTGTTTTCGATGAAGTTTTCAAATATAATAAATTATTGTAGTATTATGATAATTCTAAGACTATTACCGAGGAATGTATCACATTTTAGAGATGTTTAAACCAGGCAATTTATATTTCAATGCAGTCATTTGAATGAAGTTCATTTTCTTCCTTTAAGTTTACAAATATAATAAATTAATGTAGTATTGTGATAATTTTAAAAATATTACCTAGGAATGTATCGCATTTTAGAGATGTTTGTATAAAATTGCATTGAAGTTGGAAAGTGTTTCATAATCAATGCTTTATGCATGATTGATTTTTCTTGTTTTTTTAGTATCTTGACAACTCCTAGTCCTAGAGACTCGAAAAATGGACTAAATTTTATGAGGGATATTTTAAGACGACAAAGAACAAACTTTAATCAAATTCGGTGCAGCCATTTTCGCTTGATGATTGGACAAATGAACACATATACATACACATAAACACAACCAGACAGATTCAATTATATATATGTATATATATATATATATATATATATATATATATACATATTTAAAAATTGCAACCCCCCTTTAAGTACTTTCTGAAATACTCCTAAACTTTCCCTATAATTGCTATTATAAAATCTCAATTTTAGTCATCTACAGAAATTAATATTTTATTCATCTTTCTTTAATCCCAAATTATGTTCTTAATCGAAAAGAAATTCCATTCATCTCACCACAATAATAAGATATTGCCTCTGTCTCTTAAAGGAAACTTTTCTTATTATGTTCCCCTTTCCATAATATTTGAACAAACTGCCCCAATAAATCTATATTTTATTCGCTGACTCAAACACAAAAATGAAAGATTTTTCATTATCCTTTGGTTATGAATATAAGTAAAAATTGTATTGACTTTAGCAAAATGTATAGAAAATGCAATTTTTTCGTTTCTATTAGAAACCCAACCAATCAATTTTAAGCAGTTCGTTTTCACAGTTCAAATCTCGGATTAATAAAGAAATGGGGGGTAACTTCTGGCGAGTTTTTGCAATAAATAACATTATGATCGTTAATACTTCCATTTTCTGAAAAAAAGTGTGCATTTGAAGCTAATATTTCTGATCTACTTTTCTTAAATAGTCTCCTGCGATTTGGGATAATACAAGAAATCCAAAAATATTATATTGGTGTATTGTAATACAAAATATTACATTGTGGTATTGTAATGCAAAGTATACTGGCTTCCAAAAATTAAGCACGGACTGTAAAATCAGGAAAAATGGAAAAGTAAAGCTTTGATTAATTCAAAATTGTACATGAAGGTAGCAAATGTGTTTATGCATTAAAGAAAACAAAAATTGTGTACAAAGATAAAAAAAATATTTACTTTTCGTAAGTTATATGATGACGTCACATTTGGCTCATTAACAAAAAGATGTTTAAAGGCAAACAAACCAAACAAAACGTACCTAACAAAACTTATGGTATGTCATCAACCCGGACCTTCACACAAACTTTACAATGATTTTCCATGATTTCAATGAGGTGATCAACCATCGCAGATACGATCAATGGCCATTCCTCCAATAGGGCAGTTTCCAACTCTCTGAAACTGACTGAAGGTGGTAAACGTGCAGAGACAGCACGCCCGAGAGCGTCTCAAAGGTTTTCATTAGGATTAAGGTCACAGGAATACGCCGACCACTCCATACGAGAAATGCCCTCACTTTCCAGGTATTCGTCAAATATGTTAACTCGACGGGGGCGGCTATCATCCTCCATAACGAGGAAATCAGGACCAGCTGCTGTAGCGCAGAGTCTCGCAATGGGGTCTAGGACTTCATCCCGATACCGCGTAGCCGTCACAGAACATGACGCTGCCACCTCTGAATGCGTGATGTTCTTGTCCTGATTCAATGTGCCTCGTTCTCTCCAGACTCATACCCGCTTATCATCTGATTCCAGGGCAAATTTGGAATCGTCCGTGAACAGGACGTTGCATCAATCTGAGACAGTTCAATTGACATGTTTACGACACCACTTTAATCTTGCCCTTCTGGCTTGGACGGTTAGTGGAACACAAAAACGTGGTACTGGGCGTACAGTTCCTTCGCGTGAAGCTTTCGGCGTACAGTACTCGCAGATATTGCCGTACCAAGTGCCGCTGCAACCATGGATGTAATAGTTGTGAAGGTCGCTCGTCGATTCCGCTTGGTTGCTCTAGTAATATGCGAATCCTCAGAGGGGGTGTTAAGCCATGAACGACCGGGCACAGGTCTCCGGACAGCTGTCTGACTTGTTTGGAATTGTTTCCATAATCGCGAAATTATCGAATGATCAACGCCAAAGAAAATAACGACATCTTTGATTGACTGATCTACTTCAATACGCTCGACTGCACGCCAGAGCTCACTATCTGTCATTCGTCTTCTTTCAGCCATAGAAACACGAATGTAACCAAAAATATTCCTACAAAAGTTATAAACACTTTATCAGCATTTAAATGCACCTCATCAAATCCTTCAGAATGCTGGCGTCTTCAATGACTGCCTAATTAGTATATATCTGGACAATCAATCGTGATTGGCTGTAACATACGATATTTGCATACAGACATCTACATCAGCAGCGATTTTCAGCCACTCAAATTCAAATACGCTTCGAAAAATGAAAATTTGCATTGAGTGCTTAACTTTTGGAAGTCAGTGCATTACATTGTGGTATTGTAATATGATATATTACATTGTGGTATTGTAATGCACAAAATTACATTGTGGAATTGCAATACAAATATTAAATTGTTGTATTGTAATACAGAATATTACATTGTGGTATTGTAATACAGATATTACATTGTTGTATTGTAATACAGAATATTACATTCTGCTATTGTAATACAAAATATTACATTGTGGTATTGTAATATGTTAAATTATCCTTACCAAATTCTGAATAAAATGTCTTAGCTTTGAAGCCTTCACCTAGGGGGGAGTATGAAATTCTCCAGTGGTTCTCTAGAGAGAATGGCATAAGGCAAAATTCAACAAATGCTTAAATTTATATTCACCACATCTTTATTCAATATGCCTTAATTAAATATTAAATAATTCTCATTAACATTAACTTTGATATACACACACACACACACACACACACATATATATATATATATATATATATATATATATATATATATATATATATATATATACAGGGTCTTTCAAAAGTCCGTATAAATTTTTAAAATCTATTAAAAATTGAAAATTCAGCGTATTGAGGTACAGATTTTACCATAAGTATTGCTAGGACTTTTGAGGCCTAGCAATACTTATGGTAAAAACTGGTAGTTTTGGCTAGGACGGGTTTTTTTCTTTTGACGTAAAAAATTTTTGTAGTTTAAAAAATCACCTATAGTTGGCGCTGAACGCATTGAAAAGACAATTAAAAAACCTTACTGTACGTGTCAAATCGTGTGACAAGCCTAAGTAACACTGAACAGGTGATAGGACCTTTTCCTTTCTTTATATTTTTCCTAAATCAGAATTTTCGCAAAGCATCTGATGCTGATTCGCCCCTCACGTAATACAGCTCCTCGAACAAGGCTTTCTCGATCAAAGTTAACATTCTCGCAAAAACTTCTTCTTAGCACCGTTTACTGATGAATCAAATGAAGAATCTACAGAGCACTACAGATCTTTTATAACAGCCTCATTTGCATACTTCTGGAAGATGCATTCGGGTAAGCGCCACCTATAGATGATTTTTTAAACTACACAATTTTTTCACGTCAAGAAAAACCCTCCGTTCTGGCAATACTTATGCTGCAAACCGTGCCTCAATGCGATGATTGTTCGATTTTTAATGAATTTTCAAAATTTATTACGGAATTTTGAAAGACCCTGTATATATATATATAATAAAACAATTAATATTACATAAACACATACATAGTTTTAATTTCAGAAAAGCAACTGATCTTTACTCAGCTTTTAGTTTTTACTCTGTTAATGATATCAGTACTTAAAAACAAAGAATAAATAAAGAGTTACCCCAGTTTGCATTTACATAGTAGCGGCTAAAATCATCAGATAATAAACTCTGTCATAAATCTGTACATAACAGAGGAAATTCGTACTGAGGAATGCGTATTACTGATACTCATATCGTATTTTGCACATCCCCTTTTTAGCACACTGATTAGATGCATTGGGACACTCTATTTGATGTCGCGATATTTGATGATTAAGACACAGTTCCGCTACTTATAAAAAATTCAGCAAACACGTTTCTGTCACTTAGCAGTTATTATGCTGAATTGCACCGTTGCTAATTACTGTTACGTTACTTGCTTTTTTAAATTTGATTATTGATGGCACATTTTCGTTTAAGTACGACAGGGTGCTCATCATGATGCCACAGTATTATACACTCACGTATAATGAAAGATGCGCACCAAGAAGGAAACATGGTACAACCGCGAAATGATGTAAATAGCTAGAGGGCGGGCTGGTATGCAAATGATCCCAGTCTTGTGTGATTGCGCATGACCGTATACCCGTGAGTGGCGCTGGAAGCATCAGCCAGAGGTCTTATAAACCGACGTGTAGTCGACGCCGCATCAATGAGAGAAGCTTCGGCCGACACAAGTACGAGTACGGCATGAAAAGAATGCTTGGTAGATGCCAGAAACTTCGATATACGCAACTGACGAACTTTGAGCGGGGTCTGATCATCGGGCTGAAAACCGCAGAGTGGTCAGCCTGCCGGATATCCGTCACGTGGATCGTTTGGACTATACCGTCCGACGGTGTTGGGAGCACTGGTTACGGGTCGCCACCCAGACACGGAGCACCGGCTCTGAAAGAACCGGGAATACCAGGAGTAGAGATGATCGAATGATCGTGCGACAGGCACGTATAGAGCCCACGGCGACCCGTTCCGCGATATAGGCACATGTAGACACTCCTGTGGGTCCACGAACCATATCTAGATGCCTAAAAGAAGCGAATCTGCGATCCCAGTCTCCCTTAAGTGTGCTGCTGTAAACACGGGAACATCGTCGGCTCCTGTTGCAGTGGTGCCGGGCCAGAGCAACTGTGGAACGCCCCAGATTGGCGATGTGTGATGTTTAGCGATGAGTGCCGCTTCGTTTTGGAGACCGATGATCAGCGTGTCCGGGTGTGTAGATCCCCTGCATAACACCACAACCCCAACCTCGTTATCGAGCGCCACACCAGCCCCACTGCAGGCATCAAGGGCTGGGGAGCCATAGCCTACGACAGCCGATCCGCTCTGGTAGTATTACCTGAAACATTGTCAGGCCAGTGGTACATGGACGCGATTCTACGATCCCATTTGCTCCCATTCCTTGCTGGGATTCCAGGTGCGCAATTCCAGCAGGATAATTCCCGGCCGCACACGTCTCGGATCACCCAGGCCTGCTTGAGTCATATCCAGACACTTCCATGGCCTGCCCGCTCCTCAGGTCCCCTATATAGCATGTGTGGGACCAGTTAAATCGCCAGCTGCCTCGTTGCCGCAATCTTCGGGATTTGGAAAGTAATGTCCAACAGGTGTGGAATCGTCTGCCGCAGGACAACATCAGGAGTCTGTTCGACACCATGCCGGAGAGTATGGCTGCTTGTATCGCTGCACGAGGCAGTGCGACGCGCTATTGAGGTTAACCGGACTGTGTACAAGAGCTCCCTCTGTACGTGTTCTGGTGCGCTGTTTTTGTGATCATATATATCATCCATCTGCATCCTTCCAATAATAAAATTTCAGGTTCATCCTATACTTCCATCTTGGTGTGCAACTGTCATTGTCCGTGAGTATATTTTCACGTAATATCGAGTAGCAGCGACAGAGTTGGAGTGTTTCTTCTTTTTTACGCCTTTGCTACATCCTGACTAACCATAGAATCTCTGACGATTATTGTCACTAACATCACTCTCTGGAAACACACTTCTTCATTCACCCTGTAATGTCGAACCACCTTTTCTGGTTTGCTCTTGATGATGGAGAGGATATTAGCTGCTTATTTATGTTACGTACACATTGGTTCTCGTAAATGCACTACTTGGTTATGTACTGCATGTAATGTACCTTATTGTCTTGATTGACACTTGTAGCTAAAATGTTAACAAGGCGTGTGACATAATACGAAGTATTACATTGTGATATTGTAATACAAAATTTTACATTATGGTTTTGTAATACAAAATATTACATCGTGGTATTGTAATACCAAATATTACATTGTGGTATTGTAATACAAAATATTATATTGTGGTGTTGTAATACAAAATATTACATAGTGGTATTGTAATACAAGATCTTACATATTATATTTTATAATGTGGTATTAATATTAAGCGAAATGATTGTGGTAAAATGTAAATAGAATACATTGTGGTATTGTAATACAAAATATTACATTATATATTATAATGTGGTATTAAAATTAAACGAAATTATTACATTGTGGTGAAATACAAATGCAGTGGTATTTTGGATGGATACTTGGAAATCAACATTTACTATTATTATATTATTTTAGAATCAATAGCATATTACTAGAGTATTATTTATATTATTTTACAAGTTATTGTTATTAAAAGCAAATAACAAGGAAGTTTCAAATTAATGAAGATTTTTGAATATGCAAGAAAAATCCCTTAATGAAATAAATTATTTTACTGTGATAGAAATCAAATAATTGAATATTTAAGACTAAGATGTATGTTTGTATATCAAAATAAATTTTATAAGTTATTAGAATAAAATTTGAATAACGGTGCGTTTCAAGATTTTGTTTCCAGTTACTAAAGTGTGGTATAGAAGATTGAATAACGATCTATACCAACAAGATGGCTGGAAAATGAATCATCATGTAACTCAAATATCCAGTGAAAGGAAGAACAAGAATATTTCTTGCCAAACCAACAGGTAAACGGCGTAAAGAAAGGGCAGATTTAAGATAGACAGACTACGTTGATAAAGACGTTAATATTGCTACGACGTATACTCAAGGATCGTGGATATGCGTTCAGGATACAAAAGTGAGTCCAAATATCTAGATAACCAACATATTTATTTATAAACACAGTGTAAACAGGAACACTATACAGCAAGACAGTTTTCAAATGTTCCAAAAATTTCACAAAACAGATAATACTATTCACAAAACACTGACAAATATCAATTCACAAAGCATCGATTACTATTTCAAAACAGTGACGAATATCACAGTTCAATATAGTTGGCATCACCTCAACTGATCTCCAACTTACTACGCAACACCTTTTATAGATTCTCTAAATAAACTCCTGAAAATCTCTTATATCTCGTAGAATATCGGTTATTTCGACGTACTTCTCAAACATTCGAGAACACGCCAAAGATCGTCGGATTGGTGATAAATTGTCAAATATGGCAGCCCGTTCTCCGATCTTCATCTGGACACCCTTGAATCACATCATGAGAAAGATTGCAAGTACGGGTGTTTTCTCCGTATGGACTGCGAAAGAGACAAAATTATGGGAGGGGGAGATATATTCCAATGCATTTTACAAGTCCGTAACAATATCCTTAACACTAGGAACAGCAGAAGTATTTCTGAATGTATAACGAAATGGAACAGGAACAGTGAAATCAGTATCCGATTTACCCTATGCAAATTTGTATTCACGATTTCTCGTTTTGTAAAACACCATCTCTCTCAATTCGCCACAGATTAAGGACACTATCTTGACCGAAAGAGCTATGGTATTTAAAAAATGTCCTGCAAGTCAAGGTGGTGTATTACATACAGTGTACAATACATGTAGCCTTTACTAAATATTTTGAAAGACATCTGCTGAAAAGTATTGATCCTACGTATTTTCCAGTAATTCAATAAATGTTTGAATGAGATATATATTCTTTTGCAAAAATTTTTCTTTATCTATCGAATTGAAAGAAATTAAATAGAGTTATTGATATTGAGGTGTTTTGAAGAAAATTGTATGAACGAACAATAAACTTATGAAAGGTAATAATTTTCGAAACATTACTTCTCAGTTTCTTTCCATATATTAAACTGTATCCCGTTCTTAAAAGGTTCTATTATATTGTTTTCTTCATAGCGAATAATGAAATAAATTTTGATATGCAAACCATTTTGGAAAACACAAATGTAAAAAAAAAAAAGAAAATCTTGCATGCGTCACCAACGGAATAGCCTCGCTGCCAAAGTCCTACAAATTTCGCAAATTCTGGAAAACCATTAAAATCTTCAAACATGAATAAAAAACCTCAAATGCACACATTTTCGTAGAAAAGGGAAAAAATCTGACTATAATGTTACTTTTAGTGAAAACTCCTCAGGCGCTTTTCCCATTTCTTGATATTAATCGAAGATTTAAATTTCGAATAAGAGCTGCTAAAAATTGATCGGTTGCGTTTTCAATGGAAACCTATGCTATGCATTTCGCCAAAGTCAATATCTTTCCCCGCATTTTTACTTTTTTTTTTATTCATAACCGAAAGGGAATAATAACGGTCTATCGCTTTTGTGTAGAAGGCAGAATAGGATATGGATTTATTAGCGGGTTTCGTTTAAATATTATTAAAATAATAAAACGGAGAATGGTTTTATGAAGCGATAAAGATGGTTTCTAAGACTGTTATTCGACTGTGAGATGAAATATTTTTTTCTTGAATATGTGACAAAATTGGATTGTGTAGAAATAGAAAATGCACCCGACACTGCCTGGGATTTAAAAGGCAAATATTCGGTTAAAATCATGGCGCTCACAGCGGATTTTCGAAAACAAAAAAACGTTTTAACAAATGCTTATAAGAAATTAACTGGAATGTATGGCTCAACTCGACTTCCTCCTACCAGAATCCATTTTAGTAACTTTATTTTTCCCATTTTACGTAGGTGGTTCAAACAGCAAGGTAACAAGAGCCCTCACGGGTGCGCAAATTCGACGTGTGAATTAAATTCCATGTCTAGATAGAAGAGACGATCCCAACATTCAAACGCCCGACCACATACGGCCTCTGTTACACGTGATTTGGTATAGCGTTTCCGATGGAATGTACTGGAACACCCACCCTACAGCCCGGTTCTCGCATCAAGCGATTTTCATCTCTTCGGACCGTTGAAGAAGCAGCTGGTAGGTCGCTATTTCGCAACCAATGCCAAAGTTCAGGAAGCCGTCGTTGAGAGGCTCCGCGATCTGGACCCTGATTTCTTCTATGCCGGTTTCGATAGATTGGTTTACCGATGGAACAAATGCTTTGACAACCATGGTGACTATGTGGAAAATAATATGTACCAGTGCCTTGCTAACTTTGTGTATCTCTTTGATTATTTCGTGAATAAACCTTTTCTCTCACAGGATTTGTTACCTTACTTTTTGAACCACCCTCGCAAAAGGAAAATTTTGAAAAATCGGTATCATGAGTCCAAATGATTGCAATTAGAGAGTGTTTGCCTTCACTTTAAAGTGCTTGAATAAATCTTCCGATTGCTATCATACTTGACAATATAACCCCAGGTCGGACAAACTTGCCCCGGAGGGGAACTAATGACGTCAGGAGCAAAAAAAATCTGATGTGGGCAACACATGACTTTCCTTATATAATGCAATGAATTTACTACTTTTACAGTTAAAAAAAATGTTATTCTTATAGTGGATACTTATATTCTTTCCATGATATTGAATTTTCTTCAATTAGTCGTCATTCTCATTGATTTAGCGTCATTTTTATCAATTTGGCGAGATTTCTGTTAATTTGGCAACAATTAAAAATATCGCCAAGTTGGCGACATTCCGCCAAATTCGTCGCCAAAATCACGCCGAGCGTTATGGATGTAGAAATAAGTTATTCTTACAGCAGATAAATGACTAATAGCGTGACAAAAGTATTACTCAAAGTATATATTTTCATGAATAGCACCAGCCAAATCCACGAGAATGATATCACCAAATTTATCGCATGATATTACATATGAAAAGTGAACATGTTTCTCAATAGGAAATATTTTTTTTAATTTTATATAACTTTTTGATAATTTTTTGAAAAATGTGCAATATCTCGAGAACGGTTCATGTTAGCGTTCTATCATTTATGTCAATCGTTTTCTAATGAAAAATTACATAAGAAATGTCTATTTGCTTACCGTTATTAGCGGTTTTGATTTTTTGACGATTTTTTCAAAATTTCACTCGAAAATTTAGGAGTGTTCTGCACACTCGATTGCGTACAAAAACAATAGACTTCCAGTATTCATGGATTGTAATTTTTGTACCAAATTTCGTTCGAATCGGTCCATTCGTTCGTCAGTTATCGTCTCCACCGACTGACTGACACACACACACACACACAGACATTACCTGAAAAATGTTCCGTGATTAGGGATGCTTGAAATGTGCCCTCCCGTCGAAAACTCTAATTCGTATTTTCGACTATTTTTCAATCCAATGATTTAAGCCATTAAATCTCGTGATCATTGAGACATAAACAAATCCTTCTGCAAATGATTATCTCAAATTTCATCCTAACCCTAGTAGCAATGCAATATTTGCCGAATATTGGACAAATATGAAAAAGTGGACATTTTGACGAATTTGACCCAAATTTGGCTTAAAATGTGGGGATAATATGACGCCAATATTTACAATGTAACACCAATATTGGCGTAATAGTGTATTGGAAATATTTGCCAAAATCGAAGGCCAATGTAACCACCAATATTTTCCCAATATTGGGATTATTTTCCCAATAATGGAAATATTTCCAATGCAATGTCAAGTTATGCAATATTGAATCAATATGGAACCAATGTTAAATGCTACTAGGGATGCTGTCATGTTAAAGAAATATAAATTTCAAAGATTTTGCTCGAATTTAAAATAACTTCTATCCAGTTCCAGATTTTTACTGTCTTTATATACTTAATGTATAAGGAAAGTAATGTGACGGGGTCGAAAATTCGAATTCGAGTTTTCGACGGGAGAGCACGTTTCAAGCATCTCTGATCACGAATCGAACATTTGTGTGGTGATGTCTGTGTGTGTGTGCGTGTGTGTGTGTGTAAGTATGTGTGTGTCAGTGAGTCTGTGGAAACGTTATCTCCCGAACGAATGGAGCGATTCGAATGAAATTTTATACAAAAATCACAATCCGTGAATACTGGAAGTCTATTGTTTTAAAACACAATCGAATGTTCAGAACCTCCCTAAATTTTCGAGTGAAGTGAAATTTTGAAAAATTCTTCAAAAAATCAAAACCTTTAATAAAGTTACGCAAATAGGCATTTCTTATGTAATTTTTCCTTAGAAAACGATTGACATAAACTTTAGAACGCTTGCATGATGCGTTCTCGATATATTGCACATTTTTCAAATAAATTTATCAAAAAATCCTATAAATTAAAAAAAAATATTAACTGTTAAGAAACATGTTCACTTTTCATATGTAATATCATACGATAAATTGGGTGACATCATTCTCGTGGATCTAACTCGTTCCATTCACGAGAAAAGATACTTTGAGTAAAACTTTCGTATTTGAACGGCAGTAGTCATTCATCCGCTGTAAGAATAACTTATTTCTCCATCCATAACGCTTGGCGAGATTTTGGCGACGAATTTAGCGGAATGTCGCCAACTTGGCGACATTTTTAAATTTTGCCAAATTAACGAAAATCTCGCCAAATGGATAAAAATGACCCTAAATCAATGACGACTAATTGAAAAAAATTGAATATCTTGGAAAGAATATAAGTATCTACTATAAGAAAAAATTTTTTTTTTACCTGTAAAAGTAGTAAATTCATTGCATTATATAAGGAAAGTCATGTGTTGCCCACATCAGATTTTTTTGATAACAAAGCCGGATAAAAAGTTTCGTAAAAATACATTTATATTTGTGGTTGCTATCATGTACAGAGAAAAACAACCACGGACAGCAAAACCGTAAGACATATGAACATCACTCCAAAAATAGTCAAAACATGTTTTAGGGGGGGGGGGGGTCTTAAAACGTATATTGGCATGAAAATCTCGAAATTGAGACTATTCGTAAAAACAATGCTTTCTCAATTGTATGAGGTAGTAAAAATTAGATAAATTTTTCGGTTTTGCTCCCTATAAGCGGTAAGTTCCAATTTAGAAAACCGGGGAGTTACGAAAATAATTATTTTCTACTTTGATTTTATGGGGAAAAAAACTTTCTAAATGTAGATTATATCTTCGCACTTATAAAAAATAGAGATAATTTATTTCAGTTTTAATCTCTTTGCATTATTAATCCCTTTAAACTAATCAAAGAAGGATCAAATTTTTAACGATTGGCAAATTGCTAAATTCATGGTTAGTTTTATCGGTTTTTCCTATCAAAATTATATGTAAAACAAGCATTCATAAAAAAGCATAGTAACTAGGATAATAATTACTTTGAAATTTTATTAAATTTATTTTCATTTTATGATAACATGCTTTGTATCTGTGCATAAGAATTTTTGCTTATTAATTTAAAATACAGAAAATTATTTTCTGTTTTAATATGTGCAGTAATTAATTTTTGCAGAAATAAATCCCTTTGCATTCATTAAAAAGGATAAAGTTCTTTGAAATATGGTATATTTTTCAGTTTGTTAGTTTTATAAGTTATATAGTTATATTAAGTTTTATAGTTTATAAATCATATAGTTAATAATTTTTATTATAGTTGTGCTAGTGTGTCAGTTTGTTAGTTATATTCTTTTTATATAAAACTTTCGTATTATATAAGTATTTAATTTATATAGTGAAGCTTTTTTCTTAAGTTATATTAATTTATTTTCAATGCTATTTCTTTTCAATCCAGCAGCACCATTTTAAAAAAAAAAACAGATAAGTTCTACTTTCATCATTTGCACCAAACTACTAAACTAGACATATAGTAGAAGAATCAAAACTAGATAGATGGTATAAGTTAGCTGCAATATTGATTATATGTCACTGAAGCAAGAAATCGTTGACATAAAAGTATATCAAGCCATAGAAAAATCCCATCTGTCATCTACACACTATTTAGAATAAAAAAACATGCATGTTCATTAATTCTAAAAGTTATTCCTTTTTATTACAATTTTTCATGTACACCCTAAACTTCTGTGTAGTTCATTTCCTAATGTTTTCTTTTCACTTTTTATCATTGCAATGCTTTATAACTCTTTTGAATACTGCATTGTAAAAAAAAAAGAATTTATCTCTACATCTCAGTTATGTGTTATCCTTTGCTTTGTCGTGGTAACTACTACGCTGCAATATCATCCTCTGCTGCATGGGAAGAATATCGCTATTTAATCAGGAAATTGGTGCAATGTTTCGAGATATTCTATGTCAGTTTCCATTCACTGTGTTAGAAGCCGGTAACTAAACATGTCAGACATGGAATGCGCTTGTCATATCTGTAGGAATGGAGCATATGTTGGTACTAGAGCGCCAAACCCATTAGCTGATTAGTACGTAATTTCACACTCATCTTGTAATTAATTTAATGTCTGTAATATGCCGGTTGTTTCATCGAAAGGATTTATTGTTATTAATTGTGTGTTTTCAAATAATTTTTTGCATATTTCATTTACGGAAGACAGATGTGTATTTATATGGTATCTGTTTCGGCAATTATGTTATATAATTGAAAGGTTCGATTAAAAATGATATATATTATTTTTTTCATTATGGTTATTGTCAGATATTAAGTTCACATTTTTTGTTATGTCTACTTAATTTTGAGTTCAACCATAGAACTATGAACACAGAAGCGTTTCAATAAATATGATAATAAAGCCTGTCCCACGCACGAAATTCATTAATGGATAGATTCGTTCCGATCCCTGTTTTTCCTGCTAATAGATGGCAGCACATATATTAGACATATTATTATACAAACATTTAACAATAGCGTCACTTGCGGGAACATGACCAAACGTGGAGATACATAGTGCTTGCTGTAAGATTTCTTCAAATGCAGGGCATAAAACCGTCTGGAATTCATCGCCTGCTTTTGTATGGAGCTGATGCCATGTTACGTAAGCAAGTTTGGATATGAGGCAAAATGTTTGATATAGCTTCCATTGGGAGGTTATTAAATATTCACTTTACACCTCTGACTTGACATCTATCAAATTTGTATCTCAGATATTTGAAGGAGCACCACCTGTCTGGAGAGTGATGTGCTACCAAAAATAAAGTTCAACAAGATGCAATTCCTTGTCTGTAGGGTCTTGGCACTGATTGCTTCATGTCTGAAATATGTGCCTTGGAGCACCGATGACATAAATGTCTGGACTTGTATGGAGATTACGCAGAAAAGTAGTAGTGTCTATGTAAGTTACTGGGTATCTTTACATTAATGTAAGAATAAAGGCAGTCATACACCATGCCTTGTTATCTTAATTACAGGGTTACCGTATATAAGGACAGCTATGAGTTTGAGCCAGTGAGGCTAGTTGTTCTTGTTGGAATTCAATTTCAAACCACCGTCTTCCTCAGCATTCTTATATTATTAGCACAGTCTTTGAACATATTTTGCTATACTTTGCTAGTTTCACTTTTTTATGACAATTTATAGAATTATTTAAAAAAATACAATAACATTTGAAAAAAAAACTAACATATAATTTTTTTTAAGTTAGTTTTAAACTACTAAAAACTAACATTTAATTGCTTTTTAAATTAACGATCTGATTATATTTTCTCGTCATATATGCTCTCTAGTAAGTTTTATCACAGACGTCACGTTTAAAAGATAATTTTTGTCAAAATGATTAAAATATAATTTAAAGAATTTTGAAATATTGTTTTGCAGCAAAAAAATTAAAAATATATTAAGCAATAAATATATTTTTCCTGGAACTGGTCTAATTGCGCTTTATGTTGGAACTGTTGTATTTATAGCCTTTAGTTTTTGTCTTCCAAATTTGAAAATCAAGCAGTTACTTACATTTTAACTTAATTCCTTGTAAAAGCAATGGAGTGAAATCTTGACCATTCGTCTGAGTAGTCCTGTGAAGAGTATGCTAAATAGGGTCAATCCATACTCTGGTGTTTGAGGTGGTTTTACGACTAACGATGGCAGAAAGTGCGCAATTTTTGGAAGCACAGTAATACACAGAAATTGAAAATTCTGTAAGACAAAACGGATGTATCCTGTACTTACGTGTTTATCTTTCTGAAGATGCTACTTGTTTTGTTTTGGAGACACGGACTTTATAATCAAGTGGGCTTATTATGGTAAAACTATATGTCGTAATATTAGTGTAAATCACAACCCAATGTTTTCGTCATGAGATAGTTTTCAGTAAATTAAGAGCTAATATCTCATGCATTAATATTATGTCCTTTACCCTTACACAACCCCACAAATTTCACCATATTTGTCAGTGTTTATGTAGGATGATACTGTTACGACTTATCATCTGGAATTGTGAATGAGCACGCATGATACAAGAATGAGTCCAAATTTCTGGATAACTAACAAGTTTATTCACAAGCACAACGTAAGCGGGAACAATATACAGTAAAGCGGCACTTAAATGCTGCACTAAATTCACAAAGTACCAGTTGTTATTCTCAAAACATTGACAAAAATCACAGTTCAATGTATCTTGTATCAACTGCTCTCCGACTAAGTGATGATTCCTTTTATAGACTCTCTATAGAAACTTCTGGTATTCTGTGATATCTCGTAGAATACTCGTTATTTCGCGATCTTTGTCGAACCTTCGAGGAATCGCCAAATTGGTGATAAATCGCTAAATCCGGCAGCCCGTCACCAAAGTTCCGCAAGTAACAACCTTAGAATGACGCCATGGAGAAAATTGCCTGAACAGATATTTTTTTCGTCTGGTCTTCGAAAGTGACGAAAGACTCCAGAATAATGGGAATATGACACGTTCGCAACAATACATTTATTGCTATCATACCAAGATGTTCTTCTATATGTAATCAACTTGTTTTCTTTTTTTCCGATTATTTACTGCGATCGGTATTATTGCCATATCATGGCCATTATGAGGTCAATTACATTCTAATTCCATGTGATTTATTCCTTGAATTGGAACGGTGCCCAACGTTAATTATACCGATAAATGTCTATGTTCCCTAGCAATTGTCAACCAGTGTAAAGAATAAATAGTGCCGTTGTTGTTGTTGTTGTTGCTTTTTATCCCACTTGACCGACAGCAACATCAGATCAAGTCCATGAATCCGTGAGTCTTCAAAAGATGAAGAATTACTCCAGGACTGGAGTGCAGCTGACTCCTCTGGCATGCAATACATGTCAAGGCATGAGCAGGAGAGACCTGAGCCAAAATGCACTTCTGGCAAAGAAGATAAACCTTAGAACCCAACACATGCCAAAAAGCACGAAGATGGCCGCTGCGGAGTCTGACCAGAGCCGCCTGTTCTCCCCTACTGCCTGCCCCAATCAAAGCAGCACCAGGACGATTACAATCATACCACTCATGCACGGGGGTCTTTTTCCAAGTGGAGTTGATTTCAAGTTTGACTCGTGAGGCAAGTTCCGAGAAAGAAAGACATCCACCGAAGAGTAAATACTTAATTAAATAAATAGTTAACAGAGCATACTTACGAAAACAAAGAGCGTTAAGAGAATAAAAATAATATTCTTAAAAGTTTATGTTAGCCTTAAATTATTATGAGCTCTAATAAATAACCATTACCATAAAAACAAATAGCCCACGGATACTGTTTCTGCTCTGCAGAGTGCAGATATAATCCACGTACTATAAGGTCCTTGATATTCCTCATCTTTGGTCATTTTTTAATTTTACTTGGTTAATTATTAGAGTGTGTTAATAAAGTATATTAGAATTTTTACAAAATAAAGAACAAAACATTTCCAAACAAATAATTTGAATAACTACAAATGTTTATAAAGTGCAGCTAAAATTCAAAGTGAGTATGGTTTTTTATCATGCCAACTGTAAAGTTAACATGATTAGTGGAAGAGTATATGTGCTGAATATGTAAACAATAAGGCAAAATAACTACGGACATGTATAAATATAACATTGCCAAATAACGCGTCATCAATTGATAACATCAATACATTAAAGTCACTATTGAAAACTGGGGTAGTTCTTGAGCGATTGTGTTATTTTCTATCATTGCGGCCCCTACTTTTCTTTAAACCTTCTGGAACCACTGGTATGTTTACTCTTAAGCCAAGATAAATTAAAAATTATCGTTCTCAGACTTTATAAAACATACATGTTGTTTATTAATTACCTTTCCCATTTCCAACTATATTAAGCAGTACAAGTGATAAAACTATCTATCAATGCACTTCTGTTATCTATTATTCAATGCGGTTCCTATATTTTAAAGCCTGCTAGAAAAATTAGTTTCTTTACTCTTATGCCAAAATAAGTTCAAAAATATCATTCTCGGACTTTATAGAACACATATGTTGTTTATTGATTCTCCTTCAAATTTGAAACCAAGTTAAACAGTGAAAGTAATTCAACTATCTATTAATACATTTCTGTTATTAATTATGCATTGCGATTTTTACTTTTGGTTTCTAGTCTGCTGACAACACTGCTCTCTTTACTTTTACGCCAAAATATGTTCAAAAGTATCATTTTCTAACTTTATAGAACACATATGATGTTTATTAATTCTCTTTTACATATTCAACTCTGTTAAACAATAAAAGTAAGTCAACTATCTATCAATATATTTCTTTTATCTATTATTCATTGCGGATCCTACTTCTTTTCGCAAGCCTGTGAGCAACATTTGTCTCTTTACTCTTACAACAAAATAAATTCAAATGTATCATTCTCTGACTTTATAGAAAACTTATGCTGCTTATTAATTTTCTTTAACAATTGTTGTTTTTTTTTCAAGCCTGCTGACAACACTGCTCTCTTTACTCTAAAATAAGATCAAAAATATCATTCTCTGAATTTATGGAACACGTATGCTATTTACTAATTTTCTTTCACAATTTTTCTTTCAAACCTACTGACAGCGTTGGTCTCTTTACTCTAAAATAAGATCAAAAATATCGTACTCTGACTTTATGGAACATGTACGTTGTTTCCATAAGTTCTCTGACTTTATGGAACACGTATAAGTTTCCATTGTTTCCCAAGCCTGCTAGCAACATTTGTCTCTTTACTCTTGCAACAAAATAGTTTCAAATGTATCATTCTCTGACTTTATAGAACACGTATGCTGCTTATTAATTTTCTTTAACAATTTTTTTTCAAGCCTGCTGTCAACACTGCTCTCTTTACTCTAAAATAAGATCAAAAATATCATTCTCTGAATTTATGGAACACGTATGCTATTTACTTATTTTCTTTCACAATTTTTTTTCAAGCCTACTGACAACGTTGGTCTCTTTACTCTAAAATAAGATCAAAAATATCATACTCTGAATTTATGGAACATATATGTTGTTTCCATAAGTTCTCTGACTTTATGAAACATGTAAAAGTTTCCATTGTTTCCCAAGTCTGCTAGCGACATTTGTCTCTTTACTCTTACAACAAAATAAATTCAAATGTATCATTCTTTGACTTTATAGAACACGTATGCTGCTTATTAATTTTCTTTAGCACTTTTTTTTTCAAGCCTGCTGTCAACTCTGCTCTCTTTACTCTAAAATAAGATCAAAAATATCATTCTCTGAATTTATGGAACACGTATGCTATTAACTAATTTTCTTTTACAATTTTTTTTTCAAGCCTACTGTCAGCGTTGGTCTCTTTACTCTAAAATAAGATCAAAAATATCATACTCTGACTTTATGGAACATGTATGTTGTTTCCATAAGTTCTCTGACTTTATGGAACATGTATAAGTTTCCATTGTTTCCCAAGCCTTCTAGCGACATTTGTCTCTTTACTCTTACAACAAAATAAATTCAAATGCATCATTCTCTGACTTTATAGAACACGTATGGTGCCTATTAATTGTCTTTAACAATTATTGTTTTTTTTTCAAGCCTGCTGACAACACTGCTCTCTTTACTCTAAAATAAGATCAAAAATATCATTCTCTGAATTTATGGAACACGTATGCTATTTACTAATTTTCTTTCACAATTTTTTTTTCAATTCTACTGACAGCGTTGGTCTCTTTACTCTAAAATAAGATCAAAAATATCATACTCTGATTTTATGGAACATGTATGTTGTTTATTTATTCTTTTTCACATTTGCAACTCTGTAACACAGTAAAAGCAATTCAACTATCTGTCAATACATTTCTGTTATCTATTATTCATTGCATTGACCTTCTAACTAGTACCGTACTGAAATTTACACAAATGACTACGGAGAATATCAGTATTTAATCAGGAAATTGGTATTCAGTTTCGAAATGTTCAATGTCAGTTCCCATTCACAATGTTACAGGCCTGTATCTCAACATTTCAGGCATGGCATGTGGTTGTCATATCTCTGCGGCTAGAGCATGTGATGTGCAAAACGCGAAACCCATTTGCTGATTACTATGTAATGTAACAGTATCTACACAATTAATTAACTACTCAAAAAAGGAAGCAAGATCCGGAATTTTATGTAACTTAGAATTAAGATTTCTCGATGTTGTCCCAAACATTTGTTGTAATAAAAATGAAATACGTGTCAAAGTCGCCGGAATATATAGGGGATGTGGGCATATATCCAAATTACTTTAAATAAATCGCTCAAACTGTTGTGAGGTCTAAATAACATCTCGATTATTATTTCCCTCAGTTTGCATTACTATTAATGTTTCTTTAAACTAACCATCCTAATTGGTTCGGTTGTTAGACGAATCACCGACCTAATCAGCATTTTCTGCGTTTCTCGATAGAATAGGAATATGTTTTGCTGGAGTGAAAGAATGGGTCTTGCGTAGTGGGTTCTAGGAAAGAAAGAAGGATTCTTCAGTAGACGATGAAGGATTCGAGTAGTGAGTGGAAGGAAACCCTATTCGATGCATCGATGACTAGGAAGAGTTTAGTATTCGGGGTTTGGCCGTAATACGGATCGAAGTAACAGAATGCCGGGGTAAGCATATAAGCTTTGTAAATGCATATCCATGTAAGCATTATCACCAGCCTAGTATATTGTAGTACCTTGTATATTTGCCATTTATTCTGGGCGTGTGCAATAACAATTGGTATCTATGTTGTCCGTTACTTTAAACAACAAGCTGAAGTAAATTCTGTGAAGTCCCCAATAAACAGACTTATATTTTAAACAGTACCGTCTTGTGTTATTGCCCTTACACCAAAAGGTCGAAATATCAAGCACTCTAAGTTTGAGTTAAGCCACTTTTGACAGATTAAGTACGAATCCTCTACAAAAAAAAGCATCTAAAGAGGATAAAGAGACAATTTGGTCTTCACACTTTTACAAAATTATTTAATCAAAGTGCTTAATAAAAACAAATTAGTAACGGTATCAATAAGTTTCGGAACCGATAAACAGCATTCTTTTTCAGGTTATAAAGGTACAGTAACCATACTAACAAAAGAAAAGGAAAAATTTACGATTGCTTATCTGCTCCCATCCGTCACCTTGCAAAATTTGAATTTTTAATATTCACCAATTCCAAGCATTATTATTAAAATAAAAACATTTACCGGCGTTGCTCGGGTCCTAAATAAGCAATCACTAGTTATTAATAATTAAATAAGTGGCCGATATTTTATTAATACATACTAAGAAAACATACATTAGTTAAAACGCACAATAATGTGTTTTCTAATAGATGGCGGCTGAGGTCAGGAGAAAAAGGATCCGAACATCGATGGCGAACGCTCCTCTAATTAAAAAATTTGAAGAGTTTCCCGTGCTAAAACATCCATAATTAAGCAACGAAGGGGTTTAGGAAACAGTTTATTCTTGAGCAGTCTTTAAAATTTTAAGAAGGTGCTGTGAAATTATAAATTCCGGGTGGTACGTCAATTATTTCATATCGTAACTTAAATATCGGGGAGGTTTACGACGTACGAAAAACACATATATATTTAAATTCACGATAATTCTTTTGTTAATGGTATGGATTCATTCAATATCAATTTAAAAGATAATTTTTCAATCTTTCCGATAGTGTCCAGATGGAAACTTTGTAATAAAATTTTAGGTCGCTGAGGAATCGATTTGTGTGAATATCGCCCAAAATCGTTGTAAATCGGACTAAAACAAAAAATAACTAAACAAGAAAGATCAATCATGCATAAAGAGTTGATTATGAAACACTTTCCAACATCAATGCAATTTTATTTAAACATCTCTAAAATGCGATAATATTTTAAAAATTACCATAATACTACATCAATTTATTATATTTCAAAACTTCATCGAAAAAAATGAATTTTATTCAAATGACGTCATTGAAATGTAAATTGCCTGGATTAAACATCTCTAAAATGCGATACATTCCTCGGTAATATTTTTAAAATTATCATAATATTACAATAATTTATTGTATTTGAAAACTTCATCGAAAACAAATCAACTTTATTCAAATGACGTTAGCGAAATATAAATCGCATGGCTCTCTGTATAAAAGCAGCATTACATTCATAAACTGTTTTTCAATCCTTTCATTCACCATAATACTATAATAATTTATTTTATTTAAAACCATGGATGTACAAGTAATTTAATTCTATGCTTAAAACTTCATCGAAAAAATCGTTTGGTTCTCTGTGTAAAATCAATGAATGTTTCATTTATATCAGCTATACTGCAGACTCCATAAGCTAAATAATTTTGTATTAAAGAAATATAGCAATTCTAATACAACTCATTCTACATATTTTGCTGTTTACATTTTATAAATTTACATTTAGTGAACAATAGACTTCGTTGTAGAAATAATCGAATTTGGATGATCATTTAAACTCAAATATATTGTAATTGCGTTGTTTCAGTATGTAGATGCACAGAATTTAAGCAAAAATAAAGTGGTTTTAGGACGGATACAACACTCAATATGAATTAAAAAGAACTTAAAAATCACGATTTTGAGACAAGATGGATGCCATATATCATTTTGATGTGGTCATGTGATCTTTTCATATCATGGTCACCTGATCGCTTCATATAAGAGGTGTAATTATTATTTTAATTTTTGTTTAAAAAACTACTGAATATATTTCGCTGAATTTTTTTTATATATTTTATGGGATAATTTGAATAATTCATAAAATTTTCTAAGAAATTTGTGAATTTCAAATTCGCTTAAAAAATGTTTGAAGAATTAGGCCCCATAGGGTTCAATGTATTTCATTTTTTCAACCCGGGTTCAATCCTAAAAGGGAGGCAAAACCCAAGGGAGCCGTATAGTCGATTCCCTGAGGGGCTTGAGAATTTTTTTTATTTTTTCGAATTTTTTTTCAAACATTCCAGAACCCCTCTGGTGACCTGGAACATTGTTTCTCAACTTTTTTTTTACTCGTTGCCCACTTCTAAATTTTATTTACCTGTGTGACTCCCTCCCCTATATACTTTTAACTTTGTTTCAGCTTATAATACAGAGTGAGTCATATAGAGAAGTTTAAATGGCCAGCGAGAAATTTGCTGTATCCCCACTGAGAATAGCTGACCTAGAAGTCTGAAATTTCCCATAGTTATAGTAACGATCACGGAGCAGAACCGAACTCAATCAATTTTTAATACATACATTTTTAAGGCGACTTACATTAAGCCATACAAAATGGAGCAAGAGTAAAATCCTCTAACCCTCCCCCCCCCCCCCCCGAAGCGCCCACACGCGAGACCTAAAAATCTGAAACTAGACCATGGTAAAGAATCTAACTGGGCCAGTTTTCAATTGAGGAAATTATTTTCGGCACTAAGCAAAATACATTGTTAAACAAAATAAAATTTATTTTAAAAAATCGAAACATAATTTTTTAGAGTATTAGTTCCATATCTTTAAAAGGCTTAAATACGTTTTTTTATACAATTCTAAATGTTTAATACCATTTTTATCAAACAGAAAATCCTTCCAACTAAATCAAAATATATTTTAGATATATATTATTACTTACTGTGCCTCTTAACTTCTATCCTGGTGAAATATATACTAATGATTGGGGGAATATTACTATTTAATCAGAAAATTGTTATTTGGTTACGCATTATTCCATTCCAATGCCCTCTCACTCTGCTTGGAGCTGGTAATACAACATGTCGGACATGGCATATGCTTGTCATATCTGCGGAACTTGAATATGTGATGATACAAGAACGAGAAACCCATTAGCAGATTAGTGTGTGATATAACATTCTTCGCGCAATTTATATAGCGTCAAATACGTCGTCTGTTTCATCGGAAAAACTTATACTTTGAGCAATGTTTGCATTGTTCTATTTTTTGAGTAATGTTTCGTATTGTGATTTGATATGTGTATGTGATTTGTATGAGAATTGCTTGTAATTTCTTGGATTTTACAAGAATAAATGTTCCTTGCATCCAAATTAAAAATTAGAAAAATGTGGTGTGATGAATTTCCTTTATGGTAATGAATAGCTGTTCTTTATAATGAAATTCAGGTGAAATTAATTTCATTATCAAGATCATCTCTAGCCAAATATCGAATGAAGTAGCTTTTAATATCGATATGAAAGCTGTACCAACTGAGCAATTTCGGTTGTTAAAAAATTTCCATGTAATATGTTTTGTTCTTATTTGACTAACTTTTTTTTTTCTTTAAATGCCTTTCATAAATATTTATAACGAATAATCATGTACAAGTTATTTGGTTCATTTCTGTAATCATGTAAATGCTGCAATAATGTATTAATATTTTTATAATTTTCTTATCAGTAAATAAGAAAAAATATAAATCGATAAACACAACATTTTTTCAAGCGTTCAATGTAATTCAGATTAAAATACCGATTCTTAAAATCAATCGTAATGATACAAATTAAAACTGCATTTTAATTACCTTTAAATGCAATTGCAGTTGAGTTATGCCTCATTTCTGGCATTGTAGAGTTGACCACTACCTATAAAAAGGTTCAAAACTATGTATATAATACCGCTCTGCAGTTTATAATTTGGATTGTACCTCATTATATACGGCAGTTCCATTTTTATTTCAAGAGAACAATGTAATATATTGAGCGTCGAATTGTCTTCACTACATTTTCATGGTTTATTCCTTATATTGCATAAAAAATCTAATTGTAAATGAAATAATATCTTCGAAAACATATTTCACATTATAGAATATTTTTTTATTCATATTTACGTCAATTACGAATCATTAAACTATTTACCATTTTGCTAACTAAACTGATTAATAATTTCAATTAGATATACTAAATTTAATTCAGTTATATGTTTTTTCTTGACTTTGTTCTCCTACCTACTATCCTTCTGAAACATAGGATAATGCCTAAATAGAATATCGCTATTTAATAAGGGAATTGGTATTCTGTTTCGCGATATTCTATGTCAGTTCCTGTTCACCATGTTAGAAACCGGTTACTCAATATGTCGAACATGGCATTTGCTTGTCATATCTGTAGAATTGTAACATGTGATATAACAAGGAGGCGAAGCCCATTAGCTGATTAGTACGTGATGTAACGCTCTTTGCGTAATTAATTTAATATCACTAACACTCCGTTTGTTTTATCTGAGGCATTTCTAGTGTAGTTTTGCGTTTTCAAAACGGTGTTTGTCTTGGGGAAATATATGGGATTTGAATTGGGCGTATTTCAATTTGTGTGGTGCGTATTAGTCTCAGTGGTACATATTTATAGTTCGGAGGTATAGTATGTTCCTAATTCTGGCATACGTTTGAATACGTGAAACGGTTTCAAATGAATGGCATCAATTTTACCTATAAAACGTTTTAAAGTATTAATTTTTCTTGTTAGTATTACAAAAGTCCGCCATAAAATTTTGGGTATATCGTAAGCACATTGTAATTGATGGAAACTGTAAATTTCAAGCTTGCCAACTTAACTATTGTATGACAATATTTAGCTATTTTTAGAACATGTAACTGCTTATAGTGTTTATCTATGGAATCTTGCCATTTTTTGCTATGATTCTAGACATAAAATTTTCCCAAATATTCATAACCGTGGTAGACTTGAACTTTTTCACAATGATATAATTTTATTTTACTGTGCACTGCTATTAATGAATCAAAACTATCATCTTTTTACATGATACAACTTAGTCTAAAGTGAACATTTATATAGCAGATGATATTTTTAACTTTAAAAGCTGAATTTCTAAATTTACTTCCCTTTTCTTTAAGCGATAATTGCCACTCTTTTCCCTTAATTTTTAACCGCTTAGAACCTTGAACCTCTAAAGTCAGAAATCTGAAATCATAACCATAGAATCAGAAAGACAGATTTTGTGCGTAAAGCAATATTTTGTGCTCTAATTCTTGTAACGTGATTAATATTAATTTCCAGATATTACTTCTTAAATTCTGGATACTCAAAACGAACCACAACCTAAGATAGGATTCTGGAGAAATCAAAGTTAATGTGTTGCTAAAATCAGGATGTAATAGTAGGAGTAGTTATAATGTAAAAAATACCTTTAAGATTTCTCTACGGGAAATGCAAATTTAGGAAGAGACAGTCGTTTCCATTTAGAATTGCAAAGTTCTTAAGTCATGAAACCTCTTAAAAAGATTAGCTAGTATCACAAACACAATCATTCTACTCATATGTCAGTAGTAACACCAATACCCATACGTGGGTAGTAAGTGACAACTCATAGGTGAGTAGTAAGTGGCTACTCATAGATGAGTGGTAAGTGAGTAGTAACTACGCGAGTAGTAAGTCCAACTTTACACTGAAAAGACTACTTTCAGATGGAGTGTTTAATACTCGGGGGTTGCAACTAGAGGGCCTGAGTTCAATTCCTGGCGATACCCAAACTATCGCCCTGTTTACGCGAGAGGAATCAACCATTCTCGATTGGTGTGTGATCGCAAAAAGGCTGATTGAGATAACTGGGTTTTCATTCGCGATGAGAAATTATTGTGCGAATCGGATCCTTCTGATTAAAGTCCAGTACAGACGAATTGAAGTGGTGCTCAAGCCTCAAACCGAAAACCTGCATCTTTTGTTGGACGTGGGTAAGAAATATTTGAGTATTTTTGTTGTATCTAAAGTTCGCTGGTATCAACATGTCCAGTATAATCTATTTTGAGTTTCATCAATTAATGGGCATGTGCAGTAGTTTGCTTTTTACATTGTACTGAATCTTTGTTTAACCTGCCAGTATCTCTCCCTGTTTAGTTCTCTAAATTAATTGCTTAAAGAATTCTAGTATCTGCTTGATATTTCTTTGGCCTTTAGATGTATCTTCGATGAGTCTAAAAAGTATTAAGTTGTGCCCCTTTCCCATTAGATGTTTTGAAATACTTCTGAATCTTTGCTTCCATGCTTCAGGTAGGGATATATTATGTAAAAAATTAGACCTGTATGGAATTTTCAATAACTCTCATGATTAGAACTTTCATGAATCAAATTTTACTATTTTTGTTGCCTTATTTCCTATGAAAAACAATGATAACAATGATAGTTAGCACATAGTATATGAGAGAAACTTATAGTTAAACTATAAAACTTATGACTTGAATTATGATTGATCATGGTACGGAAATAGTTTATATTAACACATGTAAGCCAAATGCATCTACCGGCATCACTATACTGTTATCAACTTGAAAAGATAAAAATTTAATTAATTTTAAATAGACATTTTAATAGAATGACATGTTCACGAATTCTGAAAAGATACACCCATGTATTTTACTCTGATAATGATTGTGATACAAGTGAGCCTAAACACTATAGAATATGAATCTAGGTTGAAATCAAGTCTAGCCTCTTACGATACATATTTTTCGTAACAGAAAATATCCAGCTCTATATGTCACTGTCACTGTCATTATAGAAATGTCATTATTATCACTGTCATTTATAGGAATGAATTTGTCCAGCTGAAAAGATTCTCCATCCAAATAAATGTTTGCCAATGATTTCTTCAGGGTTTATACATGGTGAACGTCTTTTTATCAGCAGCAAAAATGTCAACTGGAAAAGTACATAATATTTAAAAATACATTTAACTGTACTTTCAAGCCCATAAAAAGAAATATAATTTTAAAATATCTTGTTGATCTGACAAGGAAAAAAGTTAACAAGCAATTTTTGGTGAAGCAGTGATGTATAGTATTTATTGAATATTAACCTCTTTCACTCGAGGTAGATATCCGTCTGCAAGTTGAACTGACATCGAAAGAGACGGTTTCTATTACATTTCACAATGTGTTATAGGAAAAGTAATTAAACAAGTTTTACGTGAGGCTTTAGTAATATAATGATACATATAAAAACCATCATTCAAAAATATTTATAGCAGACAACAATTTATCACCGTCTGCCTGTCAGCGAAAAATGAACCACCATTTTAGAGTTCACCTCAAAGGTGAGTGCTCTTCAATGTCAGTTATTCAACGCCTTCGGTGCTGTCATTCTCTTCATCTTTTTAACTTTTTCTTTAAGTCAGCCTGACACTCTTTTTAAAGATCAATCAACACCGGTATTATAACATCTTTATTGGTTGTTAACCTCATTGACACCTAAGGGAGATAAAAATCTTGTTAAGCAGTTAGAGATAATTTTTATGTGTTAGTTTATCAACTAAGCTCCTCCCTTATTGGTCATTATTATTCTTTTAATAAACAACATGTGTTACATAAATGCGAACATTTTTCGACAACAGACCTATTAGAAAATATCGTGCATTAGTGGATCGAAATTCGCAAGAGTTATTATTGCCAGTGATGTACATCGATAAAAATGTGATTTAAGTTCTCATTTAGAAATATTCGATACTTAGATATTTTACTGTAAGTTACACTTTAGAGATTTTATTGTTTGGAGTAGAAATAATTCTCCAAATACGAACAATACAGGAGATTTGAAATTGTCTGTATAAACTTTACTGAAATATAGTGTGCACTAAAACAAACATTTTACGTTAATACATGTTCTCAAACGTCGCCCTTTGGTGATAAATATCGTTAATAAGGAGGAGCGAAAATACACGTTTTTATTTGTAACGTAGTTTTCTTGCGTGTAAAATGAAACATTTTATGAATACTGAGATAGCAGACATGCATCTGGGCCTGGATAGCACATATGGTTTTGGCGGATAGTTCGCACTCGGTATTCGGTCCTCTGTGTCACCCAAAACCACCCCAATGTCTACGTGGAGTATGGGTATGATAAATCATTAGGTCTGAAAGTCTATCTGAGATATGATTGGTTAGGGGAAGTATGGCATGGTTCCTTTGGTTGCCACACCTTTGGGTCCAGGTCTATATTGTGTGGCTCTTCCGGACATCCAAACATATACCTTTTAAATTCGTGTAGGTAGGACGGTAGGGGTAGTACGGCTGGCATACGTCTAGTGCATGGGTCTGTCAATAAAAAGGGAAAAGCTGCTGTAATAATGTACAGTATCAAAACAATGGAAACAATCTTACAGTAGATTGTTTCCATTATCAGATGCTAGACGTGTTTCGACCAACTTAGCAGTCATATAATACCCCATGTTACACGTACGAAGCCTGTGTTACGAATGCTGTTGTCGTTACTAGTTCTTTATGGTCTAGCGATAGCTAAACCAAGTCCATTAGTCCTTACTCCCTCAGAAAATAGATTACCAGAACAGGAGAACGAAAAAGGTCCACTCTGGTCAAGCCAATACAAGACAGGAAATGGTCAGGAAAATACTGTCCAAACTTGCATTTAAGACAAGTTGAGAAACTTTAAGTATCGTGCCAAATGATGTAAATGCCAATCTCGTATGTCCAATGTAGATGCCAATCTCGTATGTCCACTGATGAGCCTTGATATGGCTGATTGGGTTTTCCTATCGCCATTTGCCCAATTACAGTCTCTAAGGTACCAGCTATAAGTAGGGGACTTTTTCAGATACAATTGTTCTAATTGTTTCTGTTTTGAGAAGAGTTCTTGGTAAGTTATCACATCATTAGAAAGCAATGGATTTGGAGATCCCGTCTTAGCTAATCCCCAGTCTCGTTATAATTGGTGATCAACATGAGAAGGAATTCGCAGCATGCATATTTCACTAAGTGGAAACCGAGCTTGATTACAATGTCGGATCTGACCATATGTCCAATTTTCCTCCTGTTTCCTCTGTATTGAATAGAGCTACGAATGTATAAGAATATCTAAATGCATTTATTACTAGTGTGTGATAACATATACATATCGCAATTCCTCGTCAATGGCAAACAATGTAGAAGGTGAAACAGAACATAAGTTCGGATTACCCTTGTTGAACTTAATCGTGTCTTTGGGGGGATTCAATAAAGACACCACTAAATTATTACCGTTTTCGTGTTCACCTCCCACCTGTGTAAATTTGAAACAATCCTAGCCAGAAGTAGATGGTATCAGCCTCTGTTTTCACAGCATCTGGAGTGCACAATAATAGAAGATTGACTTTCTCCTATGTCTATAGTTCAGCTGAACATATTGGAATGGCTTTTCCGCCTAAGGTGGCTCTACCAGGAGAAATCTCCATGCATACTTCATCCATTCCACCCAGTGACATACCCACGCCATGGTGTGGCAGTATAAAATTCCTGAGGAATTGATGACGAATGATGATGGTGCAAAATAACCAATTACTGCGAAGCCCAACAGGTTCCTATAGCGAAAAAGGGTGACGTCGTTGGATATACATTTATTAACGAAAAATATTTGTTTTAGTGTTTCCCATCTCCCATTAAAAATTCTACAGTGTTTCGCATTACCCTAAATATTTAAGGAGCTCGAATAGAAGTCCTAATTGAGCTGTATTACCCTAGCTTCGTGAGCCGGAATATGTGCCCCGTCCCTCTCGTAATACAGCTACAATCCAGTACTTATTTTTCGATTTTCTATATATAGGTTCAAATTTGTGCTTTTCTGTCTGTTTTGATTTATTCAAGCGTTAGCCGATAGTGGTAACTATTAAGATCTACATTCGAAATAGTGAAAACTGCATTTGTTTGAGTGCAAAAAGTTTTAAAGCGTATTACCACATTATCGGAATTTTCCTAATTCATCTTCTGACACTTCATTTCGTTCTTAGTATGTGTCGTGTCACATGATCTGTCGCGATAATCCGGTATGTGCCAAGCTTGATACGCAGTGTTACATGGTAAACCCATGATCCAATATTTTGTTGGTGCGATCTAGTGTTAACGATTTTATTTTGGGGGATAAGCCCTAGGTACCAGCTGCACGCAAAAACTGGAAGTGTGGATGGTCTTTGAAGATCGTAATTTATCGAAATATGCAACTTTGTCCGAGTCGGACGGGATCATAGGGGTTGCGGGTCTTTTGAATTAGCTCCCGAAAGGATATCATTTTGCTGGGGCTTGCAAAAGGTTTGTTTGACCGGAGGGGTCTAAAAAGCCAATGATGTTGCTTTCGGGTCAAGGGGTTACGCTCTAGAAACCAATGAGAATAATTTCAAGGTTTAAGAGGCGTGTTTTTAAATCTTGGAAAGAGAGAGAGAGTTAAAAATTTAAGGTAGAAGAAGCAGAGAGTGGGCTCTGGACTTGAAAAACGAAGTCGATTTTTGGTGCCTCCCGGCTCCTCTGGAAAAATGATGCGAGACGCAACACTGATGAAGTGGGTGAGTTACCCTTTTAGGGGCTTTTCCATAACATGTATACTTTGTTTTCTCTCTCTCCAATTTATTGTCTTCACATTAACGTTAGGCAATAAATGTTAATTATCGGTTACCATCCACCGAATTTAGTCTGTAAAACTATTTGAAATTGTTTTTGAATTTTTTTCCAATCCATTTAATTCATATGAAGGAGTAATGTTTAAATTAGTGATTATAAATATATATATAATATTTCGTACATAAATTTATGTATTTGTTAAATTTAATGTACGCACGGCCTTGTTCTTTTTCCTTCCGCACTCTTACCGAACATGTTCTAAAAGAGGTAAATACCTCAGGACACGCAGAATATCAGAGGCGCATTTAGTGATTAAGAAATACCAACTCTACCACCTTAAGATAACTGTGGATTAACAAGCAAAGGGCTATAGAACAACCAAAACATCATATTTAAATTTTAATTATGTTTCCATTAATTCTACTGATGAAAACCGCACCAAAATTCTTTTAGTTTGTTATAAGTTTAATTATTGGGGAAATACATCAATAAGTAATAAGACATGAGCAATGTAAATAAGAACAAATAATACGATAATGCAGCAAACAGCTGTTTCTAGGATACGCTGGATCCCCTTTATCAGTGTAAGAGAACAAACAAACCCGAATTCCTAAACCCGAATTCCTAAACAGATGAAAGAAGCAGGGGGAATTAAATACCCACTTGGATTAAGAGAGAGCTAATCAGAAAGCAGCAAATAAATCAATATAATGATTTACTAATTACTAGCAATCAAAAGGAGTAAACTTTAGAAAGAAGACTAAAACTACCATTAATTTTAAATCGAAGTAGAAAAAATCGCTTGAAAAATACTGATTATTGTTTTCTGAAGCGCTTTTGGTATTAAATCACACAGAATACTACTGAAAACACAAATCACTACATGTTTTATCCACCCTCTGTATTTTATTAGAAAAAAAAACACCTTTTCAAAGTTAGTTTTAAGTACCGTTCCAGCAATATTTCTCTCTCCACCTCCTCACGTAGTATTGAGTGCTATTCCACCACTCCCCACCGGAAAAAATTGTGATTTATTCCAAGACCCGTCAGTAATAAATCACCGAGAGATAGACGGAAAATAATTCCCTAAAGGCATCGCCCCCTGCCACCCCCTTACGAAGTTATGGATAAATGCTGCAGATTCAGATGGGGCAGCTCTTGTTTTAATATGACCCCGGGCAACGGTGTATAGAATCACGCTCTTCTCCATAACGTACTGCAGTCACGAGAGAGTCATTGCGATCGTTGTAGATGGCACGAATGGGAATTCTTAAGAACGACTACCGGCCACTATTGCTAAGCTGTATCATTTCGGTTTGATTCTTTTTGACTTAAATCCTTTCGCACGCTGAGAAAAAGTCACGATTTCAGCCGCTGACAAGGGTATTATGGACTGGAGGAAAGTCAGTCGATACTGTGCAGATGAATGATTTGAGATGAGAAAAGAAACAAGTATCATCGAGGAAGAAATTTGAGAAAATGAAATTTGGTTTAGAATAAGATATTTTTATTGGCATTTTCTGTGATATAAAGATTATAAATGTTGCCACAGGCATGCAATTGAACACGAGGTATTTATACCCTCACAGAAAAGATCGTCACATGTGTGACAGTGACGTTGTTGTCACGTGACACCTGGGTCACAATATGACATCATATTTGTGACTTCTGTGCTACGTTACGTATTAGTAACTTTGTAACTTCATTGTGACTATATTCTGTGTGACGTTTCCACAATTTAATTAACTCGTAACAATGTGACGACATTACAATGACAATTTCAATGTGACGTCACAAACGACCATGAAAATGACTTCGCTATGACCTCAATATGATATTGCCGAGACGTACTGCGACGTCCTGTGACGTTCCAAAGTCACAGTGTAATGTAAATCTTACGTCACTGTGAAAAAAAAATGCTGTTAGGGTATATTTGTCCAAACTGAAATACATAACTTTTCCACACTACATCAATTTAAATACAACATAATAGTTGATTTAAGCACCAAAGAATAACCATCTGTGTTTGCATTCATATTTGAATAAATAAATATAGTTGTCCCCGATCTTTAACCTTCTAACTGGTGAAGGAACGATTCGAATATAAAAGAAAATAAGATACATTTTGAAAAACTAAGTTGCATGATAATTATATGTATCTGTCCGGCACATGGACTATATGGAGTCCATTAATTCCTGTAGTACGTGGAATACAGTAACTATTTCTTAAGAAATATGACATGTGGGATTACGATATCGGTTTTATGATACACTTCTTTGGAAGGTATGCAAAAATTTTAGGACACCATATTGTATAGTTAAAATGGTGTGAATTAGTAAACTTTACCAATATTTATGATTTTGAATTTATTAGGTTGATAGTATATATTTATTTGTTTCTTAAGAACATTTTATCTCAGTATTTACCATGAGAATAAAATTGTAAAAATGGCAATGTTGTTTTGTTTCTATTTATCGCTTTGGGTGAAAAATTATCTCATATCTTGCCCTCTGACATATCAGTATAAAATGTTTCCCAAATCAACATATGCCTTACTGTGAAAGTACTTTGTAAGCTATGATGCATTATGGGGCATAACGTATATCCACCTCCTCGCGGTGTGCTATGGTAAGCAGATTCTACAGTTAAATGATCTACAAATTTTGGAGATGCAGCCCAGAATTTCTCAGAACGATTCCTTTCGAATTCTCCAGTGGAATACAGGGGACATGGCTCAATCCAAGAGAGCAGAGTTGTTGCATCACTCGAAAGCTGCTTTGCACGCAATTTACTATGCTAAAGCCCCTTAATCAGAAACCATTCAGAAATGTCAATCCCTTCTAAGAAGTTTATCCATCAGTCATAAAGTGACTTCCCCTCTGTGGATTTCTGGCAACTGCGGTTTCAACGACAATGAGAGAGCCGATTTTCTAGCAAAAAAAGGGGCAGCAATTCCCCAAATTTAACCAAGTGCATCACCAAGAAAAAATAACCTATCAAAAGAACTTTCAGAGAGTAATTCTCAAAAAATGTGGTGGAACACAATTTCAGACATACAAGACTGCAGCGGAATTCCGCCTTGCTTCTGGCCATCATTATCTTGCAAAACATTTGCATGGAATTCATATATTTGACGACCCTTTTTGCAAACTTTGTAACCTTCAGGATATAATGAACAGCACTCACCTTCCTCACTGCCCAACTCTCTCCGCAAGATCTGAGTGGGAGCGATATTGGGAAGCAAGGGACCGTATGAGTGGTCTATAAACTTTCTTCTATGGCTGTAATTTTTTTCTTATTTATGTTCATGTTATATTTTTTGTTAGCTCCAGTTGATTTTTGTATCCGCCATTGTTAATAAAAATATTGATACATTAGTACTTAGATACCGTGCACTAGACACATGAGTGGAAAATAATCGTGCTACGAGCAAGTACTAGAATAAATTAACCACGCTATTAGCGTGCACTAATAAAAATTAAGTACTTATTATAGCATTTAAGATAAATTTATTAATTAGTACTAAATAATTTGAGTTGAAGTACGTAATAATAACGTACTTGTACAAAAACACAAATGTTTTCAGTTTACTTTCATTTTGTTGATGCTTTTACATTTTCCATATAGAAACAACCATACATTTTTTAGAGCCCGCTCTTGCGTATTGTCTAGTTAAATAATGTAATTACAAGCTCACAAGCGACTGAAAGATTGAGGGCAAATCCATTATCTTATTCCTAGGTAAGTACAAATATAGGTAACATATAATTGTCTATTTTTACTAATTTCCTATAGAGCCTTTATAATTAAACAGGCCTGGATAAAATATTTTTCTTAGTCGAATCAAGGGTCACTATTACATATTTAAGCACTTTTTAGCCACTTTACAAATACGTCTCTTATGAGGTCTTTAAAAAATTGACGTTCGCACCTGAAGTCGAAAAGAAAATCATTATTAGTTCACAAGGTTGGCACATTCATTAGCTATTGGTCACAAAGTGAGAAAATTTATTTGAACATGAAAAATAAAACACTTTATTGTTACAAAATCAAAAATAAAAAGGAACAATAATTACTAAATTACAATATGATCATTGAGGTGAAAGGTAATTATATCCCTATGACGAGAAAAACTACTTCCTGTTGTCTTATGTAGTTTCCGAACCGCATTGTTAGTATTAAAAGAAGCCGTTTCATCTGTTTTTAAAAATATAAAATCATGTTTGTAAGAATTGCAACACCAGTGTCTATGTTGATGAGACCCAAGGTTAAAAGAATATTTTATATAAGATATTTTACGGACCTTGGATGAGACCAGTGTAGCAGCAGGCGTTGATGGTTTTGCTTCAAGGGAATCCTGTATAAAGGGATTTTTGCACGCAATTCATGGTGCAACAGACGTCGACAAATTTTTGGAGCAGACAATGACACACTTGAAGCAGTGCTCCAACTTTCTGCCAACTGTCGAGATGAATATGTACGATCCATCACTGCCATGAAGATGAGGTGTCAATCATACCGTGTGGACGTACGCGTCCACTGTCGGATTTGCGACTTTCCGTTTTTTCTTCTATTCACTGCTTCCACACTCGCATTACTGCTGTGGTATTATGCTCCATAGTAGCTGCTGCACGATAAGAAAACCCCCTTTCACGAAGGCCGATCATTCGTCTCCGTTCAAACTCTGTAACTTGCCCATACGGCGCCCTCTGTCGTCGTAGAGGCATAGTGACTTCTCATGAAATGTTTATTGCTGGCACACAATCTTAGACTATTTTCATCTCCCCGCTACATCTCTTTATTTATACGGCTAAAACAGCAATTCAGAGGGTCCTGATCATCATACGCATGCACAGTGACTCTGAAATTCAATCATTTGTATAGAACACCCTAATTTGCATTTGCTGTATGTTTCAACTCAATCGCGTGATTCCTTCATGGTGTTACAATTTTTACAAACATGAGTTTATTTGTTTATAAATCTCTCTTATAGAATATCTCTATTTATCGTCTTTAATTGAACTTTGTCGATATTCATAGATGCCACCAAAAGTAGTGAAATTATTAAATGTCAATATTTAGATTTTAAATGATATATTATTATTTAAATGATATAACCGTGTTGTTAGTGACAAATACGTACATTAACCGTGTTCACAATAACTTGCCATCCGGCCGCCCAATTTGCTGCTCTATGTCCTCGGATGAGCCACACGGTCTGGGCTTTCGACAATAACTTTCCTTGCTCAGAATGTGTTAACTTGCCGTAGCTGAAAGGTAAAACACTGTTTATTAACCACAAAGTTTATCTTTTAAATTGTATATTCATTTATGTAGCACTCAATTATTGAAATACAATTTCAATAATTACTTTATACAAAAAAAAACATTAATTTAATCTCTTTTGAGAAATTACTTAAAGGGGATGTGAGACCGGTAATAACTAGTGAACATATCAAAAATCATCTGCGCTCGATCTAATTGTAAATATATTTTGTTTGCATATACCTTCTTATGCATTTACATTGCATTAATAATCGCTGGCTCGACTTAGAATATATAGCACTTCCTTGATTCACAGCTTGAGTTGATTCACAGCAAATATATTACTGTTCCTCATTTTTAGGAGCCTTTCATATTTTTATCTCAACCAGAAATTTTTAACTGATGTCGTTTTAGCAGCACGTCGAATCTTTTCCAAGTATCATTATTCTCTCGTTCGACAATCTCACTTTTACCTTATTTCGCGGAACTATGTCTTCCCGTGTTTGATGGGTTTTGCTTTTTTATGGTATTTCGGAGTCGGTCCTGATTGGACCCCCTTTTTAATGAAGCTCATTCGTGTCTTGCCCGGAAGTATAGGTTACGCCTATCTATCCATCTTGACTCGTCCACCTGATAATTCATCAGTAATTTGTAAATTTATGGGTCGTAAACCTCTCCGAGAAAAACTGTCAACAGTAGTACCACTTGTTGATTTATATGTTCAGCTTGTTTTGCTTGTTGTATTGCTTGTATTAAAAAGTGCCTATTTTGTATCACACTATGGTCAACTTTATTAAACATAAAACAGCGATTTAGAAGTTTAAAGCTGGACCATGCTGAATATTGAATTAAATTTTCTAAATGTTTCGATCATGTCTGCGAAAATGAAATATTATTGTATAATATAAGGAATCCTAAAATAGAGAACGTTTTAGAGAAAACAGGTGAATTTTATAAACTCGGGAAATAAATTGATTTATATAACTAAACTGAAATATGTCTTAGGTATGCTACTATTTCTCTGATGAAACGTCCATAATATAATAAAAAAGTACACACATTTAAGTATTTAGATATAAGGGTAAATATGTTTATATGAATATTATTTTCGATAAAGCACTACAGTGATGCTTAAAAAATTACATGATCCTCAAAATCCAGTATTTTAGAAATACTTGTTTAATACAGCGTAATAAAACGGAATATTGTATTCCATTTTTATTGCATTGAACCTTATATTAATATTTAAAGAGTCATCTTCCTCCACCTATTATCATGGGGCAGTAGACATTATATATCATGTCATCTCAACAATTTAAAAACTATATTTTTTTATAAATTATGAAAAACTCCTCTTAAATATATAATAATAAAGGGAGATGTCTGGATGTTCGTAAGTTTGTTTATCTGTTCATCTTTGTCAACTGCAGCGGAAAATATAAGTGATATACGGTCATGGAATTTGATACACATATTCTTTATAACGAGGTAAAATTCGCTTCTACAAGATTTTTTTACTATTTAGTACTTTATTATTTATTTACTTTATTACTCCCGTCCAAACGTTTGAAGTAAGTATTACATTTTATTTACAAAAGTCCTGATGCGGAAGTTTTTCACGACATTAGGTATAAATCAGCATAGAAATTTTTCTCTGATGAACTGAAAGTCACATGAAGCTGGAGACAGAGGTGGCTAAGTGAATTTTGGGACCCCCCTGCAAGTCTTCAATTTGAGCACATATGTTTATCTCGGCAAAAACTTCAAATATAATATATGTATGACCTGCCGAACTACAATTTTTGTTATATAAACATTTCTATTTACATCATATTCACAAAATCAAATTTTTATTCGAAACATTTTATCACAAAGCGTGTCTCTTATATTTTGCACTTTTTTCCGTTGCACCTCTCCCTACTTTCTCCCTTCAAAGCTCCCCTTTAAATAATATTATCCTTCAAACAGCTTCTTGTCTTCAGAATTCAACGTTATATTTATATATTTATCCCCAGGCTGGAGTCTACGTTTCCAACTTCTCTTCCCTGGATATGCCCCCTTGAGATCCCACCCCATACTTAGATATATATTCTATTGCTTTAGTTATCCCCAATAGATGCTAGTTTCATACAATATACAGAATGAAGTTTCTCTCCCTGTTTTAATGTATACAAGTCTCTAGGCCAAGTAGGGACTTCGAAGTTAAAGGGCAATACGTATAAACATACACGACCGATCCTATTTTAATATACACATGTATATACACATATATATGCATGAATATACACACTTATATACACATATATATGCATGGATATACATATTTAGATACACATATATATGCATGGATACACATATTTATATACACATATTTATATGCATGGATACATATATATATATATATATATATGCATGTGTATAAATATACACATATAAATGTGTATATATATACGCATTTACATATGCATGAAATAATAGTGAATTTCGACAAGATAGTACAGTCTACAAATTTAATTTGGCTTTAGCCATAAAGAAAATGTGACCAACTGAAGTTTCCCACATAAAATTTTCAATTTCACATAAAGAACTTACAAAATAACAGATGCAAACATCGCTTACAACACAGCAGATGCAAACATAAAAACCATGCCTAATCACCCGAAAATGTCACAATTCCTTTTATTATTTTACACCTCAACAGATTCTGCCAACGGAATAACAGAAGTATAAAAGCCCTCATTTCCAATCAATTGCTCATCAATTGCTGCTACCTCACGCCCCTTTATAAGGGGGGGGGGAGTACATGCGAATAAGTTTGACGCGTAAAATTTGAAAAATGGATTGATCAGTCGAATTAAAGGGAACGGCTTGTATATAGCAAAAAAAAGTCCGGAACTCAGGGCGGTAGATGTCCCTAATCCAATTATGGCGTAAGCTGATTCTTCCCGTCCGAAATCACATGATCGCTCCTATAATCGTTCCGGGGAGGGTCGATATGTGGACATGGTCAGAGAAACTGGAGATTGTGGATATTTTTCGTCTCCAACGTATTGGATGGATCTGATATATCTGCATATTTAACTAGAAGAATACATCAATCACTAGGCAGGTTTTTAAGAGTATGTAAGGACTTGATTCTAAAGGCGCATAGGATATATATCTACGCTGTGTCCATGTTGCAATTATATTCAAAGCTTTGAAAATTGGGTAATGCAATATTAAAATAGTAATAATGTAAGGTTGTTCCAGATAACTACTTTACAAGATTGTTGGGGTGGACATGGTGATCTAATAAAATAGTAATAATGTAAGGTTGTTCCAGATAACTACTTTACAAGATTGTTGTGGTGGACATGGTGATCTAATAAATTAGTAATAATATAAGGTTGTTCCAGATAACTACTTTACAAGATTGTTGAGGTGGACATGGTGATCTAACAGTGCGCAATCCATGAAGTTTGATTCCTTGATACTATCGATTGAGTGTTTGAAGTGACATTAAATATGAAGGTCTCCATTTTGAAATTCGAACTAAATTTGTTAATTTTACATCGTTGAATTATGTAGTTTGTTCCTGGACTGTGTTTTGACAAAAGAGAAAATACATCTAATCAAAGTAATCCATTATACGGTTTGTAGAATAATTGATTGTAATCCAGGAGACTCAGCATGCATTTTTAGATCTAATATTCCTAGAGTGCCCTTGCATTTTTCTATATTGAAAAATAATCTGATGTGGGCAGCACATGACTCCCTACAGATTTAAATTCATTTTATCTTTCTTCAATAATGCAATGAGTTTAATTGCACAAAATTATACCGATACTTTTATAAACTTTCACCTATTTTGCAGGTTTAATTCAATTTTCGCTTTCATTCGATGACCGGCTGTATTTCCAAACGTCGGCGTTTCAAAAATCCGTAAAAACTTCAATATATCGAAAACGGTTCATCTTAGGGTTGTGAGAGAGATCTTGTTCTTTTTCCTCGTAAATAATTGCATATAAAACACACATGCAAAAATATATTTTAGCATATCTATAATGATAAAAATAATTCATATTTTAACGATTTCTATATTTCCTAATCATACCAAAATCTAAATAGCACTACGGTAATGGTTACATACATTGCACAGACACACAGACAGACAAACACACACAGACACTACGTTAAAGTTAACCGCAGTGTGGCTCAACTCGACTTTCTCATACAAAAATCAATTTTATTTTTTATATTTTACAAGGACAAATTTGAAAAATCGGTATTGTGGGTGCAAATGAGTACAACTATAACGTGTTGGCCTTCACTTTAAATGACTTGCAAAGAACTTTCCATTAATGCCATACTTGACAATATAACCCCCGGGGATAACTTGCCCCCTAAGTCAGGCTAATGACGTTACGAACAAAAAAAATTGTATCTCGGATATTTTTCACAATAATAATTGGAATTATTGAGTCTCGATTTTTTACTATGCTGCCACGTTGAAAACAATATAAAATTTCGAATACATTTTGAAGTTTTCGCACGAATTAAAAAAAAAATTCTATCTAGTTCTAGATTTTAGATAACAAAGCGACGGATATAAAGTGTAGTGAAAATCCATTAATATTTATGACTAATATAGTGTACACAAGGAATCGACCACATACATACAGACAGATGTAGATTACTCCGAAAAGAGTCAAAACGTATTCAGAAAGTCTTGACAAATATATTGGCAACACAATCTCAAATTGGAAAAATTTTTGTGAATACGATACTTTCTCTGTACTATATTACGGCATAAAGAGAAATTAAATATACTTTTCGTGCTCTAGGATACACAAAACGTGCTGAAATCCTAACATCGTAAGAAAAATCCAATAAATAATAATGCGTGTTGAAAATCCGTCGAGAACTCGAGTTTGGATTTTCAACACTATTTCAATTTTTCCCTATGCATTAACATAAATATAATGTGGAAGTAAAAAATATGATGTGGGCAGCACATGACTTTCCCTGCAGCCTCATATTCACGTTCTCATTAATTCTTCAATAATTCATTGAGTTAATTGCACAAAATAACACCCACAAGTACTTAAAATTGCACTATATTTGCACTTTTTATTCAATTTTCGTTCTCATTTGGTAACTGGACTTATTTTCTAAGTTGGCGTAGTGAAAATGCAATGAAAACTAAAATATCTCGAAAACAGCTAGTCCTAATGCAATGGGGTAGGCAGTTTTTTCATCGTCAAAAATTCCGTATAAAACATGCATTTAATATATATATTGGGGCATACGTAGTCTTTTATTTTAGAATTTGAAGAATTTTTGCGGATCAAAAGCAGGTTATTTTTTTTTCGAATCGTGCCAAAATCGAATCGGCACCAGGGTAGCCCATAAGTGACTTATCTAACAAATTTTGTAAAATTTGATCCATTAGTCTTTCAACTAGAGTAGATACAGAAATTTTTGCGGGTCATTTCGTAAAAAAAAGCAGATTCTTTTATTCCGAATCGTATCAAAATCTAATCAGGATCAGGGTCACCCACAAGGGACTTACCAAACTTTATGAAATTCGATCAATTAGTTTTTAATTAGAGTGAATACATGCATTACACAAACATACACACAGACAGGCACGCACACATAGACGTCATGCTAAAAATGGTTTTCCGTATTCTAGAATACTCAAAACGCGCTGTTCCGTCGATAACTCGAGTTAGGATTTTCAACATGATTTCAGTTTTTCCCTATGCATTACCATATATTGCAGGGAAGTAAATTAAGTTGAAGTAAGAAAAGATTAAAGCACACACGCATATAAAAACTTAATGAAAATCCTTCAAAATTCAGACAATTTGGTAAACACGAAACAACTTCCATATTGTCCATGAATATGAAGGGATATAAACAAATGAGACGCAAAATATTTAGTTTTCAAACATATAGATCGAAATATTTAAAAAAAAAAAAACTTCATAAATATCAACACATTTTAATGAAAATCGTGGATTGGATGCATCATTTTTTTAATACCTACTTTTCAAGAAATTTACATTTCTTCACAATAAATTTCAAATTAAATCAAGGGAGTTTTAAATTTTAAATCACCATCTCCAAAGTTTGCCATCTTAAAATTCGAGCAGCGTACCTTAATTACAGTACGTATCGTCTGTGTATGAGAATGGGCGATAAGAGGCTTAAAAAAGTTCCTTAAATCCGATTTCGTCCGTTCCTGTTTTTCACCATGTATTCTGGCGACATTGTTCTTCAATTTAACGGCATTAGAGAAAAAAGTTGAAGAGTCAAATAACTTTTATTTTTAGCCATTGCTTAAAGTCAATCTTGTCATCGTGGTGTGACTCGTAATATATTTTATCTATTGTTCACAGTGTATTTTATTTGAAACAATAGAACTTTTTATTTATTAAATCACTATTGTTTTATTTTATAAATATATTAGTTTAAAGCATCTTATTTGATAACACATTTTAAGTCACAAAGCCTTCTTTAGTTATAAACTCAAAGAAGTATACAAAAGTAAATAAGTAATTACAGTCAAATTACTTCAGTCTTATAATAGAGTGTTGCATAATATCAAGAAAATGATGAACTGATCCTCCTACACCACCCGTAGGTTATGATTCTCTGGCCCTCGTTGCTCAGTTGCACAATATATACGATGAAAATATTAGCATGGAATAAATATTTTAGGAGATAGAAAGGATTTTATAATTTAATTAATAATTTTATAATTAATTTAATAGAAAGGATTTTATAATTTTTTCTGATAGAAGTATTTTAACATCGAAATTCTATAAAGATTAGGGTCGTTTTTTATCCTGCCGATCTCTAAACGATGGGTGTAATGACTGTGAACTCATTGTCAACGTGGATGATGCGTGATCAGTTGAGCACTTTCTTGTTTGAATGGATAATCATTTTAAATTTTTACTATTTTCAAACCAAAAGTCTTATTGTATAAACTTTACTTAATGTTTTAACTCGGGCGTTGAAGTGTTTCTAATACAAAATACTTTACAGTTTTAGTTCGAATTTCTAGTGACGTTATAATACCGTGCGTTGTAAAATATGTCGATATTGTTGACCAATAAAACTACTATTTGATAAAGGAATATGTTAACCTATACTTCGCCCAGTTATATGTTATCTATACTTCGCTCAATATATACGATGAAAATATCAACAAGGAATAAATATTTTAAAGAAAGGATTTTATAATTTTTCTGGTAGAAGTATTTTAACATCGAAATTCTATAAAGATTAGGGTCGTTTTTAATCCTGCCGAACTCTAAACGATGGGTGTAATGACTGTGAACTCATTGTCAACGTGGATGATGCGTGATCAGTTGAGCACTTTCTGGTTTGAATGGATAATCATTTTAAATTTTTACTATTTTCAAACCAAAAGTCTTATTTTATAAACTCTACTTAATGTTTTAACTCGACCGTTGAAGTGTTTCTAATACAAAATACTTCACAGTTTGAGTTCGAATTTCTAGTGACGTTATAATACCGTACGTTGTAAAATATGTCGATATTGTTGACCAATAAAACTACTATTTGATTAAGGAATATGTTAACCTATACTTCGTCCAGTTATAAAAAATTATAGTTAGCTGACAATGGGTCGCGTGTATGAACTTTACGATTGAACAGTATTAGTTCATTGGATGGGTAGTACTTTCATCTATAGAATAATTAAATAATTAAACACCCCAGACAAAATATTACGAAATATGGTTTTATTGAATTTAATACTTGGCCATATCTCCATGTGCCCTGATCACCGCTTGGATCTTACAGGTATGCTGTCCAAATGGGGCCGGATAGCGTCTGCAGTGATGTTGGCCCACTCGTCCATCAAACTGGCAGTCAATCTGATCTATGCTTGGATCTTACAGGTATGCTGTCCAAATGGGGCCGGATAGCGTCTGCAGTGATGTTGGCCCACTCGTCCATCAATCTGGCAGTCAATCTGATCTATGCTTGGATCTTACAGATATGCTGTCCAAATGGGGCCGAATAGCGTCTGCAGTGATGTTGGCCCACTCGTCCGTTAATCTGGCAGTCAATCTGATTACTGCTTGGATCTTACAGGTATGCTGTCCAAACGGGGCCGAATAGCTTCTGCAGTGATGTTGGCCCACTCGTCCATCAATATGGCAGTCAATCTGATCTATGCTTGGATCTTACAGGTATGCTGTCCAAATGGGGCCGCATAGCGTATGCAGTGATGTTGGCCCACTCGTCCATCAATCTGGCAGTCAATCTGATCTATGCTTGGATCTTACAGGTATGCTGTCCAAATGGGGCCGAATATCGTCTGCAGTGATGTTGGCCCACTCGTCCATCAATCTGGCAGTCAATCTGATCACTGCTTGAATCTTACAGGTATGCTGTCCAAATGGGGCCGAATAGCGTCTGCAGTGATGTTGGCCCTCTCGTCATCAATCTGGCCACTGCTTGAATCTTACAGGTATGCTGTCCAAATGGGGCCGGAGAGGGTCTGCAGTGATGTTGGCCCACTCGTCCGTCAATCTGGCAGTCAATCTGATCTATGCTTGGATCTTAAAGGTATGCTGTCCAAATGGGGCTGAATAGCGCCGGCAGTGATGTTGGCCCACTCGTCCATCAATCTGGCAGTCAATCTGATCACTGCTTGGATCTTACAGGTATGCTGTCCATATGGGGCCGGATAGCGTCTGCAGTGATGTTGGCCCACTCGTCCATCAATCAGGCAGTCAATCTGATCACCGCTTGGATCTTACAGGTATGCTGTCCAAATGGGGCCGAATAGCGTCTGCAGTGATGTTGGCCCACTCGTCCATCAATCTGACAGTCAATCTAATCACTGCTTGGATCTTACAGGTATGCTGTCCAAATGGGGCCGGATCCGGATAGCGTCTGCAGTGATGTTGGCCCACTCGTCCATCAATCTGGCAGTCAATCTGATCACCGCTTGGATCTTACAGGTATGCTGTCCAAATGGGGCCGGATGGCGTTTGCAGTGATGTTGGCCCACTCGTCCATCAATCTGGCAGTCAATTCCGTTAGTGACAGCGGACAGGCAACACTCCTCTTGACAGCAATTTCCAAAGCGTCCCACATTTTCCCTATGACGTTAAAGTCAGATGAATTGGCGGGCCAAGTGAGGTGTGGGAGATTAACCTCATATACTGCTAATCAGTTCTGAACACAGCTGGTGCAATGCAAGGTACAATTGTCGTCTTGGTAGACAGGTTCGGTGGCAAGGCCCTCCCCACGCAGAAAGTCCACTTAAGGGACGGTGTGGTCATCCAAATTGGGGATATAATCCCCAACCTTCACCCGATTGTTGACTTTCACCTATGGTCCAAAGCCAATCGCCGAAATACAGTCCCGAAACATCACACTCCTATCCCCCGAGCTGCACAGATTTCTGAAGACAGTCCGGATGATGCACCTCTCCGGCGGCCTTCCTGGTGACGCGGAAACGTGCGTCATTGGCATGCAAGCAGAAGCGTGATTCATCTGACTATACTGCACGTTGTCAGTCATCTACAGTCCACTGTTGATGTTCTTGAGCCCATTGGAGTATCTTCTGTTTTGCGACTGCTGTGATCCAAGTACATCGCCGGGGTATACGGCTAAATACGATGTAGCCCCCGGCGCAGGGTGCGCTCGGAGTTGAATTTGGTCCCTAGTATGGAAGCGATTAGCGGTGCCCATGCGCCTCATATGCGGACGATATCTCGGGGTTAGGATCGTCTTGTGGCCAGCATTGCATCGCCGGGAACTATTTGGTCCGAGTAAACGTCATTGCTTTTGCACTATACTTGCTGTAGATGCTGTCACACCCAAGAACGCTGCAATCTCTGCAACTTTGTGGCCGTGTTCCCGGCCAAACTCTATGGTCATCTTTTGCCAGTCGATGATATCTCGTTTGCAGACCATTTCCAACTTTACGGACGAACGAACAGCACTGATCTCAAGGTTTCGCAACACGTTCAACCTTCCTCTACAACTCTCATCTCTGTTCTGTTCGTATACGCTAGGTGCGCTGCAGACACTAGCTCTTACAGTGTAGGCTCGCGGTAAATGCGGATTTCGTAATATTTTGTCCGGGGTATTTATTTTATTTCGTAAAAATATTAGGCATTCATAATCAACACAGACACTATTGACTTGCATTATAGTAACACCGTCATAAATTACCACATTGCACATCATTTAAAGAAACTGCATTAGATGTATAAAAAAATATTATACATTATAATAAACCAAAAGAACAGTTTATCATGTACAACGTGTCATTTAACAATTAACATATTTAAAATTGTGATTCAAACTAGAATCTTATAATCCAGATTCATATACTATTTATGGAATCAAAAGTCCCTAGAAATCCCCAAAGAACCATTGACATGCATGACATGGAGATATTTTTTTCTTAAATTTAAATTCCTTAAAAATATCACAGAGAGTGGGGAAATTTTAACGCATGCATTAAGGTACTAACTGGAGAACTACGCACGCAGAATTGACTTGTAAATAAACCTGTTAGTTATCCAGAAATCTGGACTCATTCTTGTATCCTGAACGCACACCCACAATTACAAAGGATGCGCTATAACAATATCTACATATATCTGGCTCTCTGTCTGTATCCCCAGAACAAATTCATACATTTAAATAAAATATGATATAGCAATTTTAGACAAACGCAAGAAAACAATTGATTTTTTACAAGATTCGACCAAAAAAATACCTTATTACTTTCCTTATATACATAATGTATAAGGAAAGTATTGTGACGGGGTCGAAAATTCGAATTTGAGTTTTCGACGGAAGAGCACGTTTCAAGCATCCCTGATCACGAATCAAGCATTTTTGAAGTGATGTCTGTGTGTGTGTATGTGTGTGTGTGTGTGTGTGTGTGTGTGTGTGTGTGTGTGTGTGTGTGTGTGTGTGTGTGTGTGAAAGTATGTGTGTGTGTGTGTGTGTGTGTCAGTGAGTCTGTGGAGACGATAACTGACGAACGAATGGGCCGATTCGAACGAAATTTAGTACAAAAATCACAATCCGTAAACACTGGAAGCCTATTGTTTTTATACGCAATCGAATGTTCAGAACCCCCCTAAATTTTTGAGTGAAATTTTGAAAAATTCGTCAAAAAATCAAAACCGCTAATACAGTTACGCTAATAGACATTTCTTATGTAATTTTTCATTAGAAAACGATTGACATAAATTTTAGAACGCTAACATGAACCGTTCTCGAGATATTGCACATTTTTCAAAAAAATTATCAAAAAGTCATAAAATAAAAAAAAATATTTCCTATTGAGAACCATGTTTACTTTTCATGTGTAACACCATGCGATAAATTGGGTGACATCATTCTCGTGGATCTAGATCGTTCCATTCATGAAAAAAGATACTTTGAGTAATACTTTTGTATTTGAACGCCAATAGTTATTTATCTGCTGTAAGAATAACTTATTTCTTCGTCCATAATGCTTGGCGAGATTTTGGCGACGAATTTGGCGAGATGTCGCCAACTTGGCAACTTTTTTAATTGTTGCCAAATTAACAAAAATCTCGCCAAATGGATAAAAATGACGCTAAATCAATCAAAATTACAACTAATTGAAGAAAATTCAATATCTTGGAAAGAATATAAGTATCTACTATAGGAATAACATTTTTTTTAACTGTAAAAGTAGTAAATTCATTGCATTATATAAGGAGAGTCATGTGTTGCCCACATCAGATTTTTTTTTTTATACATCGTTTTGAAAATTGATAAAACTATTATTGAAGATAGTTGTGGTAAAAGTGCGGAAAAAAAGAGCAATTTTATAAATTAATTATAAGTAATTTATTATGCGTAATTATTTATGAGTAATTTTATAACAGTAAATAAATCATGTTCCATCAGTTTCAAAATACAATCAGATAATCCAGATTCAAATACTATTTATGAATTCAAAAGGTCCCAGAAATCCCTAAACAACCATTGACATGCATGACATGGAGATATTTTCCCCTTGAATTTCTTAAGAAATAACGCAGAAAGTGTGGAAACTTTAACACATGCATTAAGGTACTAACTGGTGAGTTACGCAAGCAGAATTGATGATTGTGTGATAAGAGGCTTTGAGAGGGGGTGTTGGCTGTGATCTGGCCTGGGCTTTCATTGAATGTTTGTAGTGCTTAAAAAAACATGGTTTTTCAATTTATTTGTATCAAATGGAATATGTGACTGGAAAAAATAACCAGGGAAACTGATAATTCCTTTATGCGATTTAAATAATTAATTTTCCACTCACCGAATCTCTCACTGCATTGATATACACTTTATTATGAAAAGTAAAAAAAAATCTGATGTGGGCAACACATGACTTTCATTATATAATAAAATGAATTTACTACTTTCACAGTTAAAAATGTTATTCTTATAGTAGATACTTATATTCTTTCCAAGATATTGATTTTTTTTCAATCATTTTCATTGATTTAGCGTCATTTTTATACATTTGGCAACATTTTTGTTAATTTGGCAACAATTAAAAATGTCGTCAATTTGGCGACATTCCGCCAAATTCGTCGCCGAAATCTCGCCAAGCCTTATGGATGGAGAAATAAGTTATTCTTACAGCAGATAAATGACTATTGGCGTTCAAATATAAAAGTATTACTCAAAGTATATTTTTTCATGAATGGAACGAGCTATATCCACGAGAATGATGTCACCAAATTTATCGCATGGTATTACATATGAAAAGTGAACATGTTTCTCAATAGGAAATATATATTTTTTTATTTTATAAGACTTCTTTATATATTTTTTTAAAAATGTGCAATATCTCGAGAACAGTTCATGTTAGCGTTCTAAAATTTATGTCAATCGTTTTCTAATGAAAAATTACGTAAGAAATGTCTATTTGCGGAACTTTATTAGCGGTTTGATTTTTTGACGATTTTTTCAAAATTTCACTCGAAAATTTAGGAGGGTTCTGAACATTCGATTGCGTATAGACAATAGGCTTCCAATGTTTACGGATTGTGATTTTTGTACCAAATTTCGTTCGAATCGGTTTATTCGTTCGTCAGTTATCGTCTCCACAGTCTCACTGACACACACACACACACACACACACACACACACACACACACACACACACACACACATACACACACATCACTTCAAAATGTTTGATTCGTGATCAGGGATGCTTGAAACGTGCTCTCCCGTCGAAAACTCGAATTCGAATTTTCGACCCCGTCACAACATTTTCCTTATACATTATGTATATAAGGAAAGTAAAAAGGTAAATATTTGTTATACACACTTCTTTGGAACATCCTTAAATACTACAAAAACTTTGTAAGGAAATGTACATGAGTATGAAAGAGTGGTCTTTCTATATTAAAGACTGTATGCTTGATGAAATAAAAGTAATGGCATTGCTCCTAGAAGAGTATTTATTTGTTAGGATCACGAACAAGGCATCAAAGCGAGATTGACAAAAATGTCAATTACGAAGTTGTAGATGATTATCTAATTAGTAGCAATCGACATCAGGCATGCACGAGACGCTCCTACAGAAGGCAATAAGAACTTGTCAAGAAGTCGTATCATCACGAACTGTAGCAAAGTACGCGGCGAAGGACTTTGGAAACAGTGTCGATGTCAAATCGTACTAAATATACAATGCTCTACATCTTTGTACGTATATCTAGCTTTGTTGAAAATTTTGTTACCCTACCTTCTAAATTATTCGCTGAGGGCGCGGGGATTTTTTTAGTTATTTATTATTTTCTTTTTTTTTTGGATCGAGCATGGTCATTTTACTATAAATAGACCTAAAGTACATACTTGGTCTTTTGCGTAAAAAATTATAGCGGTTCTATGGACTTTAAGAACTCTTTATAATAATAAAAGACAGTTTAAGTGTATAGGTGCAACCGTTCTAACGAAAATTCTTAAGAATCCACAAGTACGAAATTTAGTATATAGAAAAATATAATATGTGGAAAGCACAGAATAAATTTAGAGCCTGAATTAATTTTTTATGTATTTCTTTAATTACGCATTAATTTGAAGTTATAGTATAAAATAATGTATGAAAGGAATGCTTCTTTTAAACTACTCGCATACATATTATTAATTTTCTAATTTTAAAATCATGTCCGTTTCTTTTAGAAATAACATTTCAAAATGGGAGTCAAAAGACTCACATGTCGTGGTAACTGCTTATCCTATCGTTGATGGAGTTCCTTTATTTGTTTTGTCATAAATGCGTATTAAGCTAGCATTTGATTAATACATTTAAACACGTTTACCCTTTAATTTCTGTTTCCATCAGCTTTTACGGGGCATTTTTGTGAAGACCAAATCAATTTTTCGCAATTGTATCAAAATCTAAGAAGCATTAGAATGGCCAATAAATCGCTTAAATGCAAAATTTCAGAGTATTTGGTCTGATAATTTTTGAGCAAAATTAGATGCATACATTCGATATATAGATACACATACAGATAATACAGAATTCCTTTCTCAAGTACCATCAATCATTTTATGAAGAAAGGTCGATGAATGTAGAAGTAAGGTCTATCTATTGTGATGCAACCATGACCGATCCCAGAGGATAATTTAACAAGAAAGATCAAGCATGCATGAAGCATTGATTATGAAACACTTTCCAACTGAAGTGCAATTTTATTTAAACATCTCTAAAATGCGATACATTCATCGGTAATATTTTTAAAATTATCGTAATACTACATTAATTTATTATATTTCAAAACTTAAAACTTCATAAAAAAATGAACTTCATTCAAGTGACGGCATTAAAATATAAATTGCTTGGTTTAAACATCCCTAAAATGCGATATATTCCTCGGTAATATTTTTAAAATTATCATGATACAACAATAATTTATTATATTTGAAAACGCCATCGAAAACAACTGAAATTTATTCAAATGACGTCATCGAAATATAACATGCCTGGCTCTCTCTGTAATAGCAGCATTTCATTTATAAACATTTTTCAATTCATTTCATTCATCACAATACTATAATAATTCATTTTATTTAAAAACTTAAGACCATGGAGTTACAAGTAATTAAACTCCATGCTTAAAACTTCATCGAGAAAATCTTCCTTATCTCATTTAAATCAATGAATATTTCATTCATATCAGCTATATTGCAGATTCCATGAGCTAAATAATTTTGCATTAAAGACATATAGCAAGTCTTATACAACTCATTATACATATTTTGCTGTTTACATTTTCCATAGGTGAAAACTAGGCTTCGTTGTAGAAATAATCAAATTTGGATGATCATTTAAACGCAAATATATTGTAATTGAGTTGTTTCAGTACGTAGATGCACATAATTTAAGCAAAAATAAAGCGGTTTTAGGACGGATACAACACTCAATATGAATTAAAAAGAACTTTAAAACACGATTTTGACACAAGATGGATGCCGAATTTTATTTTGAAGTGGGTCACGTGATCTCTTCATATAATGGTCACGTGATCGCTTCATATAAAAGGTGTAATTATTATTTTGTAATTTTTTTATATATTTTATGGGATAATTTCAATATTTCATAAAACTTTCGAAACAATTTGGGAATTCTAAATCTTCTTAAAAAATGTTTGAATAATTAGGTACCATAGGGTTGAATGTATTGCATGTTTTCAACCCGGGTTCTATCCAAAACTAATTGGGTGATATTATTCATTTCACATTCCCATAGGTCCCACAGACCGTCTGAGCAACATATTAAAATTTCATTTTGATAAAGTCATTTTTACGGCAGTTATCGTGCTAGCGGACAGACAGACAGAATGAACAAAGTCATAAACACTTTCAACTTTGTTGTAAAGTGTTCAAAACTTATGATAACTAACACGGAAGCAAAACGAGACACACGATCAAAATCAATCGTTTTTTTGTAGAACATTACCTAATTAGCAGGGATCTACCATAAAACTGTTACAGAATGTATTTATTTCACGCCCCATGGTTATGGCAAATTGATTTCTATTCAAGAATGCTAAAATAAACAAATCTTACACTCGCAAGAATCAAATGTATATAAAATAGTATAGACACATGTCAAAATAATTAATACTTTAAAAATAAAGACAACCAAAAATTGGCCATAATTAGAAGTACTTTATAAAAATATCCTTTTACGACGTACTAAAATTACACGGTCATAGCGCTTCGTCCAAACAGTTACCTTACACCTTTCAGGTATGTCGGACGGTCTGGGTCTCAACAACAACAACAGTCAATTAAACGGCCTTAGCGGTTTCGGGCATTACTATACCCTTCATCAGGGACGAATTTTCTGAATATTTAGTAGATGCTTTATTTTGGTTTTTGACCACATTCCCATTGGTTACCATTCAATTTATAAACCTTTTTCCTTTTATTGTACTTTGTATTTTATAAGAAAATTATATTTTAACTGCCTCGTATTTAAAAATGTAAAATGCTTAATATGTAAATTTTGTCTGGCGGTATGACCTGTATTTAAGCACATGTACGCCACTGATGAAGGATATAGTAATGCCCGAAAGCGCTATGGCCGTTTAATTTTAGTACGTCGTTAAAGGTGATTTTAATAAAATACTTTTCATTATAGCCAATGTTTGGTTGTCTTTATTTTTAAAGTATCAAATGTACAGCTTAAAATGCACTACGTTAGCAGAAATGCACGTCTGAATTCGACAAAGGATATTACAGTATGCATTGACGAGCATTAAAGGTGTCACTGTCTTTAGTCACTGATGATACGATATTTGGACAGATATTTATAGCAATATGTATACGCGGTTTACGAATTCATGATATTGATTTCTAATGATTAAATAATCCTCTGCTACTTTGTAATTGACATGTTTTTCTCTCCCTTTCACTTTTTTGCCGAGTTCGCAATAAACACTTTAAATGCACCGCTAAGGGGGCTACAATCACTTTTACTTGATCGGAGATGGTACTTTTTACTTTAGATAGACCTAACTGCTTATGAACCTTTTCTTACAAAGTTATTTGTATGATTAAGGACTTTCTTAGGAATTATGTATACATATACGCTCACCCGCACCGATATTATATAGACAGCCGCTAATTTGAAAATCGCCAATTTGTGTTCTACAGTGCATAAAAGTTCAAATACACAAAACTTAATATCCGATTTCTGACTTATATACATTTCTTTCATTTTATCATATATGGTAATTTGTCTGCTCCCTGTTTGGGGAAAAATCTTGGATAAGATGATAACACTTAGGTTGAATTACAGTCTTAAAAACCAATTGAGTGAAAAACAATATGGTTTTAGAAAGCATAAAAGTACTATTGACGCTTTAAAAGCAATCATCGAAAATAGGTATGAAAATAAGAATAAAAATAAAATAACGTGTCTGGTCTCATTAGACATCAAAAATGCTTTCAATTCTGTTAAATGGAAGGATGTAAGAAGTCAAATGAACAAATTTGCTTTACCTGAAGAACTAAGGAATTTAGTAAATGATTTTCTCAGTGAGAGAAAAATCTACTTGGAAGATTCTGATATTTACTTGGATTACAATATAGGAATTCCCCAGGGCTCTAGTTTAGCCCCCATATTGTGGCTTATGATAGTAGATGAAGTTTTAAGGATGGATTTTGGCAGTAATGAAATAAGAGTACAAGCGTTTGCAGACGACATAGCAATTATTATGAGTGCTAGTGCGTCATATCTCTTTGGAGATATGGGGACTAAGATAATTATGAGATTGGAACACTGGGCGGAAGAATTTGGTTTAAAATTTAGTGTGGATAAAACGAAATTTATCATGTTTCCTTTTAAAAAGAATATAACTTGTATTCCCAATATGAAGTTGTATAATAAAAGAATAAGTTACGATAAGAATTTGAAATACTTAGGTTTGCAATTTGATTGCAAATTAACATGGATCCCTCATTTAAATGAGATTAAAAGTAAAGTTATAAAATTTCAAAGCAAACTTAACAGATTTATAAGAGCAACGTGGGGTTTGAAACCTTAAATTAGAAAAGAGATTTATTTAAAAGCAGTGGAAAAGTTTATTACCTATGGTGCCGAAATTTGGTACAGAGACATTAGGAGAACTAATGACAAAGTCAACCAGATACAGAGGATTGCTTTACTATCGATAACAAAGTGTTACAGAACTACCTCAAATATGGACTTACAAGTATTAGCAGGTTGTTTGCCCCTCGATTTGAAGTTGAAGGGTGATACGAAATTATACAAGAGCTTACATGAATTGGAAAATGTACAGATTGGAAGTGATATTATTGATATTAATAACATCGAAAAACCAAGTTATTTTCAAAAGCCTCCTTGGGAGGAAATTTTGGTTAAGTGGAATGATGTATTACCAAAAAATGAGGAAAGAACTATCTACACTGATGGTTCGAAAATAGATGGAAAAGTGGGGAGTGCTTTCGTTGTCTTTCAAGGTGAAAATATTGTTCATCATGAACAATTTAGACTAAATGATGATACAACGGTGTTTAATGCCGAATTATTTGCAATTCAGAAATCAATTGAATACATACAAGATAACATTAGAGAAACGCATATTTGCACGGATTCTCGTTCAGTGTTGCAAGCACTCAGTGCTTATGAAAATAATAATTATCAAATTCAACATTTGAAAGAATGTTTGATTAATAACAGAGAAATTGTTCGATTACATTGGGTAAAAGCCCATATTGGAATAGTAGGTAATGAAAAAGCGGATGAGCTTGCTAAAGAAGCCACCAAGAGAATGATAATTGATTATCAATTTAAGTTAAGCAAAGACCAAATAAAGAAGAGAATCCAAAAAGAAGTGATGGCTGAATGGTACGAGAGGTGGGATCTGACTAATGTGGGCAAGATTCTACATAATGAAATCAAGACAGTGTCAATTAAAAGGCTCCATGGTGACTTCTTCGTCAATCAAGTACTAACTGGACATGGTGCTTTTCGTGAATATCAACACAGATTCTTTGGTAAAGAGGGAACTTGCCATTGTGGCAAGGCTAGTGGCTCTGTTCGACATACTATTTATGAGTGTGATCTGTGGGACAATATTCGTTGTATATATTTTCCCAAAAATTTTAAGAATGTTTGTATATATCTTCTTTGTTGTAGTTTTAAAAGTAGAAATGGAATTAGGGAGATTATGAAGAATGCTCTTTCCCTTGAAATGGATTAAGCTTCGTAATGGTGTTTGAGATTGTAATTGAAGAGTTGGTTCTGATAGTTTTATGTCATATGTATTTTATGCTCTTTACAAAGTGATGGATTATGTATGTATGATGGAAGTTTGTATATAAGATGGTTTTATGAATTATGAAATGCAAAATGAAAATTATTTTTGAAATTAATTGTAACATGTATTGAATGTTGGAAAAGTTATTTTGATGATTTGTGAATTGTGAAATGGATTATGAATTGCATTGTATTGTTATTGATTTGTATGGAACTAAGAATTGCATTGTATTGTTGATATTATCGTTGTTAAATTGATGAATTGCATTGTATCATATTGTATTGTATTATATTTTTATGTTTAAATCCGAGTTGGATCATGTATAATTTTTTACCATGGTTATGGTATTTATTCTCCTTATGAATGAAGGAAGGAATGGCTTAACCCTAAATGAAGGGTTTCTGTATTATTTGTAGTTGAGTTAATAAAGTGTGAGGGACTTTCAGAGGATGACTCTCACAGATCGTAGTCCGTGGTTGCCCGGGCTGGTTTTTGGCGTCTTGTGCCCCCTGCCCGCGCGTTTGGTCTTGGCTGGCGGCGTGCGGATGGGGTGGAGCGCCGTGGCTTTGGCCACGGCCTGGTGTCCTGGGAGCGCTATTGCAGCGATGAAGCATCTCTCCCGTATACCTTCGGGTGGGTCGGCGTACTTATTTGAGTTATCATATATGGTAAGGAAAGTAAAGAAAAAATCATATGTGGGTTGCATATGATTTTTCTTGCAGACTCATACTCACGTTCTCTATTTTTCTTTAATAATTCATTAAATGGAGTTTAATTGCACAAAATAACAGTCATAATTATTTTAAATTACACCGAATTTGCACTTTTAATTCTATTTTCTTTTTCATTTGATAACTGGACTTATTTTCAAAGGTGATGTAAACATCAGTGGAAAAAACTAAAATATCTCTGTAACGGCTAGTTCTAGTGTAATGGGGTTGATCTTATTATTTTCATCGTTAAAAATTACGTATAAAACTTGCATTAAATTGATATATTTGAGCATACGTAGTTTTTTATTTTATATTTTAGAGATTTTTGTGGCCCATTTCGCTAAAAAAGGCAGGTTTTTTTCCAACAGAGTGTACCAAAATCTAATAAGCACCAGGGTAACCCTCAAGTGATTTATCTACCAAAATTTGTAAAATTTGATCTATTAGTTTTCAGCTAGAGTAGATGCAGGCACATTTTGCGGGGCATTTCGCAAGAAAATGAGTGTTCTTTTATCCCGAATCGTACCACACACGTGAATTACCCATCAAATTTTATGAAAATTGGTTCATTAGTTTTTAAATTAGAGTGGATACATACATTGCACAAGCGCCAAAGGCCGTACCGTGCTGAAAACACCGGTTTTCGTTAGATCACCAAAATCTGGCAGCATCGGGCGCGGTTAGTACTTGGGTGGGTGACCACCTGGGAACACCGCGTGCTGTTGGCACATTTCGGGCGCGGTAGCCCGGTGGTTTGCGCGCTGGATTTGCACGCTGCCACAACTACCGCCGTGTTCATGCGAAGTACGATCACGTTAAACATGTGAGTCCGTAGGTCGTTCCGAGAGGTTGGTGGTAGGGGACGGAGGGTACGGTCCCTGAGGATGCCTCCTCCACTGGGTTCCGGTCTAAATTGGGTGGCACTTCCCGGCCGTCCAAACAGTTACCTTACACCTTTCCGGTAGGTCGGACGGCCTGGGTCTCAACAACATACATTGCACAGACAAAATACACAGACATCCAAACTTACAGATCAGACAGAAAGATACACTACACAGCCGTCACTCTAAAAGTAGTGTAGTCACTCTAAAAGTTCCCCATACCTTACTATGTATTGCAGGGAAAGTAAAATGCAATATATTTATTCTCGTGAACTCATCTTTAAAGTAAAATAAATTTTCCTCAAACTAATATCCAATTTCATAAAATATTTTTCAATACAAATATTCCAATATATTTTCAAAGATTTTCAGAGATAAATTTTACGATCCAGCATCTCCTTTACCTAAATAAATGAACATCCCTCTCTCTCTCTCTGACAAACAGATTAAAGCCCCAACTTATGAATATCATTACGCCTTACATATTTCAATTAAACAAAATGCCTGGTTCTTCAAAATTAATTCAGGAATGACATCGTGTTTTCAAAATTGCGAACAGAATGTAATTATCCAAAGCATTTTCGTGATTCAAAATTTCCGTAAAATCCAAAAGGCAAAACAGTGTATGTATTTTTCAACATCCATTTAAACATCAAATGATAAAAACGCAGATCTCAACGCTTGCTTAAGCAGATTAATATTACAGATCTGGTAAGCGTATTGGCATCAGATAAAAGTTCTAACAAAGAAGCGGGAGGGGTTTGAAAATTAAGTCATTCAAGGGTATTAGCGCAAATGGTGAAACCCAATAGTAGAGTACCATACACCATTACGTACTAATTAGGATATTATTTTACGTTCCCCATTATAAAGGAATCCTATAAAGTCATAAATAAAGCATCCAAATAACTTTGTAGGGAAAGATTCGTGAGTGTACATGTTAAGTATATTTATATTAAAGCTGCCATGCCCGATCAAATATAAGTGCGTACAGCACCCCTAGCGGAGAATTTAACATTTAGGATAACAACCACGATAATAAAAATATAGATAATAAAAGTCAAACATAATGTTGTATAGCATTTTAAAATTAGTAAGAATTGACACCAGGAACGCACGAAACGTGTGCATTAATAATATAAACACATTGATTTATCTGTATGTTTATCTATCTATCACTGAGTCGTACTTGGCGAAATTTTGGTGTCGAAATTGGCGGAATATCGCTGACTTGGCGTATTTTTAAATGTTGCCAAATAGAAGAAAATGTCGCCAAATTTATAAAAATGTTGTGAAATTGATAAAGATGTTGCCAAATTGCTAAAAATGCCAGCTAATTAATGAAAATTCAATATCTTGGAAAAAATATAAACCTCTACTATAAGAATAACCTATTTCTTCATCTGTAACGTTTGGCGAAATTCTGGTGATCGATTTTGGCCGCATATCGCCAACTTGGCGAGTCTTTGAAATGCTGTTAAATTGATTAAATTGAAGAAAATGTAGCCAAATTGATAAAATTGATGGTAAATCAATGGAATTGTCGACTAATTGATGAAAATTCAATATCTTGGAAATAACGCAACAAAAGACTATGAATAACTCATTTCCCCATCCGTCCGTAATGCTTGGCAATATATTTGGCGGAATGTCGCAAACTTAGTGAAAATGTATACAAATTGACCAAAATGTATCAAAATTGACGAAAATATATCCAAATTGATAAAAATAATAATAAATAGGAGACAATACTTAGCAAATTTTTAATTCCGTCATATAACGGGCGTGTCTTCTAGTTGTACCATATATACCTGTGAAATAGCATATCCTCACGGTCAGTAACACGGATACTCCTGCAATTATAAAATGCCACTAACGGATAAGCCATTGAACAGTGCATGTAGTAGATTATTGATCATATAAGTGTTGTTTATTGTACCATTCCTAAATAGGGCTGCTATTCGCTAATAACCATATTGTGTCAAGAAATACATTTCTAACAATTTTATTGCAGGTTCTTACTAATGGCACAATGATCTACAATTTTGTAATTGACGTTTTCTATCGCACTTTGTTGACGAGTTCGCCATTCTAACATTTTAAATTATTCAGTAGGTGTACAACCACCACCATTAATCACCATGGTCCATTAATCATACGTAGAAGTAATGTGCAATTTCGTTAACATTTCCCCATGCAGTTATAGGATGTGCTTACATGTGTCTAGAAATAGTCTATTCGTGCTCTAAAGTGATAAGGTAGTGTAAATGCATAAAATGCAAAATACAGTTTTCATCCTATATGCGTTCCTTTTACATTACCATACATGGTAAGGAAAGCGAAAGAATAATTTATTCTCAAACATTCTATTTAAAACATCACTTAAATTTTACTCAAACTACTATTCAATTTCTCGCAACATTTTGCATTAAAAATAATCCAATAACTTTTTTTCCGTTTTTAAATTTAAATATCTAGTTTTTTTTTACTCCTTCGATGCCTTCAACTTATTAATTAATCCACACACACCCTCCTTCTTCTGACAAAGAGCTTAAAACAAAACTCATGCAGAATATTATGCATGATATATTTCACACAAACAAGATTTCACGTTCTTCGAATCTAATACGGAAATGACATAGCTCTATGAACAAAATTCAATTATTCAAACCCTATTCGTGATTGAAAAATTCTGTAAAATCTGAGAGACAAAACATATCTCTTATGTTTTTTAACAGCCTATTAAATATTAAATAATAATAAATAAAAAATGTCCTCGTAGCTTGCATAAGCAAATTAATATTACACATCGTGTGAGCATTTTGGCATCGGATAAAATTTCCAAAGAAGACATATGAAAAGTGAGTAAATTCAGTCTTTGAAAGGCATTAGTGCAAAGAGGAATACACCCCATAATATAAAATGAATTACATCTGTAGGATACAAATACTTTAGTAAGCATAGGTCAATGAGTGTGTACACGTAATATATATCTATATTAAAGTAATTGTTCTCAATCAGATAAAAGTGATTGCAGATTTCCTAGTGGAGAATTTAAAAATTAAGGTATGATCTTATCAATAAAGCGAGATTGGTGAAAAGATTCAATTAAATTGTGGGACAGTGGTGTCAAGAATGGACATTTGAATTCCAAAACCCCTATTACAGTGTAATTTAACAAGTATTGCGCGTGTCGCCGTAATATAGTCGCTGATGGTAAGAAACTTGACAAGTATTTTTAGCTTTTCATGCAGTGTTTCGCATGTCCCTGATGTCAACCCCTACCTGTATACCTACACTCATGTCCAAAAGTTAAGCATAGTTGCTGTTTATGTGACCATTTCAGAAAATCTACATTGGAATGGAAATAAACGTGGTATGAGTGTGTAATAAGGTTATAGAAGAAGAAAATAATGCAAAACAAGGATGATAACGACTTTTATTATCCAAAGAAAAAGGTTGAAAGAAAATGGGTCACAAAATACGAGTGTCAACCACAATGAAATAGAATGATTAAAACAATATGTAGCTACAGTTTAACACGATGTTTGGAAACCAGAGGTAGCCACGTATGCTACACAACGATTTCCCACACTTTCGATGAGGGTTTGGATAAATTGTCTGCTGAAAGAGTTTCAACCCTTACAGAGAGCAGTTTTCAATCCCGAACGGAGCTTGGTGGGTAGCAGAGAGCTGCAAGACGTCTCCCGAGCATATTCCACACATGCTCTATTGGATTCAGATCAGGAAAGTGGGCAAGTCACTGCATGTGTTAGATATCTTCAGTTTGAAGGAAGTCGTCGACCAAGGTCGCACGCTGAGGAAGCGCATTATAATCCATGAATATAAAATCAGGACCATGGATATATAAATCAGGATAAAAACAGGCATCTCGAAGCAATCGAACGGTAGGCTCAAGGACTTCGTCTCTGTATCTTTAACAGGTAATCGACTCCGTGTCAATGGTGTGGAGGTTTGTGCGGCCGTCCATCATGATGCCTGCCCAGACCATGACTCCCTCAACGGAAAACAATGTCTTTCCGTGATGTTTCCCGGTGAAAATGCGTTCCACGTTCTCTCCAGATCATGGTACGGCGAGAATCAGTGTGCTCGCTGAACCTGGACTCGTCACTGAACATGGCATTGTCCCACTATTGTCCACTCCACTGCCGATGTTCCAAACTCCACTGTAAACACTCTCGTTTCTGTGCAGACATCATGGGGATGCAAACAGATGATCGTCTGGCATAGAGACAGCGTGCCTGAGTCTCCTGTAAACAATTTGTCTCGAAACAATGACTCCTGTGGCGGCTGTCAGAGATGGCCGGTTCCTCTGATGTCATTCAGTTATCACCAAATATCTGTCTTTCCGAGCAGTTGTTACTCTTGGCCGACCTGATACTAATCGTCACGTAACATCTCCAGTTGTTTGAAACCTCTGCCACAGTCTGGAGATCACATACTGTGGCACATTTAGAATTCGAGACGCTTCGGTTTAGATCGACCGAATTCCAGCATTCCAATAATTCGTCCCTTCAAAAACATGTCCAACTGGACATCTTTGTGACATCTTTCGTGCTTTTTGGTTGTTTATAACGTTCCTACCACAGCAATTGCGAAATTTAGCCTCAACTGGTCATGCCGCTCGAAGCCGACGTGCGACGGTACTTTGTGCATGTCGACGTCGACTGAATGGTATTGCATATGCGCAATAATTTACCTTCGTCCCAAGGTTCTCAACAACTGATTGTGAACCATTGCATCCATATAACCTCCGAATTTTTCGCATTTTACGAATTCTGCTTGACTTTTGGACATGAGTGAATATATCCTGTATACCTATATACTCTCACGCACCGATATACATACAAAGACGCCACTCAAAAAGTTATCAATTCATGTTCTAACGTACAAAAATGCTCAAATACATAAAACTAAGAATCCAGTTTTTAACTTATATACATTCTTTTCACATTACTATATATGGTAGAAAAAGTGCGAAAAAACCAATATATTTATTCTTGTGAATTCATATTTAAAGTAAAAAAAATTTTTCGAAAAACTAATATCCAATTTCTCAGAATATTTTACATTATAAATATTCCAATGTATTTGCTACGATTTTCAATTTCAAGATAACTGTTAAGTTCATTTACTTCGTCATCGTCTTTACCCAAATAACGGAGCACACCCCTCTGGCAAACAGTTTAAAACCCCAACTTATGAGTAACATTACGCATGACATATGTCAAGTAAACAAAATCTCAGGCTTCTCAAAATTAATGCAGGAATGACGTCGTGTTGGCCAATAGTGCGAATAAAATGCAATTTTCCAGTGTATTTCCGTGAATGGAAATTTATGTAAAATCCAAATGACAAAACTTTAAATGTATCTGTGTATATTTTTCATCAACCATTTAAATATTAAATGATAAAAACTCCGCCCTCAACGCCTACTTAAACAGATTAATATTACAGACCGGGTAATCGCATTGGCATCAGATAAAAGTTCTAACAAAGAAACGGGAGGGGATTGCAAAATAAGTCATTCAAGGGCATTAGCGCAAAGGGAGAACCCAATAGTACAGTACAATACAAATTAGGAAATTATTTTACGTTCCCCATTATAAAGGATTCTTAAAAAGTTCTAAATCACCACAATAACTATATAAAAACATCTGATGTGGGTAACACATGACTTTCCTTATATAATGAAATGAATTTACTACTTTCACAGTAAAATAAATAGGTTTTTCTTCTAGTACATACTAATATCCTTTCCAAGATATTGAATTTTCGACAATTAGTCGTCATTTTCATTGATTTATCGTCATTTTTATCCATTTGGCGAGATTTTCGTTAATTTGGCAACATTTAAAAAACTCGCTAAGTTGGCGACATTCCGCCAATTTCGTCGCCAAATCTCGCCAAGCGTTATGGACGAAGAAATAAGTTATATATATAACTTATTAGATATTGAATTTTCGACATATATTATATAACTATTATTATATATTTATATATTATATAACTTATTAGATATTGAATTTTCCACAATTAGTCGTTATTTTCATTGATTTAGCGTCATTTTTATCCATTTGGCGAGATTTTCGTTAATTTGGCAACATTTCAAAAAGTCGGCAAGTTGGCTACATTCCGCCAATTTCGTCGCCAAAATCTCGCCAAGCGTTATGGATGAAGAAATAAGTTATTCTTACAGCAGATAAATTGGCGTTCAAATGCAAAAGTATTACTCGAAGTATCTTTTATCATGAATGGAACGAGCTAGATCCACGAGAATGATGTCACTCAATTGATCGCATGATATTATATATGAAAAGTGAACATGTTTCTCAATGGGAAATATTTTTTTTTCTATTTTATATGACTTTTTGATAATTTTTTTGAAAAATGTGCAATATCTCGAGAACGGTTCATGTTAGCGTTCTAAAATTTATGTCAATCGTTTTCTAATGAAAAATTACATAAGAAATGTCTATTTACGTAACTTGATTATGGGTTTGGATTTTTTGACGATTTTTTCAAAATTTCATTCGAAAATTTAGGGGAGTTCTGAACATTCAATTGCGTATAAAAACAATAGGCTTCCAGTGTTTACAAATTGTGATTTTTGTACCAAATTTGGTTCGAATCGGTCCATTCGTTCGTCAGTTATCGTCTCCACAGACCCACTGACACACACACACACACACACACAGACATCACTTCAAAAATGTTTGATTCGTGATCAGGGATGCTTGAAACGTGCTCTCCCGTCGAAAACTCGAATTCGATTGTTCGACCCCGTCACAATACTTTCCTTATACATTATGTATATAAGGAAAGTAAAAAGGTTCCTAAATATGTGTTCATAATCATGTTAAGTACATTTATATTAAAGCTACCATGCCCGATCGAATGTGAGTGCAGCACCTCTAGCGGAGAAATTAACAGTTAAGATAACAACCTCGACAACAAAAAAAATCTGATGTGGGCAACACATGACTTTCCTTATATAACGTAATGAATTTACAGCTTTTACTGTAAAATAAATAGGTTTTTCTTATAGTAGATACTAATATTCTTTCCAAGATATTGAATTTTCGACAATTAGTCGTCATTTCATTGATTTAGCGTCATTTTTATCCATTTGGCGAGATTTTCGTTAATTTGTCAACATTTCAAAAAGTCGCCAATTTGGCGACATTCCGCCAAAATTCGTCGCCAAAATCTCACCAAGTATAATGGACAAAGACATAAGTTATTCTTACAGCAGATAAATGAATATTGGCGTTCAAATACAAAAGTATTACTCAAAGTATCTTTTTTCATGAATGGAACGAGCTAGATCCACGAGAATGATGTCATCCAATATATCGCATGGTATTACTGAAAAGTGAACATGTCTATCAAGATGAAATATTTTTATTTTATTTTATATGACTATCTGATAATTTTTTTGAAAAATGTGCAATATCTCGAGAACGGTTCATGTTAGCGTTCTAAAATTTATGTCAATCGTTTTCTAATGAAAAATTACATAAGAAATGTCTATATGCGTAACTTTATTAGTGGTTTTGATGTTCTGACTATTTCTTCCAAATTTCATTTGAAAATTTAGGGGTGTTCTTAACATTCGATTGTGTACAAAAACAATGGGCTTCCAGTGTTTACGGATTGTGATTTTTGTACCAAATTTGGATCGAATCGGTCCATTCGTTCGTCAGTTATCGTCTCCACAGTCTCACTGACACACACACACACACACACACACACACACACACATACTTTCACACGCACACACACACACACACACAGACATCACTTCAAAAATGTTTGATTCGTGATCAGGGATGCTTGAAACGTACTCTCCCGTCGAAAACTCAATTTCGAATTTTCGACCTCGTCACAATACTTCCTTATACATTATATATATAAGGAAAGTAATAGGATTTTCTTATAGTAGGTACTAATATTCTTTCCAAGATATTGAATTTTCGACAATTATTCGTCATTTTCATTGATTTAGCATCATTTTATCCATTTGGCGAGATTTTCATTAATTAGGCAACATTACAAAAAAGTCGCCAAGTTGGCGACATTCCGCCAAATTCGTCGCCAAAATCTCGCCAAGCGTTATGCACTAAGAAAAATGTTATTCTTACAGCAGATAAATGACTATTGGCGTTCTAATACAAAAGTATTATTCAAAGTATATTTTTTCATGAATGGAACGAGCTAGATCCAGGAGAATGATGTCACTCAATTTATCGCATGGTATTACATATGAAAAGTGCACATGTTTCTCAATAGGATTTTTTTTTATGTGACTTTTTCATAATTTTTTTGAAAAATGTACAATATCTCGAGAACGGTTCATGTTAGCGTTCTAAAATTTATGCCAATCGTTTTCTAATGAAAAATTACATAAGAAATGTCTATTTGCGCAACTTTATTAGCGGTTTTGATTTTTTGTCGATTTTTTCAAAATTTCATTCGAAAATTTAGGGGGGTTCTGAACATTCGATCACGTATAAAAACAATAGGCTTCCAGTGTTTACGGATTGTGATTTTTGTACCAAATTTGGTTCGAATCGGTCCATTCGTTCGTCAGTTATCGTCTCCACAGACTCACTGACACACACACATACTTTCACACACACACACACACACGCACACACACACACACACACATACACACACACAGACATCACTTCAAAAATGTTTGATTCGTGATCAGGGATGCTTGAAACGTGCTCTCTCCTCGAAAACTCGAATTCGAATTTTCGACCCCGTCACAATACTTTCCTTATACATTATGTATATAAGGAAAGTAATATAGATAATAAAAGCCAAATACAATGTTGTATAGCATTTTAAAATTAGTAAGAATTGACACCAGGAATGCAGGAAACATGTGAATTAGTAATATAAACACCTTAATTTATCTGTCTGTTTATCTATTTATCTCTGAGTAACGCTTTGCGAAATTTTGTTGTCGAAATTGGCGGAATATCGCCAACCTGGTGAGATATTTTAAATGCTGCCGAATTGACTGAAATAGCGTCAAATTGATAAAAATGTAGCCAAATTGGTAAAAAATAACGAATAACTAATGAAAATTCAATATCTTGGAAAAAATATAAGAATCTACCGTCAGAATCACCTATTCCTCAGTCTGTAACGCTTGCCAAAATTCTGGCTACAAATTTTGGTGACATATCACCAACTAAACGAGTCGTTTTAAATGCTGCTAAATTGACGAAAATGTCGCCAAATTGATAAAATTGACGCTAAATCAATGAAAATGACAACTAATTGATGACTCCATTGAATAACCCATTTCTTCGCCCTTCCGTAATGCTTGGCGAAAAATTTAGCGGGATGTTACAAACTTGGAGACGTTTTTAAGTAATTCTAAATTGATAAAAATGTCTCCAAATTTATAAAAATAACGCTAAATGGGAGGCAATGCTTTGCAAATTTTTAATTCCGTCATACGGTGGTCATAACTTCTAGCAGATAATAAAAGCCAAATACAATGTTGTATAGCATTTTAAAATTAGTAAGAATTAACACCAGCAACGCACTAAACATGTGTATTTAACAAAAATACTTGTGAAAAGACATATCATCCCAGTCAGTATGACGGGAACTTTTGCAATTATAAAATGGTACTGACCAATGGGATTTTGAACAGTCTCAGCACTAGATTCCTGATCATATAAATGTTGTTTGTTATACCATTCCTGAATAGGGCCGCTTTTCGCTAATAACCATATAGTGTCAATAAATACATTTCTAACAATTTTATCGTCGGTTCTTACTAATGAAACAATGATAATCACTTTTGTAATTGACTTTTCTTCTATCGCGCTTTGTAGACGAGTTCGTTGTTCTTAAGTTCTAAATTACTCAGTACAGGCACTACAATCACAATAAATCCCCATGCTCCATTAATCATAGAAAGAAGTAATGTGCATTCATGTTAACATTTCCGTACAACGTTATAGGGTGTGCTTACATGTGTATAGAAATAGTCTATTCGTGCCCTAAAGCGATAAAGTAGTGTAAATGTATAAAATGCAAAATACAATTTTCAAACTATATAAGTTCCCTTTACATTGCTATACATGGTAAGGAAGGCAAAAGAATATTTTATTCCCAAAAATTATATTGAAAATATCAATCAAATTTTAATCAAGCTAATATTTAATTTGTCGTAATATTTAACATCAAAAATAATCCAATAACTTTTTTCCGTTTTTAAATTTTAAAATATGGTTTTTTACTCTGTTGCCTTCAACTTATTAATTGATCCACACACGCCCTCCTTCTGACAAAGAGCTTAAAACAAAACGTATGCACAGTATTACGCATGACACATTTCAAACAAACAAGATTTCGGGTTCTTCGAAACCAATACGGAAATGACATAGCGCTGTGAACAAAATTCAATTATCCAAGCCATAAGCGTGATTGAAAAATTCTGTAAAATCTGAGAGACAAAACATATAGGACCTCTTATGTTTTCCAACACCCATTTAAATATTAAATAATAATAAATAAAAAACGTCCTCGTCGCTTACACAAGCAGATTAATATTTTACATCGTGTAAGTGTCTTGGCATCGGATAAAAGTTCCAATGAAGACATATGAGGGGTGACCAAATTAAATCTTTGATGGGCATTAGTGCAAAGGGGAATACATCACATAGTATAAAATAGGGAGACAAATTAAGTAGGATAGTAGTAATGCAAGTAGTAGGATAAAAAATTAACATAGGGTGCAAGTTAAAGTATTTAACAGTAGGGTACAAAATAAGGTATTATTTCTCTTTCCCGCTATATGCATTGTTCGTAAGAAGGTCCTTAATTTCTACAATACTTTTGTAAGCATAGGTCAATGAGCGTACACATAATGTATATCTATAGTAAAGTGACAATTATCAGTCAGATAAAAGTGATTGCAGCGCCCCTAGTGGAGAATTTAAAAATTAAGGTTATGGACTTGTAAACAAAATCTGATTGATGAAAAGAGCTAATTTAAATTTAGGAGTATTATCTACTAATCAGAAATCGATAATGAAGTTGTAGCAGAAGGCACAACTTTCGCACAATATGCTTATTGGTGAATGGTTATCTTATTCAGAAATGCTAAATTAAACAGAATGTACAAGCACACGAAACTAATGTACAGCTTATCTTATGTGGTCTCTGCCAGCAATAAAGTACATTTGAATTCCAAACAAAAATATTGCAGATTATTTTAACAGGTATTGCATGTGCCACCTTATTGCAGTCGCTGATGGCAAGACATTTGACAAGTATTTATTGCCTTCCATACAGGCGATTCCTGCGTCTCTAATGTCGATTTCTGTAAAGTATATAATCCTCAATACATTTGTTATTGACATTTTTCTATGTCTATTTCTGTTGTCGAGATAGTTATATTTACTGTTTCAATTCTCATTTAGGGCTGAAGTCATTTTCATTTGACCGGGCAAGGTCACTTACCTCGAGATAAAGATAATGTGCATGTTCAAACCCTTTCCTCACAAAGATTTAGAAAATATTAAGATTTTCCTTAAGCATTTTGTACAGAAGGGACAACGCAGTGGTTAGCGCGCGGGGATTGCACTCGGACGGCCCGAGTTCAATTCCCAGCTCCGCCAAAACTGTCCCCGTGTTCATACGGAGTACGTTAACGTTAAAATATGTGAGTCCGTAAGGTTATTGGTAGGAGAAAAAAGATCCTATCCCTGTGGATGCCACCCTCACTGGATCCAAACAGATTCCTCACAACCTCGGGTAGCGACGCGGTCAGTGGTTAGCGCGCGGGATTGCACTCGGTAGGCTCGGGTTCGATTCCCTTCTCTGCCAAAACTGCCGCCGTGTTCACTCGGAGTACGATCACGTTAAACATGTTGGTTCATAAGTCCTTCCGAGAGGTTGGGGGGTAGGGTAAGGAGGGTACGGTCCCTGTGGATGCCTCCACTACTGGGTTCCGGTCTAAATTGGGTGGCTCTTCCCGGCCATGAAAATAGTTATCTTACATCTTTCTGGTAGGTCGGACGGTTTGGGTCTCAACAACACCTTCGGGTAGGTCCGACGGTCTGGATTGAAGAAGAAATCTGTATACATAGATATGCATAAAAAGCCGCCATACTGAAATGTTAAATTCGTATTTAAGGGCCGAAAACGTATAAAATTATAAAACTCAAAATCCAATATTCGATATATATACTTTCATTCTGCATTTACTATATATTGTAAGGAGAAAAGAAAAAAAAATATATTTATATATATATATATATATATATATACTAAAGTATTTCAATTGGAAGTCAAATATGCTTTTATGCTTTCCGCATATTAAAATCCATTTTTCAAATTTTTTTTTACAAAACATTTTACAGTTTAAATCAGAGGTTTACATACTAAATGTGTACCACCGAAACCCAAATCTAAAATTTCCAGTTCCACCAATAAAAATATATTTTGTTTACAAATAAGAAATCATGACTTAATTAAGTTATTACCAGATATTGTTATTTCATTTCTAATAATAAACAAAATTAATAAATATTAGCATATACCATCAATTATCAGCAATTAATATGATTATTGATTAGCAGTATGATTACCAAAATGATTTAATATGATACTTGTGATTGTTTGACATAAATCAGTTTCTTCTTTATATCTGGTTCTCTCACTACTCATTTAAGGCAACTGCACATGCTAACATTGGAAATAAATATTATTTAAAAGAAGCACTACCCTAACAGCAGTTTTTTTCACAGTGACGTAAGATTTACATCACACTGTGACTTTGGAACGTCACAGGACGTCGCAGTACGTCTCGGCAATGTCCTAATGAGGTCACAGTGAAGTAATTTTGGTCATTTTCATGGTCGATTGTGACGTCGCATATTAACTTGTTTATGACGTCACATTGTAATTACCATTCTAATGTCGTCACATTGTTACGTGTTAATTGTGGAAACGTCACAGAATGTAGTCACTATGAAGTTACAAAGTTACTAATACGTAACGTCGCATAGAAGTCACAAATATGTCACATTGTGACTCAAGTGTCACGTGACTACAACGTCACTGACACATGTGACGATCTTAGCTGTGAGGGATAGTTTTATGTGGCAATTTCTTTACTGTGTATTGTACAAATTATATATGTACCACCAGTTATCTTCTCGCCTACTCTTAGTGGTACGTATATTACTGATTGAAAACCGCTTATTTAAATAACCCAATATATTTTCTCCATATCAAAATAGTAAAGTCATATTTTGTACTCTTTCATCGTATTTCTTCCAATAATTGACTTATCCCCCCCCCCCCCTCTTTCTAGCAAACAGTTAAAACCCCAACTTATGCATAACAATACACCTTATATATTTCACGCAAACAAGATCTTGGGTTCCTCGAAATTAATTCAGAAATGACATCGAAATGTTAGAATCATGAACAAAATTCAATTATCCAAAGCATTTTCGTGATTGAAAATTGCTGTAAAATTTGAAAGACAAAACAGTAAGCCCTCTTTGTCAACACCCATTTAAATATTAAACGATAAAAAAAAATCACTCTCACCGCTTACGTAATAAGATTAATATAATATATCTGGCGTCAGATAAAAGTTCAATAAAGAAATGGGAGGGGTTCGCGAATTAAGTCATTTAAGGGCATTAGCGAAAAGGGGGAAAACCAATAGAATTAAATAAATTACATCAGTATGATACAAATAAATCTATTATTTAGCTTTCCTCATTATAAAGGAATCCTAAAAAAGTCATTAAATGCACTATAGAAGGTAAAGTATACTTTACCGTCTATAAGGTCTTATTCTTTAAGGTAAAGTAATACTTTAGACGGTAAAGTAGACTTTACCTTTTAAAGGACTTTACCTTTAGAAAGTAAAGTGCATGACTGTACACGGTAGGTTTATCCTTAAAAAAGGAACTGCGCCCGGTCAAATAAAAGTAATTGCAACGCTCCTAACGAAGGATTTAAAAACTTAGAATAACAAACTCGAAAATAAATAGATGTAGATCAAAAGCATTAAAATATTATCTTATCAATAAAAATTAATATAAGGGACAAACAAAACACATTTACAGACGGCAATAAATATCAACCAAAAACTTGTATCTTTAAAGCATCCAGAGCGGTTACACCTGCAATAATTAGCAAATTTCGCGGTAAAACTCTTTGAATTCACATGCACTTTGTTGCGAATGTGGGGCATTACCAACTGGCTGTACACTATATTTATGTGCTTGTATTTTTATGTTAATATTCTTGAATAGGACATCCATTCTCTAGTAATCCTATTGCGTCAAATGTTGCAAAGTTCGTTGTCCTAACTTTTCGTGATTGCGCTGAAATCACTTATATTCTATCAGACATGGCCACTTGACCGTAAATAGAACTAATGAACACACTCATGGAATTTTTTTACAAAGTTATTGGGGTGCTTAAGAACTTTTATAGGTATCCTGTATTATATGTAAAGAAAAAGTATTGTGCTAGAACAAAAAATCCTACTCTAGTATTTTTCTAAATTTATTAGTTTTGGGGGTCCTTGAATACGAAACAACCATTTTATAAATTATATTTATATCTCTGTTGGACCATTAGTCAATGGAAGTGATAGATATCTACAAACTGAGCAAATCGAAACAATTTGTATTATAAGCATCGGAGGTATATTTATTTTCGTCAATCTCGAACAAGGCTGGAATCTGTATGTATTGAACTATTTTTCGAAAATTGAAATAAATTTTAGAAAAACAAAATAATTATGTTAAATATTATTAAAAATATTGTCATATATATGTAATTTCTTATATACTTCCAGGGGAATGTTCATTTACAGAAAATTATTGTGTGTCTTTCCCGGAGAAGATAAAGGAAAGGAATTAAAATATACATTAAAACATTTTGCATTATGTTGTCATGGAAAACCAGTTTAGGCAAAAGTTACTCCTAGGACACCCATAAAACTTTTAAAGTGAGGACAGATACAGTGAGCATGGAATATGGGTCCCCCAAGCTTCATAGGCCTCCAGCATTTGCTTAATTTGTGAGGTCCTGGCAACCTGTTGGTTATCATTTCATTAATTTACATTATATTATTATTTTTTGTTGACTTCATATAACAACGGCTTTTGATATTATGTGCAATTTTTTAAAAAATTCTCCTTTATGAATTATCGGTATTTGTGTAGTTTACCCCCCCCCCTCCCTACAGTTAGCTGAAATTTTAAAAAAATGTGGCGATTTCTGTGCGATTTCTTTTTCTTGGTATAAACATACGTGGTTACCTAAAGAACGTAGCGAAACTGCATGAATAATCAAACACAGATATATGAAATTTAAAATACATTAATTGCATAACAAAATTTGCTCATTTCAATCATACAGTACGGTCATGGGGAAATAGTGAAATGTAAATATATTTTCTTTACACATTCTTAATTCAAAATTCAAAGACATATTTTTTAGTAATTTGAATTCACAACCCTTTTATTTATCATTTATTGATTTGTATTTCAAAAAAAAGTTTATTTAATATTTTATAATTCAAATTACAAAAAACTTTGTTTACTTTTCAATCATATAAATTGTGAAACAGCATTTTTATTTAAATTTTTTAAATTTCAAAAAATTTTGTTCACTTTCGATAATTTATATTTCCAAAACTTTTGTTTACTTTCACTAATCTGAATTTTTAAAATCCCTCGTGCATTTTTCAATCTAGCAAGTATCCGTCAAAAATCATGTTAAAATTGTTCTTCACTGAAAGTTAATAAATGCGAAGAGTCTTGAATTTTAATTATTTTACGTCAAAGATATTTTCGAAAGGAACATATTTACTATAATTTTTTATAAAATATTATGTGCCTGAATGAAACGACTCAAAATTATCTCATCCGGTTTTGATGGGATTTTTAAATGACTGGAGAATAGTGTCCGTTAGGCCTAACCGTACCCTTACTGAGAATCTTAGGTGAATAGATGAGATTTTAATCTGGTTTAAGATTTAATGAATCTGTTTAAAGTTACAAAATAAAACAAAACTAAATTATAGAAAGTGTTATTATTATAAAATGGTATTTTAAAATAGCGTAATTTCATGCCGTATTAATAGAAATTAACGTACACAAGCCTAAATGTTCGAATATGTGCATTGCATATACTTGCTACCATTCGGCAAATGTGTATAAATTACTCGCATTCGAAACTATGTTGTTTAATTATCACATTATAGCTATATACAATGTAAGTGGCTGTTCATTTTTTCATTTGGCCACAAATATTTTGGGGTTGAACTACATAAGCATCGAAATATTTAATAATTTTACTCAGCACTTAAAACAAAAACATAATCTTATATCAGCTGGGCTAAATTAAATAAACCAACACTATTACATTTAAATTTATTTTATTCAGAAAACTATGTTTGACAATTCCACTAAACAAGATGTTATGTTTTCCGAAAGCAATAAAGCAATCTCATTTTTAGAAACATGAATACAATTGAATAACTCAAACCATTCCAATAATTGAAATCTATTGTAAAATGTAAAATTAAAACTCGTAAGGCCCTTCGTGTCAGTTTTTTAACATCTATTTAAACATTAAACGATAAAAAAAAATTTTTTTCACCATTTACTTAAGCAGATAAATAGTTCAGATGATGTAAGCGTATCGGATAAAAGATCCAATAAAGAAGTTAAAGCCGTGCTCAAATTGAGTCATTTAAGGCCGTTGGTGCTAAGAAGAATAATATGCCTAATTCTGCGAAATAAATTGTAACCAGTGCGGCAAAAATTAGATTAGTTTTTCAATAAATACCGTTCGTGGAGTAGTAAAATATGGAAAAGATATGTGATGAGGAATACAAGGCTAAGAGGGTACATATTTTACAATGAAGACTAGTGTGATCCAAATTGACAAGCTGGAAGTATAAAATAAATTAGGCATCGACAGGAATTTATGCGCTAGCTGTCTAATGGAATCAGTTGAAAAATGGTGACGCCTTATATAAAATTAGATTGTATCAGTTTACTAAGGCAAATGTGGTGCATTCCTTATTTGAATCAATACATGATGGTGCATTCCTTATTTGAATCAATACAGTCGCAGTGTGAACGCTATTACTCTGCGCGAGTTGAACGACAAAATTAAGTTGAATTGTATGGAGTAAAATTTTTAATCACTGTTTTTGTTATCGTATAGTCCGTTGCATGTATTTTATGTACATTTTTATGTACTGTGTCAATGCGTATTTAGTTAAGTATACATTGTAATGTTTGTTGCGGCATGGTAATGGTAATTTTTTCAGTGTTTTTGCAGAACATACAGAGTTTTTGAAAAGAATGGGTGCAGAGTTAGTTGACTGTGTGTCACTAAAAATTTTGAAGTAATCCAGGAAACTAGGTTTAAGTCTTCATATCGACAGCGCAATTGAGACAGTTAAAAAAGAGTTTTTGCAGAACATACAGAGTTTTTGAAAAGAATGGGTGCAGAGTTAGTTGACTGTGTGTCACTAAAAATTTTGAAGTAATCCAGGAAACTAGGTTTAAGTCTTCATATCGACAGCGCAATTGAGACAGTTAAAAAAGAGTTTTTGCAGAACATACAGAGTTTTTGAAAAGAATGGGTGCAGAGTTAGTTGACTGTGTGTCACTAAAAATTTTGAAGTAATCCAGGAAACTAGGTTTAAGTCTTCATATCGACAGCGCAATTGAGACAGTTAAAAAAGAGTTTTTGCAGAACATACAGAGTTTTTGAAAAGAATGGGTGCAGAGTTAGTTGACTGTGTGTCACTAAAAATTTTGAAGTAATCCAGGAAACTAGGTTTAAGTCTTCATATCGACAGCGCAATTGAGACAGTTAAAAAAGAGTTTTTGCAGAACATACATAGTTTTTGAAAAGAATGGGTGCAGAGTTAGTTGACTGTGTGTCACTAAAAATTTTGAAGTAATCCAGGAAACTAGGTTTAAGTCTTCATATCGACAGCGCAATTGAGACAGTTAAAAAAGAGTTTTTGCAGAACATACAGAGTTTTTGAAAAGAATGGGTGCAGAGTTAGTTGACTGTGTGTCACTAAAAATTTTGAAGTAATCCAGGAAACTAGGTTTAAGTCTTCATATCGACAGCGCAATTGAGACAGTTAAAAAAGAGTTTTTGCAGAACATACAGAGTTTTTGAAAAGAATGGGTGCAGAGTTAGTTGACTGTGTGTCACTAAAAATTTTGAAGTAATCCAGGAAACTAGGTTTAAGTCTTCATATCGACAGCGCAATTGAGACAGTTAAAAAAGCAAAATATGCTAATACCGGTAAAAGGATCGAAAATTGACTGCTCTTTTAAACGAATCACAGGTAAAACAAGAATATTATGGTAAGAGCGTGCATAAAACCTCACGCTCGAAATTATGTTGTTTAATTATCGCAATCACACAGTATCGCAATATTACAGCTATATACAATAAACAATGGTCATCTTTTCATTTGGCCACAAATATTTTGGGGTCGAACTACACAAGTACCGAATTATTTAATAACTTTACTCGGCATTCAAAATTTTAAAAATATGTCTTATATTATATGGACTAAATTAAATGAGCTACCACTAATAGGTTTAATTTCCTTTTATTCATAAAACTGAATTTGGCAATTCCACCAACCAAGATGTCATGTTCTTCGAAAGCAATACAGAAATCGCATTACTTATTTGAGGCGCAAATTCAATTGCATAACTAAAGCCATTTCCATGATTGAAATCTATTGAAAAATGTAAAAGGTAAAACTCGTAAGACCCTTCGTGTCAGTTTTTTAACATCCATTTAAACATTAAAAGATAAAAAAAACACCCATTCTCACCATTTACTTAAGCAGATTAATATTTCAGATGATGTAAGCGTATCGGATAAAAGATCCAATAAAGAAGTTAAAGCGGTGTTCAAATTGAGTCATTTAAGGCCATTGGTGCTAAGAAGAATAATAAGCCTAATTTTACGAAATAAATTGTAGTCGATACTTCAAAAATTAGATTATTTTTTCAATAAGTATAGTTCGTGGAGTGGTAAAATATTCAAAAGATTTGTGATAAGGAAAAAACTCTAGTTGCTAAGAGCATAACAGTTTTGGTACATTTTACAATGGAGACTTGGGTGATTCAAATTGACAAACTGGGAGCATAAAATGGATTAGACATCGACACAGTTTAAAAGTAGGGAATACATGCTCTAGATGTCTAATAGAATCAGCTGAGAAATGGCTACGCCTTATATAAAATTAGATTGTATTGGTTTATTAAGACAAATGTGGTGCATTCCTCATTTGAATTAATAAATGAAGTCGCAGTACAAACGCTATCATTCTGCGCGCGTTAGAACGACAAAATTGAATTGAATTGTGTCGAGTAATAACTCCAATCACTGTTTTGTTATCGTATAGTCCATTGCATATATTTTATGTACAATTTTATGTACTGAGTTAATGTGCATTTAGTTATGTATATATTGTAATGCTTAATGCTTCTTAATAATTTTGTCAGTGTTTCTCAGAACACACTTAGAGTTTTAGTTATGAACAGATGTAAACAGAGTTAGTTGACTGTATGCCAATAAAATGAATGTGAATTAATCCAGGGAACTGGGTTTAGGTCTTCAAATCGACGGAGCGATTAATTCCGTTTCCAAAAGCAAAATATACTAGTACAGGTAAAAAGAGGATATCGACTATTATTTTAAAAGATACATCAGTACAACATAAAAAATATATAAAATAGCCTTCATATGGTGTCAAATGCAATGTGAACTTGTAAAAACGGACACTTATTTCGTACATTCATGCACATTTTCGGAAAATATGTAAGTGACAACACCACATCTGGAAATATACATATTCTATACCTGCACCCCATCCAAAATTCGACGCTGAATCTTTATCAATGACCATCTAAACTCTATCTATAAACAATCTCGCAAAATAAATGCTGCCAGGAAAATGAAGAATTTTAATAACTACTACAATCTACAATAAGGCCATAGTGAGACCCATACTCCCACTAGAATGTAATGCTAAGTTCATACCAATCATCATCTAAGCTATATCTATATCCGATCCTGAAAATAATAAGATGTTTCAAAGAATATATTTTAACAGAAAGTTAAGAAATAACTAAAAATGGAAATCATTAGTGAATTTATTTACACTCTCAGAAACTTGATGCTAAATCCAGATCAGTCATCATATAATCTCTATACATAATTAATTCTGAGAAATAGATGTTTCAAGAAAAACTGAAAATTTAAGAACCGGAATTGTGGGAAAATACCGGAAGTGAAAATACTTAGTAACCGCTACCACCTTCGGTATTTGATGCTGGAACCATATTAGTAATCATCTAAGCCTTCTTGGTATCCAATCCTGTGATTGCATGTTTTAAGGAAAATGAAAAATTTGGAGCCAGAATTCAGAAAAGGCCAAATTCGAAAAATCTTATTATCCCGCTACAATTAAAAATTGTTTGTTACTTTTGAAGTTGCAATATCTAGATGTAAGCAACTTGGGCATATATTTTAGAGTTTAGTTTATGGAGTTAGAGATAAGGAGATAAAACTCCTATGAATGAAACGCTTGAAAATGCTATACGCTTTGGGAATTACATATCTAGGTGTCTCTAGTGTTAAAGAGTGTTTTGTTCCCATTTGACACAATAGAGAAGCATAGTATTAAGAGCAGAGTTCATAATATAGGGAAATAAAAATAAATTGAAAGGTAAAATAATTTTGAATACCAAGAATATCCCCTATTGTTTCAATTCTAATTTGCATTGCGCTGATAATTTATTTCTAAACAAGAAAGATCAATCATGCTTAAAGCATTGATTATGAAACACTTTCCAACTTCAATGCAATTTTATTCAAACAAGTCTAAAATGCCATACATTCCTCGGTAATGTTTTGAAACTTATCACAATACTGCATTAATTTATTATATTTGAAAACTTAAACCTTTATCGAAAAAAATGAACTTCATTCAAATGACGGCATTGAAATATAAATTGCCTGGTTTAAACATCTCTAAAATGTTATACATTCCTCGGTAAAAGTTTTAGAATTATCATAATACTTCGATAATTTATTATATTTGAAAACTTCATCGAAAGCAACTGAAATTAATTCAAATGACGTCATAAAAAAAAAATCTGATGTGGGCAACACATGACTTTCCTTATATAATGTAATGAATTTACTACTTTTACAGTAAAAAAATAGGTTTTTCTTATAGTAGATACTAATATTCTTTCCAAGATATTGAATTTTCGACAATTAGTTGTCATTTTCATTGATTTAGCGTCATTTTTATCCATTTGACGAGATTTACGTTAATTTGGCAACATTTCAAAAAGTCGCCAAGTTGGCGACATTTCGCCAAATTCGTCGCCAAAATCTCGCCAAGAGTTATGCACTAAGAAAAAAGTTATTCTTACAGCAGATAAATGACTATTGGCGTTCAAATACAAAAGTATTATTCAAAGTATATTTTTTCATGAATGGAACGAGCTAGATCCACGAGAATGATGTCACTCAATTTATCGCATGGTATTACATATGAAAAGTGAACATGTTTCTCAATAGGAATTTTTTTTATGTGACTTTTTCATAATTTTTTTGAAAAATGTACAATATCTCGAGAACGGTTCATGTTAGCCTTCTAAAATTTATGCCAATCGTTTTCTAATGAAAAATTACATAAGAAATGTCTATTTGCGTAACTTTATTAGTGGTTTTAATTTTTTGACGATTTTTTCAAAATTTCATTCGAAAATTTAGGTGGGTTCTGAACATTCGATTGCGTATAAAAACAATAGGCTTCCAGTATTTACGGATTGTGATTTTTGTACCAAATTTGGTTCGAATCGGTATATTCGTTCGTCAGTTATCGTCTCCACAGACTCACTGACACACACACATACACACATACTTTCACACACACACACACACACACACACACACAGACATCACTTCAAAAATGTTTGATTCGTGATCAGGGATGCTTGAAACGTGCTCTCCCGTCGAAAACTCGAATTCGAATTTTCGACCCCGTCACAATACTTTCCTTATACATTATGTATATAAGGAAAGTAATAACACGACTGGATCTCTCTATAAAAACAGGATTTCATTCTTAACTTTCTCCCATTCATTTCATTCATCACAATACTATAATAATTTATTTTATTTAAACATTTTGTTTAAGACCATGGAGCTACAAAAAATTAAACTCTATGCTTGAAACTTCATCGAAAAAAATCGTCCTTCTCTGTATGAAATCAATTAATATTTCATTCATATCAGCCATGCAGACTCCATGGACTAAATAATTTTGTGTTAAAAAATACAGGAATTCTAATACAACTCATTCTATATATTTTGCTGTTTACATTTTACATAGGTGAAAAATAGGCTTAGTTGTAGATATAATCAAATTTAGATGAGCATTTAAACTCAAATATATTGTCATTACGTTGTTTCAGTATGTAAATGCACAGAATTTAAGTAAAAATAAAGTAGTTTTAGGACGGATACAACACTCAATATGAATTAAAAAGAACTTAAAAAAATCACGATTTTGAAACAAGATGGATGTCATATATCATTTTGAAGTGGGTCATGTGATCGTTTCATATAAGAGGTGTAATTATTATTTTAATTTTTATTTAAAAAACTACTGGATATATTTCGCTGAATTTTTTTTTTGTATATTTTATGGAATAATTTGAATATTACCTAAAATTTTCGAAGCAATTTGTGAATTTTAAATCCGCTTAAAACATGTTTGAAAAATTAGGTCCCATAGGGCTCAATGTATTTCATTTTTTCGACCCGGGTTCAATCCAAAACTAATTGGGTGATATTATTCATTTATATTCCCATAGGTTCTACAGACCGTCTGAACAACATATTAAAATTTCATTTTGATTAAGTCATTTTTACGGCAGTTATCGTGCTAACGGACAGACAGACAGACAGACAGACAGAAGAACAAAGTCATAAACACTTTTCAACTTTGTTGTAAAGTGGTTAAAATGAACAGTTGAAATAAATAGTTTTAAGTATTTCACTATAGAAATACATACAATGCAGTGGCCCTTATCTTATTGCAGCGCCACCTGAATCTCAAATGATATAGATGAGTTGCACCGACATGACATTCAGCGCCATACTCTTTGTAGACGCCGTCCGCCATCACTGTATTCCTTCAATGTTAAAGAGTTAGTTGTTAACATAGTGTAGCGATTTTTACTTAAGGGGACGGTGGACGTTAAAATGAGCAAAAATCGATAAAAAAAAGGTTTTTTTTATTATATAACATTATTCTACACATTTAACTGCACCAGGTGCAAAAAACCGCTAGTATCTATGATGATTTTTGAGGAAGTTATAAGCATTTAAAGTTTGTAAACAAACAAATCATGGACCTTTAAATTTCACACATAAGGTAAACAAACATCTGTCAGCGTTTATGAATCGATATTTTAATTTTAAAAATTAATATCTTCGTAAATTATTATTTTTGTAAATTGGCAACAGTGAGCTTTAACTGTAACCACTTCCTGGTTTGTTTACTATGGATTGCCGAAAGTTTTGAAGTGATAAATTTTTATAATATATTTCCTTACTTCTTGACACTATTTTCTTCATTTTTTGCTTCAAAAATTGCTCTTTTTAGATCTGAAAGTGCTACAGCGTACTTTTATGTCATAGTTTTTACAACATATATTTGTGTCAATTTCAAAAATGCATTCTATAAGTAGGCGTTTTCGTAAGCCAAAATCTCGACCGTCAAAGAAATCGCTTGCAAACAGCAACAAAATTCGTAAGCGGTGGTCATCTGTAAATAGTGTGGATAATTCTACAAATAATTCGTCATGTGTGAATGGATCTTCAAATAATTCCTCATTTGTAAATAGTGTGGATGAATCTTCAAATATTTCCCTGTCCACTATTTCTTCTGAAAGTGCAACATCTACTACATATTTATATAATAAAATTGGAAGTGCTAGTGAAAACAAACTAAATGCATATTTTCCATCCGCATCTAACTGTGATTCAGAAAATTTGAATGAAAACACATATGTTTTTATGAATAATAATATGTGGTCAGATTTATTGTGCAATGTGAAGTGCAATGAATGTGATAGTAATTCTCTGGATGTAATATCAAAAGGGGCATTTGGGTACTCTTCAAAAATAGAGTTAATTTGTAAAAGTTGCGGAAAAGTATTCAGCACAGTATTTTCGAGTCCTCGAGTAAGCCAAACGAAGTGCTTTGATGCAAATAAAAAACTAGTTGAAGCATTTCTGAAAATTGGTAAAGGACATGCAGCTTTAGAAGTGTTTTCTATGGCTATTGGAATTCATGCCATGGATAAAAAAACATTTTCAAGATGCTTGCATAGCTTGTATGAGGAAAGAAAAAGCTTCAAAGATGATGTTCTTCGAATTGCTCGAAGTATAGTGCGGAAGAAATATGAGGATTTGGATGAAAGTTTTACTAATGAAGAAATTATAGACATCACTGTTTCATATGATGGAACATGGCAGAAACGCGGTCATACATCTCTATATGGAATTGGATTTGTTATAGATATTCTGACTGGATTAGTTATCGATTTTGAAATCTTATCTAAATACTGTCCAGAATGTGTCACTGCGACGCGAGATCTTGGTGCAGCTAGTGCTGAATTCAGCATTTGGTATGAAGGCCATAAACCTGAATGCTCACAGAATCATGCCGGATCTTCTAATTCGATGGAAATGACAGCTGCTGCGTCTATATGGAATCGATCTGTAAGTACTTGTGGAATGAGGTATGTAGGATTGCTATCTGATGGTGATGCGAAAACTTATCAACATCTGTCAGAATTAAATGTATATGGCAGTGATATTAGAATTATAAAAGAGGAATGCATAAATCACGTGGCCAAACGCCTAGGAGCAGGACTCCGTAATAAAGTCAAGGAGTGGCGTAGCAAAGGTGTTACTATTGGTGGACGTAAAGACGGTAGTTTGAAAGAGGAAACAATTATAAAACTAACAAACTTTTATAGGAAAGCGATTAAAGACAACGTGCCTCGCATAGAAGATATGAAAACAGCAATTTATGCTACCATATTACACTGTTCTTCAACCAACAAATCTCCAAAGCACAACAAATGCCCCGCAGGTGTCTCATCATGGTGTTTTTATCAACGGGCTCTTGCTAATAAGGAACCACCAAAATCTCATGCGACAATGAAGACAAAGCTGTCTGAAGATGTTGTTGCAAAAATTATGCCAATTTACCAAAGACTGGCTAGCAATGAATTGTTAACCAGGTGTATTTCTGGCAAAACCCAGAACGCTAATGAGAGCTTGCACAGCTCAATTTGGAAAAACTGTCCGAAAGAAACATTCGTTTCTAAAAAGAGGTTGGAAATGTCTGTGATTTCCACAGTTTCGGAATATAACTTTGGATGTGTAAATAGTTTAGGTATGGAGGAAAAGGTGAACGCATTTTCTTTATCTATTGCACAGCAACGTGATAAACGCCGCATCAATCAAAGTTTAACTAGAAACACTACTGAATGGAAAGAAAACAGAATAGTTAAAAAATATTGTAAGTCACAGAAAAATGCTAAAAATGTAAGAAAAGAAAGCAAAACATATGGTGCTGGTGAATTTGATTAGTTGTAATTAAAGGTATGTTTAAATTTTCTCGATTAATGATTCATACTATTATATCGCCTCGATTACTAGTTCATACTTATTTTTCTTAATTGCCAACGGCCCTACCTTGCTGAAAACACCGGTTCTCGTTAAGTCACCGAAGTTAAGCAGCATCGGCCGCAGTTAGTACTTGGGTGGGTGACCACCTGGAAACGCCGCATGCTGTTGGCACATTTCGGGCGCAGTAGCCCGGTGGTTTGCGCGCTGGATTTGCATGCTGCCACAACTGCTGCCGAAAGGCGACGCGGTGGTCGAACGGTCAAAGGCAAGCGTTTCCTCGTACTCGTTCGACCGCCAGGTTGTGGGTTCGAGTCTCACTTTAGGCATAGATGTTTGTGTTGTTGGGCGCAATGTGTTCCCACCCCCACTGGTGCACTGGGGCAACGTCATATGATGGCTAAGAGGTTCACGCATGTGCATATCGCACGTAGCAAGATCACTTTCTCCATGCAAGCTAGGATCCGTACATGAGAAGGGGTTCGACCTAAAGGTCGAAATCTGCAGAATGAATGTACCAGTGGTCCGTATGTACCACAGGGATGTATCTACAGTGGTCGGCGGTGGTCGGGGTTTCCATCACTCAGAATTTCCGACCACCACTCAATTGCCGAACACCACTCATCCAAAAAAATATACATATTACAATTACATTTAAAAAAAGTTATATTCAATTTTATCAAATGTTTTTCTTTAATATAAAAGTATAGAATACTAATACTGTTTGTGTGTGCGAATTAACGCTAAGCTCGTTTCGAAATTTCATATTCGCAATAATAATTGTTCTGGAAAATCAACCACCACTCACATTTCTCTAGATACATCCCTGGTACCAGTAGTCCATGTAGGGGCAGGGGTTCGACCTAAATGTCAAAATCTGTGGAGCGAATATATTAGTGGTCTGTAAGTACCAGTGGTCCATGTAGGGGGCAGGGGTTCGACCTAAAGGTCGAAATGTGTCTAACGAATGTACCAGTGGTCCATGTAGGGGCAGGGGTTCAACCTAAAGGTTGAAATCTGTGGAACGAATGTACGGAGCGCTTGGGATACACAGCAATCGGAATGCTTGGCGACTACTTGGCGAGTGAGCTGAAAATGCTGTGGGTTGGTCTCCGGATTAGCCAAATTTTTATATACTTATATTGCATTAACCATCATTTATCCACTATCTACATAGTATTTCTGTCTTATTTACTTTAAATACATTTTTCTCGAAATAAAATTTTCAAAGGTTTTACATTTTTAAAATTGGGATCGTGACCTATCGGGACTGCGGTTTATCGTTCCACGACATTGCTGCTCATATTGGTCGGGATCCCATGACTATCAGGCGAATATGGAATCGATTGGTCCAAAAAGGCCATACTGAATGCCATGCAGGATCTCTGCGGCCTGGACCACTAACGACCGAGAGGACAGACATGTTGTCCTCTTGGCCTTGCGGGATCGTACAGCCACGTCGTACCCTGAGTCAGGAACTGGGCTCGTTTGCAAGACGACAAGTGTCTGCACGGATAGTGCGATGACGTCTGCAGCACCATGGACTGTCAGCACGGCAACCATTGTTGCAGCTTTCATTGATGCTGCAGCAGAGATAGGCACGCCTACAGTGGTGTGACGAACAACGACACTGGATACAGGAGTGGCACCACGTCGTCTTTTCACATGAATCTCGGTTCTGCATACAGCATCATGATGGACGTATCCGTGTGTGGCGGCACCGAGGAGAACAAACATTGCCAGCTTGCATTCGTCATTGTCATATGTGCCCAGCACTTGGCTGGATGGTATGGGGTGCCATTGGGTATACATCCCAGTCACCTCTTGTTCGCATAGTCGGTAATGTGGACAGCCATCGTTGCATTTCTGACGTGTTAAGGCCCGTGGCTGTTCCCTAACTTCAAGGCCTGCGTGACACCATCTTTCAACAAGATAATGCACTACCGCATGTTGCCCGTGCTTTTCTGACCTTCCTAGATAGAGAGGGTGTTCGACTGTTTCCCTGGCCAGCACGCTCTTCAGATCTGTCACCCATTGAGAACATCTGGACATGGGTTGCCGAGAGACTGACACGCCACCACTCACCCGCCACTATGATTGATGAACTCTGGCATAGAGTTGAAGCCGCATGGAATGATGTACCCATAACTGTCATCCAAGCTCAATTTAACTCGATGCCCAGACAGATTACAGCCTGCTGTTGCTGCCAGAGGTGGCAACTCTGTGTACTGAATTCTGCATGCTGTGTATGCCAAACCACCTGCAAATTTAATCATGTCTTCCTCCCATTATACCTTATATGTACAATAAATAAGATTCAGCTATTTGTTTTCCTTGGTGTAGCAAATTTAATGACCAGCAGTGTATTATATCTCCTCGATTACTAGTTTAATACGTATTTTTCTTAGCGGAAATTTATACTTATTTTTCTTAGATTGTGATAATTTATTTATTTTTTACTATAATATTAGTTTATTATTCTAAAAGTTACATTAAATAGTATATATATATACTTACATTGCATTAACCATCATTTATCCACCATCTACATAGTATTTCTGTCTTATTTACTTTAAATGCATTTTTCTCGAAACGAACTTTTCAACGGTTTTACATTTTTAAAATGCTCCATGCGTTTTAATTTTTGTTTGAAATGCATGAAATTTGGCAAGAAGACACCTTTCATACTTCTTAATGAAACTGGGTATGCATTTTACAATTGGACTTTATTAAGGGAATTAAAAGTGAATAAGAACCGAATGAAATGTGAAATTTTGATAAAAATTAAGTTTTAACGCAGAAAAATATTTTTAAAAAATTAACTTTCCAACCGATTTAAAAATACATACCCAAATTTGTTCATAATATGTTTTTAAGTGATCATAAAGTAAAATTAATCAAAAATGTGAATAAATGGAACGCAAGGAACATTTTTAAATTTTTGTTAAAAAAAATTAAATTAAAAAAAAAAAATACAAAATTGAAAAAAATTTCATGGTATTATATATAGTAATGTTAAGAGGAATATTTATACAAATTTTCATGTTTCTAAGTCAATAAATAAATAAAAAAAAATTCAACGTCCACCGTCCCCTTAATATAGATAGGTTTTCAATATGAAATTATCTGATTACGTCGCGAAATTGCCTTTACAAAGCCAACAGAGAAAAATTAATTATTATTACGGGTTTATTTGACGATCCATACAGTATTCCAATACAAAGTTTTCTCGATCGCCTGTTCTGATACCATCCGTCAAATGGTCTGATGTAACGCTATATTTTACAGTTACTCCAAGTCAAGCTACAAAACAAGAAGTCGAGGTACTTTTGATGCTTATTTATTTAATTTATTTTAATGCAATAATATGTAAATCTTAATATATTTATTATAATTGAATAAACTAACTAATTTGCAAAATAGTCAGTCCATGTTATTTATTTGGTAGATAATAAGGCTAACTATTTGATGTTTAACATTGAAAATCTATAAAAATTTATACTCGTTTGGGTGTGCTAATATTCTTATCACCTTAAATTGTCCTAACTATTCTCTTTTATCTATTTCACAAGTAAAATACATTTTAATTATGTATGTTTCTATGTAATATATTATGAGGAAATAAATTTGTCAAGTAATATGAACGTTATCATTTTATTATGTAACATAATTTTTATCTTAATCTCCCATTCTTCAATAGTACGGATAGACCGGTGTTACAAAGAACATGGCCGCTGCGCAGTGGAATCGCGAACGTGACGTCACATGAAATTCATCTATTGGCATCTCAGTATGGAGTTTTAACTCCTTACCTTTAATTCCGTAGTTCGATGCTTCCCAGAAACCGAAAACAAAATGCCCGCGATCGCTGTTCCCGTGGCATCATATGCGCAAAACCAGATAAAAAAAAAATTATGTCATTCATGCCCGGGGCGATTTACCCCTTGATGATTATGGGGTGATTAATGGGAACAAAACTACTTAAAGCAGGGAATTTATAGTTTTCCAGGTACAAATATTTACTTAGACTTCAGCAACTATGCGGGGTGTTATTTTAGCCGCACCCAACGTTAAAAACATTTAAACAATCCCCATAATAGCACGTTGTAGGTTATGAAATATCTGAAAACCTTGTTTATGTAGGCTTAATGGGACGATTTTTTTTTTATTAGAAATTAAGCATGAAACAATAATTTCCTTATTATAGTTCAACATATTTATTTTTTTTATTTAAATTATTACCGATTTCTGCGAGTCATTTAAAAGAATAATTATCAATTCTACATTTTTAGCATTTTACAACATAGTTGAAAAGTGTTCATGACTTTGTTTATTCTGTCTGTATGTCTGTCTGCTCGTTAGCACGATGTTCGTTAGCACGAACTGCCGTAAAAGAGACTTTATCAAAATGAAATTTTAGTATGTGTTCAGACGGTCTGTAGGACCTATGGGAATATAAATGAATGATATTACCCAATCAGTTCTGGATTCAACCCGGGTTGAAGAAATGAAATACATGGAATCCTATGGGCCCTAATTTTTCAAACATATTTTAAACGGATTTAAAATTCACAAATTGCTTTGAAAGTTGAAGGAAATATTCAAATTATCCCATTAAAATATATATAAAAAAAATTCAGCAAAATATATTCAGCAGTTTATTAAATAAAAATTAAAATAATAATTACAGCTTCTGTATGCACAAATCACGTGATCATTATATGAAGATATCACGTGACCCACTTCAAAAAAAATATGGCATCCATCTTGTATCAAAATCCTGATTTTTAAAGTTCTTTTTAATTCATATTTAGTGTTGTATCTGCCCTAAAACCGCTTCAATTTCGCTTAAATTCTGTGCATCTACATCCTGAAACAACGCAATTGCAATATAGTTGAGTTTAAATGATCATCCAACTTTGATTATTTCTACAACGAAGCCTACTTTTTACTTATGGAGGATGTAAATACCAAAAGATGTAGAATGAGTTGTGTAAGAATTGCTGCATTTCTTTAACGCAACATTATTTAGCCCATGGAGTCTGCGATATGAATGAAACAATCATTGATTTTACAGAAAAGTAAACAATTTTTTGATGAAGTTTTGAGCATAGAGTTAAATTACTTGTACCTCCATGATTTTAAGTTTTAAATAAAATTAAATATTATAGTGTTGTGATGAATGGAATGAATGGGAAAATATGCATGAATGAAATGCTGCTTTTATTTAAAGAGCCGCCCAATTTATATTTCGATGACGTCATTTTAAAAAGTTCATTTGTTTTCGAAGAAGTTTTCAAATATAACAAATTATTGTAGTATTATAATAATTTTAAAAATATTACCGAGGAATGTATCGCATTTTAGAGATGTTTAAATAAAATTGCATTGAAGTTGGAAAGTGTTTCATAATCAATCAATGCTTTATTTATGATTGGTTTTTCTTGTTATATATACCACTCAAACGCCGAACTTATTTTGTCAAGTTTTGCGAAATTTGGATAGGCATACTTTGAGCAAGAAAGCACGTGTGCATTCAGTAATTTTTCTTACTAACTAATTCAGTACTTATTCTTAAATATCAGAGTATAAGTATATGTTAGCAAGAAAACACAGAGACTCTAAGAAGAATAGAGAGAATATACAGAGAATACAAATACATGTTAGCAAGCGCCAAGCTAAAAGCAGTTGATTTATGTATTAGTATGCTTAGAACATATAAATCCATTAAAATTGGAGTTTGAAGCTAGAACCTAATACCAATACTTTACCTATATATTATACTCTATATACATTAGTGACAATAACAGCACATTATTCGGAAAGGTTCTCTTTTAAACTGTTTTCGTCATTCGTTTAATGGGAGTTTTCACTGTAATACAGATAGACCTCCCTTTCACAATAAACCCCGTGTAACGTGGCTTTTCAATTAAGAACGTTCGTAAAGTAAACTGGCGGGAATATATGAAAATTGCCAAAGAAATGTAGAAGCGGGTTCCTTCGAAAAAGCTAATTAAATGGAATTTTAATATTGCATATGGATTAAAAATTTAGATAGATGCTTTGCATAACACATCCTTGCCTCAGACTGCTGTCCCTAAAGTAATTTAAAAAATTAAATACTTCATTAGTAAAAGAATAACGAGGTAATTAAATGTATCAACCAGTTTTAAAAGTGAATAAAAACCTTCTTTGTCAGACGCTCTATTTTGCTTTATAGTTGGCATAACTTTGTATGGAACTAATAAGTTTGTAAGGAAAGGTGCAAGTCTATCTATAGCAAAGTGACTATGTCCGATCGAATAAAAGTGATTGCAGCGTTGCAATCATTTATATTCGATTGAATGTGTTCAATTTATTGTATCTCTAAATTAGAAAAAAAAGTAACTGAGGCAGCACTGAAATCAGCATATTCCACATGATTAAAACACATTGTTACCTCACAACTCATTACCTGTAAAGAAATCACTGTAACAGTGTCTATAACATTTGCATACTTCTTTGAGTCTTTGCTGATAGGCATTTTCAGTTACTGCGTGATGTTTGGCACGTGATCCGATATGGATCAAATTTCGAATTGTCCTTCTCTTCAATATTGTGTCAACTTCTGGTCTTATTTGTTCCTCCGGAGATTCTGCTTTTCCCACTCTCACATGGTACTTGCTTCGAGCATGTAGTTGTTTCTGGGAGTGTTTCCCGGCATTAAAAGCATGCTTCAACCAGGAAAATGGGTCACACTCCCTCTTGATCTTGCTACTTTCCCGTAAACCAACCTGTTATCGTTATTCTTTTGATGTTTTATATCTCTCATTTCTTTATGGAAATATATATATATATATATATATATATATATATATATATATATATATATATATATATATATATATATATATATATATATATATTATCGCATATACATCATTACTAAAGATATTACTGTTTGACAGTGCTCTACAACTTTGTAATTGACTTTATTTGACTATCTTACTCTACTGCCGATTTCGTATCCCAATTTTGCAGATTCTTCGCTAGAGGGTACTGCACTCACTTTTATTATCTCGTAAATACTCACTTTATTATAAGTAGTTCTAACGTGTACACTTAGGAACCTTTCCTTAAAAATTTGAGGTGCTTAAGGACTTCCATAAGAACTTTATATATGTAGTTTCTGAGGCAGGCTGTTTCCTTTATTTTTATATTTTTTTTATTATTTCCTTTTCATGTGAAGGTAGCTATTTTATTTCCCGAACTGGTAGTTTACTTTCAGTTTTGCTTAGTGCTACAAAATGTCGTTAGTCTTATATATTTATTTTTAATTTTGCGAGTTTTATGCATCATTTTATTGCAATTTTCTCGTGTACACGTCACCTTGTTTTATTTCATTGATTTTTTAATTTATTTATTTTTATTTTCGGAGTTGCAACACCGATCTTCTTAGGTCAACTGCGCAGTGAAGTATTTAAAGAAAGCTTCCCCGTTTTGCTGTAAGGACTACTCTGACTCATTTATCCTGGTAAAGAAGGCTCTATTTGGCATTCGAAACCGTTTGATACCTTATACATTTTATCAAGTACCTATGTTGCTATTAATAAAATACAGATATATTTAGATATATTATATTGGATATTGAGTTCTAATCTCCACGTCAACCAATAGGTATATGCCGAAGGAAACATGAGGCAGAAAATGATTTTAGCATCCCTAAACAGGGGTGCAAGGTCGTCCGAAGCACCCACGACACGGATCCGGAAAGATAATCTGCCGATTGTCGACCCCCGTCGCCGACGGGTTTGGAAAGTGGCCACAAAGACGCAGTTCCTCCCTGCCACCTGAAAGTGTCTGTTTATGACCTTCGGGATATTACAACTAGGGGACAACCCCACAAGTTGTATATTCCCTTAGAGGAGGCGGGTGAGAGTCTACAGAACCAATGCCCATACACCGAGGCTCTCCCCAGGGGAATTTATATTAGGCGCGAGATAGCCCAGTGATTAAGCACGGGGATAGAACTCAGAGGTCTGGAGAACATTCTCCGCTCTGAAACATAACTGTTACCGTCTTCACGGGAAGTATGAGCATGCTAAATATATGGGTCTAAAAGTCTTCCAAGAGGTTTGTGGAGGGGAAGGTGGGTACGGTCGCTGTGGATGTCTCCCCTTCCAGGATCCAGTCTAAATTAGTCGGCACTATCCGGCCATTCAGAGATACCTTACACCTCCGAGTGGGTCGGACGGTCTTTTCGAATGACAGAAACATATTTTATATTCCACACGTGATTCATCCGGCATTATCTGTAAGTTATTATATTCTAGTCAGGCAATTGATATTTAGTATACATACATACAATAAAAATATCTATTCTATATTTCCGATTCCAATATGACGTCAACTAAAATCATTTCCATAAGAGGATGAGTCCACACAATTCAATTCACACAAGTTCAAAATACACATTCAAGTTACATTATTCAAGTTACACACAATTCAATTAAGTTTATTGCCACTACTATCCCTTTATCTTGAGGGTAAGAGAAAATCCAAAACGATATTCTTAGAAATTTTGCGTTAGATAAAAATACGCTTTTATACTGACTTCGTTAAGCCATTTAATAGGCACATATATTTTGATTGTGTTATAGCTTGGACGATAAGAGTCTTAAAAGGGCGCCAAATCAGATTTTACAGAGGCACACTATTTTCACAGTAAAAGCAAAGTAACATAGAATTTCAATTAAGATGGCCCAAAGTGCAAGCATGCCTTATATTTAATGCAGGGTAATGTGTTGCACTTTCCTGGGAATAAAGTACATTAGCCAAATATTTATTAGTAAATATGAATGTGATAACTTTCTTTTATATATATATATATATATATATATATATTTCTCTTGAATAACCATTACCCTGTATTGAATATCACCTTTTATCGTCTTTTCGAATTACTGTTATTTCTTTCTCACGATTGGCAACAGCAGTTCTCAACTTTGTATTTTTTGAGATTGGCAACATTGGTCTCTTTGTTCAAGGCTCCAATGGATCAGACGTATGCAGTGTTTTTTCAGGTATTCTTGTTTCCTATTATTTTTCAATCTTTATGCATGTTGTTCAGGTTATCTAAGTTTACAGATGTAATATATCACAGATATCAGAAACATGCATTTTGTGTTCATTTTTATGAAATACATGGACTTGATAAAGAGTTTTATCGAAATGAACAATTCATTATTAGGCCTGGGGCTTGTCGACGTGTAAATCTTTCATGCTTGGATTTTATTTAATATTATTTTATCGATTCCTTCCCATTGATTGTTTTTGTTTGTCTTCAGCTTGATGACTAGATGTTTGCATTTATATTTTCCACTTGATTGATGATTATCTGTTTGATACTTTTATTTCTAAGACATTTTGTAATGTTGGGGTTTTTGAGTTGAAAATTCTCTCTGTTCTTTCATTGGATTTTTAAACTTTTCTTATTATTATTACTATATATATAGTAGGCTATATATTTAATGAAGGGTAATGTGTTACACATTTCTGGGAATAAAGTAAATTAGCCAACAATTTAATCGTAAATATGGATGCAAAAATAAGTTATGTTTTTAGTACTGAATTAGCGTCAAGTATGCATAGTTATGAAAATCTAATATGCAAAAGCTATAAACGACTGTAAAATATGGGGGAATTAAAACCCTTAAGAAATTATGTTGCAAACTTTTGTAATACATTTTACTTTGTTTAAAAATGTATAATGTTAAGCATCTTAAATATTCGTTTAAATCAAACCATGGACTCATTTCTGTTTTTTCCAAAAGTCGATGCTATAACTGTGCAATGTTTTAGTCGTCTAGGTCATCGAAGGGATTCTGTGGGGTCTCAGATGACTTTTCTTAACCCCTTACCAACACAGCCTCCAATATTGAGGAATTAAAAATTAGGCTTCGTTATGTGCATTCCGTTGTCCATGCCATTAGTGTTGTTGTTGAGACACAGATAGTCCAACCTACCAGAAAGGTGTAAGGTAACTGTTTGGACGGCCGGGAGAAGCCACCCAATTTAGGCCGGAACGCAGTGGGGGAGGCATTCACAGGGACCGTACCCTCCTTCCCTGCCACAAACCTCTCGGAAGGACATACGGAACCACATGTTTAACGTGATCGTACTCCGGATGAACACGACGGCAATTTTGGCAGTGGCGGGAATCAATCCCGGGCCTACAGAATGCAATTCCCGCGCGCTAACCACTGGGCTACCGCACCCCATGCCATCAGTGTGCAATGTTTCAACCTGCAACGTAACAGGAGAGGAAGATGGGCATTTCAACGGCCTGGAATTGTTTTCTAAAAACTATTTTTGGGAACTATTTTTCCCGAATGGGAAACCGAGCATACAGTTTCATTAGGTTCTGCGCCGTATTCGATAATGTAAGAATACAAAGTTGTAGCCTTCTATCTTGTCCGAGGGTTCTATAGGAACTGTAAGTACTTTTCCATATCACCCAATTTTCTTCAACCCGAGAGGGAAATGAAAATTGGCCCAATTAGGTTCTATCTCATGGTTTTTGTGTGTTTAAGAATATTTTCTAGGTCAACAAACTGCTCCTGGCAACTCTTTTATGACAGAAACACTTTAGCGTGTCATTATACAGGCTCCTATTTAATAAGAGACGATGTAGAAAATGAGACTTTATTTAACGTAAAAGTATAAATCAGTTGCAAATCAGCTGCAAATAAGCTGTAAATCAGCTATAAATCATAGGATCTGTAAACCCTTTCTTGCAACCCCTATTTTCTTTCAAACCGTGGCAAAAATCAAAAATATAGTTCAGTTAGGTTCTGCCCCATGATTGATGCTATTAAGTTTGGAAAGATTAAACTTCCTAGTGAACCAGAGTGCTTCTAGTTCTTCTGGTAAGACATGAACACGTGAGATAATATTTATATAGATGTATAGTTATAGAAAGCTCTCTCGAAATCAAAGCTTTATTCAGAAATCAGTCATTCATATTTAAAATCAGTCAAAATCATCGGGGATATCAGTAACAAATCAGCTGTAAACCAGAGGCTCTGTAAATACTTTTATTCAAAACCCTCAATTT